>JANAVB010022200.1:362500-585000 GCA_029216955.1 Iris pallida
TTGACCGAAAGTCAACTGTTAGTCACCAGTGACCTAGAGTTGACCTAGGGTTGACCACAGTTGACCAGAGTTGACCACGGTTGACCAGAGTTGACCGGTTGACCAAAAAGTCAACTGTTGACTCAAATCGATCCCGATTGATTCCGTTTGACTTGCATTGATCCAGTATGACCTAGCTAGACCTAATATGACTTAGGTTGACCTCATACAGTCTAGTTTGATGTGTCTTGACCTAGAATGACTTAATAGGATTCAAACTGATTTGATTTTTACGTCCTAAACATAGTATTGATACGTCTTGTTCTCTATAGGTCCTCGAGACGCTGCATTTGCTCCGGTTGACATATCATACCATATTACCGGCGAGTATATTCTCTGACACTTTTCCAATTTATAATGATTGTTATGATTCATGTAATTAGTGTGGATATGCTTGTTCTCGACACATTGGTCACACGGATTGGTATTCATGGATCCCGACATGAGATGTTATTCCTAGTTATCTTGGTATATCTTGTGCAAGCCCCCTTGTAGTTCTTGTGCAGTATATGGACACCGATTCTTGAGAAGACTTGCTCCCTTCTCGTAGAATCTCGTGTCGTAACGTGTCTTGCTTGGATCCACTCTACCAGTCGGGGACGGAGAGTACTAGTATAGATGTGTGGTCATTATCTACCTTGTTTATTCTTGTAGACCTTGAATGCTACCAATCCTACACTCCACGTGGGATATGCTGATCATAACCTTGTGCAGACCCAATCCGGCCACATGTTGTAGCTAGTATTCACACACCTAGAGATATGATTCTTGATTTCTTGTACATGCCATGATTCAGTTTACTTGCCTTGTTCTAGCTCTAGTTTTACAGCTTACCTTGCCATGATACTCACATGTACATTCCATGATTTTCTTGTATATACTCTCTATTTACAGTCTTATAGCTTTTGTCATATCTTGTGAACTGTTGTTAGTAGATTGTACTCGTTCCATCCTGACAGGATATGTTGAAAATATTACAAATGCAGACGAGGGAGACTATTCTACCTACTACGGTCCGGATGACGTAGTGGGCCTAGACCTGGAGACTTTGGTCCAGCATGGCTTAGCTCCGCCTGGCGAGACCTTACCCCTTGCTTAGTTAGAGTAGGTCTTTTGTACTGGACATTGTCTCCAGCTACTTTTGAGACTGTTATTATTATGGACTGTATTAGAGACTTGGACTGTATATATTCTTTGTATTGGACTTGACAGGTTATATATTATTTTATCGTCTTGTTGTCTTTTTATTTCAGTCTTTACTTTGTTATCTTAGAGTCGTGATTGAGTACTCGTATATATATTTATTGCTTGTCCTCCGTTCGGAGTTGACCATATTCTTGACAGGTTTTTGTTATATATATAAATTGTTTAGAGTAGAAAAATCTACAGCATTCCATGCCGATATTTCGGTGAGGGCTGGGCGTTGTCGCGTCACGTGCCCTTTTAGCGGGTGCGGGTCGTGACATATATCTTTTCCTTACTTACATGATTGTGGCCTGTTATGGCGCACTCTCTATTTTCTCTATAGTAGCTCGTCTAGCGCACTCCTAGCTTCCAGCTTATTATATTTTCTTGTTGTGGCTTGTTATAGTGCACTTTCTTATATTGTCTAGTCTTGCATATCATATTTAGGATGGTTTCTGCGGATTGTACATCCATAATCCAACAAGAAAATGTTAAGGCCTAATAACTAGCTTGATTATCTAGATCATTGGGAGGAGATCAGTTACCTGCAGCCCTTCACGTTCCGGTCTCTCTCTCTCTCTCTCTCTCTCTCTCTATATATATATATATATATGGGATTTGGAGCTATCTGTCATGATGAGCACACTTCCAGCACACCGTCGAGTGGGGCACTTCTTTAGGACACACGTATCTTACTGCTGTGTGTCTGCTATACTTATTTTTCTTTTGGCCTGGATGAGTCGGGTAGTATGTAAGGCAGGTAACTGGATTGAATTTTCTAAAGTGCATATGTTAGTAATTAGGATTGTGATAACCCTAATAGCTAATATATAAAGTCGTACTCATTGCTTGGCCGTGATTGTTGTATGGAGTCTAGTCTAGTCTAGTTTTGTCTAAGCAGTGTGTGTATTTGTTTATTTCAGTACATTATTGTTTATGCTTTATTTTGTCGATAAATGATTAGAAACTAAGTTATGTTCAGGAGAAGGGTTACAACTCCGGTCATTGTTTGGTTTATGGGTTGTAACTTGGGTTCCAGAATAATTTCTTAGTTATCTTATCATTTGTCGTCCTATTTAGTACTCACACGCTATACATGATTACTATGTTGTACATTGATTAGAGACTAAGTTCTGTTCAGGAGAAGGGTTACAGCCCTGGTCTTTGTTTGGTTTACGGATTGTAACTTGGGTTCCGGAATAGTTTCTAAGTCATCTTATCATTTGTCGTTCTATATAGTTTTCACATGCTCTCATGCCCTAGTTATCTAACATATACATATGTCCCAGTTACCCTACATGTTTACATAGCCCGGTTACCTTACATGCTCACATGTCCTAGTTGTCTCCCATGCTCACATGTCCAGTTATCTCACATGCTCACATGTTAAGATATCTCACATGCTCACATGTCCAGTTTGTCTTACGTATTCACATGCTTCTATTTACTTTACATGTCCATACTTTACATTATGTCACATGTTAATTACTTTATGCTCCCTGTTGCTGTACTTATTGTCTTTCTATTCTCGGAATAAGTGCATTGGTAGTACACGAGTCTCGATCTATATTTACTTATTTCTGTCTCTATCCATTGCTATGTTAGTTATTGCTGATTTTAGTTCATAGTTTGGCTTCTTTTGTGGTACTTGCTATTGGGGGTCTGATCCCACTGATTTTGTTTGGCCAGATCTGATAGAGGAGCCCAGAGGATCTTTCGTACCATCTACTTGACGGTGACTACCCGGAGCACCAGAGTACCTTAGTGGATTTTTTATTTCATTCTCTCACTAATTATATACATTGTTCTTTTGTGACGTTTTGCTTCCGAACACGTGTTTAGCTCGTGTTTTGGATTTTGACATTTAGCCTACGGACCTAAACATGATTTGTGTATTCTAGACTATATCTAGAGCTTACCATGTATGACTATTACTCTTGCTAGTTCTTCACTTTGTATTAGTAGCTTCATGATCATCCATGTATACATAGTTTGGGACGTTTTACTATTTTATGTCCGATGATCATACTTCTTGTACTTTGCATATTTGTCTGTGATTGAGATACCTAGGATTGCTTGACCTAAGTTTGACTGTTGGATTGTATTAGTAACCCCGATGCCTATACAGCTTATATATTATTTTAGGATACTGGAGTACTTTGGAATATGTAGCTGGCCTTGTCCGTCCCTACTTGCCAGTATTCTTGTTTTGGGGTGTGACAAGAGGACAGCGAGGTTAAATTCTCTTCCACCACTCTAGGTCAATGGGGTTCAATCCTTTTCCACCTCTTCTCGTCCAGGGAGGAGATCCCATCGGCTTCAGGGAGAAGATCCCACCGGCTTAAGTAAATTTTAAAACCCTAAACATAATTTTCTTTCCCTATTTACATTATTTTTACTTTATTTAATTTGTTTGTTTATACAATTTTTTAGATTTATTTGCATAGGAATGTTACTTTTTTTAGTGTTTTAAAATGAACTTGTGATTTATAAGTAGGTTTTATGCTTAGGTTTTCATTGCAAGGCTAAGAAGCACAAAGAGACATTTTAGAGACAAACATACTCGAAAGGATACAAAAATATCATGGGTATCTGAATATGCTAAGATGAAGTTTGTAAGAACTATTCTTCTACACTTAATAATCTTTGTTTTCTAAATATTATGAAAAATAACCACTTTGGTTTTACATATAAAATTAAAATTTTCAGGTTGAGATGGTGCAGGACTTGGAGACTTTGGTTACATTTGAGGGACATGACACGTTGGAATTGCGACAATGAGTGTATGTCCAAACAATGGCCCGGAGACGCAAAATCGAGTACGTGGTAAGGGGTTGGTATGACGCAAAATCGAGTACGTGGTAAGGGGTTGGAATGACGCGAAATCGAGTGCTTTATTATGTTTTCTCCGTTACAATTTAGAACATCAATTTGTGTTGATGTAGAATGTATTTTTTTTGGTTAATATCAGACTTGACTTTGTATTGGAGTATATTTTACTTTTGAGTTGCTTGTCTAATCTGATGAATATATTACTTTTGGCTTCAATTTTTTATTATTAAGAATCAACTTCTATTATTTTGGATGAAGAAATTATGATTTTAGCATAACGTGGTATAAAGAAATTATTTTCTACTTATGGATCAAGTAGTCATGACTGATTTATTATATTATTAATGACATATCAAACAATTAGGAATGTGGTTCAAAAAATTATAATTTTATTAATGACCCAACATTAGTGACAAAACTATTAATTAGTAATAATTTTATTAATGACTAAACAATAGTGACTGACTTATTAGTTAGTAGTAATTATTAATGACTCAACATTAGTGACTAACGTATTAGTTAGTAATAATTTTATTAATGACCAAACTATAGTGACTAACTTATTTGTTAGTAATAATTATTAATAATCCAACAATATTGACTAAGTAGTTAGTAATAAATATTAAATATTATTTTATATTGAAAATAAATACTTATCTATGTGGGGTGTACAATTATAGTGGCAGATTTAGGGATTCGTCCGTCAATAGTAGTATTAGTGTCGTTCGTAGTCGCGACTGACACTAACTCCGTTACTCATGTGATTAGTCCATCGCTAACATCATTTCAGACTAAATTCAGTCACTATTAATATATATTAGTAACTGATATCCATCGTAACTATAAGCAAAATTTCTTGTAGTGTATATATATAGGGAAGCCAACCTCCTAATAGTCATAACTGTATGGGCGGTTACCAACATCAAGTCCCATAACATGGGCGGTTACCAACATCAAGTCCCTATAAATAGGGTAGATGCAAATCAAACTGTGGCACTTGCAGCAAAACTGTGACGACAAAGAAATAGTCATGCAAAACTAGAGAATTGTGGTACATCAAGTACTCGTAGCCCTAGTAGCCTGCAGTCCAACATACACGCACCCAATGAACCGCGACACCCATGCACCCACAAAACGGCACAACACGCGGTGCAACTGCAAGCAACCATGCATATATCGCACAGAAAGTACAATCTTTGTGTATAGTGCGTACATTCAAGGTGAAAACTGCGCTATCAAAGCACCATTTTGTGCCCTTCAGCCACACCGAGTCGCTATGCCCATTAGGGCATAACTTTAAAGGGAATTCTTCTTAAAATTGGTGACTAAAACTAATATTTCCTGTATTAACAGTGACCTTCTTTTGGTCGTTGTGGGAGGGTGATGGCATTGAAATCTATAAGCTGCTAGATTTTGTCATTCAACACATAGCAATCCTGAGTAGAGTGATGTACGTACCGATGGAACAAACAGTACTTAGGGTCGTTGGTTAGCCTTGGTTCCTCGGGATACATGATGGCACGATGCATCAGCTTATTTTCCTTTATTAGAAGAATGTGGAAGATGGACGTTGTGAACTCCTTATTGAAGGTGTAGTCCCGGGGTAGCCGCATTGTACCCCTCTGCTTTCGCTGAGTAGTGACTGCCGAAACATCAATGGGGAGAGGGTCCTCCCCTTGCTAACGCTGCTATGGTTGGGATTGTTATCTTAGGACGCTTGCCCTTATCTTCAAATCTGGGCTTTTTGAGGCCTATGACTTCTATAATAATGCCTGGAGATTTTAGCCATCTCGACACATCTCACAAGCATTAGCCAAGTCTGGATGTCGACGGCTCCAAGATAAAACCTGACAGTTGGCAAGAAGTTTTGTTGACATGTATCTAGCAGCATGATGACAGGGATGCCCCGAGGTAACCCAGGGACAAGTCACCAAAAATGCTCAATGTAATCACGAACCGACTCGCTCTTTTTTGGCTTGTGGAGATCAGAGTCGACATTGTGACCTCTGACTCACTTTCGTATAACCTGGCTAGGAAGAGAGACTCCAAGTCCTTGAAGGTCTTGATGGACCCGTCAAGAAGAATCCAGAACCATTCAAATGCATGCATGCTGCTCCCTACAGGTTTCGACAAATATCTTTTGTCACAAGTACGTGCATCATATCTCGGGATGTGCAACGTTTGTGACCTGAAGTAGCACTGATACTGACGATGAGAAGTGAGCCTGTCAAAGGGAAATAATGACTGACCCTTGCAAAGGAATCCATGCGAGCATTCAGTACAATAGACTCTGGAAGTTGTGCAGAAGCTGCTTGTTGAGCAACATTTGGCTGAGTAGGTAAGTTACCCGACATTACTAGCTAGGCGAGAGAAACTTTGGTACAGAAGGCTGTATCAAACTTTTGATAGTCTCTGTATGACAGGTGGACCCTCCTATATATATTTGCTTACACGATTTACGAAAAATGAGAGAGGGCCCATCTGTCATACAAAGGCTGTATCAAATTTTTGATACAGTCTGCTGTATCTAAGTTTTTTCCTAGCTAGGCCCACCTTTTGTATTTAATGGAGTTGGAGGATGAGCTGCAGAATCTTGATTCTCTTCGACATTCTATTCGACTTCGTGGTATTGCAGAACCAGAGTTAGTTGAGGTAGGACTGTGGTGGTTTGGTACACCATCATATGCTGTATCATGGCCTGAAGATGTCGTACTGCACCATCCAAGGTGTCAAGGTGCCGCCCAGTGCAAGCATCACTACTTTCTTCGTCGTCATTGGCCGCGTAAACACTAGCTTCCTGTTTACTGAAGGAGGGAACAATTGACAAGGCTATGTAGCTAGAAGTAACACTGCCTGCTTCAGAGTATGAAGGAATGCTATCCTTAGCTCGAGGAAGTATATTAATGGAAAATAATGTGTTGTATATTTATTTTGGTTTATGTATCATGCATATATTTTACAGTTTAACTGTTTATACATATTGCATGGTCATAGATAACTTGTGCACATGATTTTATTCCTCGAACAGTTGATGAGGCACCAAAACCGAGTCGGCCTAGGGGAACGATTTTGACTTACTAGTACGTACAGGGTGATCAAGGATCTTCAGTAGGTCTAGCTACCCGGACTGGAAGGACCGCCGTCTCACTAGAAGTCCAAGATGGTTTGTGGTGCCAATAACTTTCATATAGACTAAGTTGCAAAGTAAATAATGTTTTTGATTTCAGAAAAGAATATGGTAAGCCTTGTTTGTAGGAACGAACACTTGTCACATTTATATATTTTTTGGAGACTAATGAATATCTTATGCTGGGACACGCTTATGACACAATTTTATAGTATGAATGATATCGTTGTATTGACAGAGAATGATGGTAAGTATTGGGTAAGATCAACTGATTTGTGTGACACATTTATGCTCACAGACACATGCATGTATATGAATTGTTAACTGATCCTAAGTCAATATTAGAAAGACCACATATATTTGCTTGTACTCACTTAATCAACGTGTTAGTTTTGATTGAGTTGGTTAGAGACATTCACCAGTACACGATAATGTACTGACCTCCCCTAGTTATGCAAATGCGAGGAGTAGCTTGGATTGTTCTGAGGTGTCAGTGAGTTTGTTGGGCTAGCTGGAGCTGGGTAGCCGAAGACGTTTTGTTTTTGTTTTTGTTTATGGAACATCCTTGTTTGTATAATTCTTGAGTTATAAGCCTTGTGGCATGTTTTATTGCATTGAGAGAAGTGATGCTTGTAATCAAGTTGTTATTTAGCTTCGAGTCATTTTAATTCTGCTGTAATATTATCAATAAAGAGATTCATTTTGTATTTTTGTGTCTATCAACTTTTCTGTTTATTTTCGCTGTGATGAGTTATCTTTAAGATGTTTTAATCGATCATGTTAATTTGGTGCTTACCTCATATAAGTGCAATTTAGGCTCGTAAGGCATCACGTCTAGTAGCGACCTTCGCTTATACAAGATTAGGACGTGATATTGAGTTCACTACCGACTGATGTAGTGAACATACTTCCTCCGGATGTTTTGACTCGTCAACGGGACCAGGCACCACCGAATCAGTAAATATTTTTTGTATATGAGGATTGTACTTTATGGATCGTATGTATACTCTTATGGATTGTATATTGAATATTATGGATGTTAAGTACTTGTTGACTGGATTTGGCTTATATGGGTCTTTTGTGTTACGTCTCATTCTCACGCAAGTCTGATTATCCACGGCGGACATGAATCTCCATGTCAGCATTTCCGCAGAATAATCATCCTCATCGGGACGTAACTCTTGCATTGCGTCTAGACTTATTCATTTTCGATACGCAGATTCGATACGCAGATTGGGTCTACTCAATCGTCAACTTTTCTTAGTCGTCAATCATAAGTTCGATCAATCCTCAAATTTGCCTTCACTTCAAACCACAAGTCGAAGCAATCAAAATTGCCATGTCATGATATTTTGAGTTCAATCATTCCCGCTGGACATGAATCACCATGCCAACTCTCACACAAAATGATCGTCCCAAACCCGACATGACGCATGTGCGAGGCTGGAGTTGCACTCATGCAAGACAAGATCGTTGTCGTCGTGGTTATTCATGAAAAAACCAAGTCATTTCCACTTTCATCCAAACATTCATTTCTATCAAAATCTCCAACATAGCATCCTACGAAACAATAACTTCTAATACGATCATCATTCATCGAATCAAAGTACCCCCGAGTTATCGTACATCGATCTTTGATACGTCTCAATACCATCGATGATGTACATAACCTGAAGATCTTCCTTTTGCAACGAATTCTGAGTCGTACAACTTAATTCTTCAATTCGCACTGTCTCATGCTAACTCGTCATTGAGCAACATCTATTCCAATCCTTAGTCATTTTCGTATCTTCAAACCAACATTTTCATGCATGCTATCTTCCAATCGTGTCATCTTCGATCTTGTCTATGAGCATTTCACCTTAACTCAAGGTTCAATCTAGTCGACTATTTGAAATCGCACGTATGATCTCCTACGTTTCCTCGACCAAAACATCCATTTATTTTATCGGTTCTAATCTTCATTCAACCTTTTCGTAATTCGCACTACGCATTCTTGATTCGTCCGAATGATATCTCGTTTGAGACTCGAATCATGACCAACTAAGCGTTACTCGTTCTAAGGCTTTGTGCGATATCATCGCTTGTCGACATACTCGTTCTATCTGTAAATTCTTTAATTTCGCTAGAACAATTTCTATAACGTCCATACACCATTCAGGGTTCGAAGCCACTCGACTATTCGTCGAAACTCACTCTAATTCTTCTTCGAAGCTATCACATACACCACTTAGGGTCAAGTTATTCTACAATTCCTCAAAAGGTCACTCGATTCATAATCGACATGTTCAATTGTGCGTTCGCTCATTCCTCAAAGTCTAAGAACCATTTTCCATGTTCGCTTTAGCGTTGGTCAAGTAGCGTCTCTATCAACATACGTCCTAAGTCTCACTTATTCTCTTCCGAGCGATAGTCAATCTCGCTCGCAAACTCGTTCGCACTAGAAGGTCTAGGTGCGCGATACTCGGCACAACTTAGCCAAAAGGATGTGTGCATAACCATCCCGTTCGAACTATACTTCGGTCTCGTGTACTCGTTCGCTATTGTCATCGTAAGGTTATTCATGCACGCACTGCGTTTACTAACTTTTAGCATTTTGGTTTTCTTTCAACTCAAGTCCATCATGGTTTGGCACAAAGGCCTTCGCCTGTCGATCCCATTCAACCGAGTACTCGTACGAATCGAAATGAAGTCCAAGGACGTAAAGTCGTGCTCTAATACCAATCTGTCACGCCCTGCTCCCGTAGGAGCGATCGTCCTCGCTAATGCGTGATGCCGTACGAGACTTAGTTGCTCTCGGGTAAGGCTAAGTCCAGAAACGGCCGATTTGAGCTAGGCCACAGAGTCGCACAGAGTGTCCCCTTTTGCAGCGAAAAGTAAAAGAGCACAAGTTGGAACAAATTCAATCTCTTTATTGATATTCAAGAAGTTTACAAGCGGTGCTAGGCCGAGGTTACAAGTTGCTCAAGATCAATCTCTCTTTGAAACATAAAGGGTTTGCTAACTGGCTTACAAGATGGAATAATTCATGGCGATGTTCCGATACGTTATGTCCCGTATATGGTGCTTCAGTTCCTTTACAACGCTCCAAATCTCCAGAGTTAGCTCTGCGCCTTAGCATGTTCGAAGGGAAGCTCCGCACCCGACGACGTCTCCTGTACCCTGTAAGAAATTTATGGGGTTATCAGTATATTGTTATGCACTGGTGGGGAGGCTAGCTCGCCCACTCGCTATCATTACCAAACACGTTCATTTTACTTTTGTGCATCCTCTATCATTCATTGTCTTTCTAATCTTGCCTTAGGATCAGTTTTATGGCATATTTCATAACCTAGCTCGTGTCACCGATTTTAAGTGTTTGCATGGAAATACATGCATGACTTACCCATACTTACCGTCCGATCTTCCCTGTCCAAAGTAAACAAAGTTAGTCAACAATTCATATATAACGACTTAACAAAATTTACGTAAACATTCAGGTGTCCAGGGCGTGTCCCTGGCTCAGGTTCTAGCGTGTCGTAGGCGTGTTTCTAACTCATTTCTACGAAGTACTCTAGTTCATTTGGTATGTCATATTCAAGCCTATTCAGAAGGCACTTCATTCAGTTTCCATAGTTGTTAAGCTTACTCAAGTTTTCAGGATGTGTTATACTCAGCTGTTGTTTAGATATATTTTATTCAGTAACATAGCGTGTTCAACTAGTCAGATTTACTTGTTTCAATGGAAGGACTTGTAAGTGGATTGCCACCAGCAAGTCCACTTAATCTATATGCACCGGTCGTTGACATCACAAGCCATTTTGGACATTTTCCTTATGGTATTCACATCTATCAAGCGTGATGGCTGGTACACCTTGATAGACTACGACATATCCAGGCCTTATGTCTGGTGTATGCCCGAGCCTGCACACAGGCCACCCGTAAGCCATGATTCTGCCTAGGCCGGCCACGATGTCGTTGATCGTTGCCTTGGAATCCTTTTTTGATTTTTCTCCCCGTATACGAGTGGGTTGTCCGCGACCATTTCATATTGTCTTGTCATTTTAACTTAACGGTTGTCTTTGAGCCATAGGCTGTCTGTGAGCCCTAATGCGTTATCGACCAGGTTGGCGGCAGCATCCGTGCAGCATGGGTAGTGAGCCCCGTTGCAAGTCCCCGTCATACCTGTCGCTAACTATTCCTTTCTTTCTTATTTTTCATTCATTCATTCTTTTCTTTCTTTCACTTGTTCGTTCGTTCATTGATTCATTCACGTATTCATTCGTTGATTCATTCATACATTCATTCATTATGCAGTTTCCTGTGTGGGAACCGCCTTGGCGACGATCGGTCCCGAAGCTTTCAATGTTGTTATACTCTACTCGGAACGACTATGTCGATAGTCTTCCGTTTTATTGTTGTAAACCATTCATTGCTTCTTTGTTGAATGCATAAGAAACTTGAAATGTAAGCTTGTGCCTTGGCACGAGCGTGGAGTGCGGTGCGATAGTTCTTATATCTTTTGAGTTCTTTTCAATATTTTAAACAAGCATACAAGATGGAATTATTCCCTTAGCTACACTACAAGAATAAAGGCTTTTCTTGACGGTTTTTCCTTGTCAAGAAAACGGTATCTTGACGGTTGCAGATCCGTCAACTAGGCCGGAGTCAAGAAAAGACCTTTCCTTTTCTTGACAGTCTCTGACATGGCTTTTCTTGACGATTTTTTGCCATCATATTAAGTTTTTTTTTGACTATTTTTAGCCGTCAAGATAGCAGTTTTTAGAAACCGTCAACATAGGCAAAGACTTTTCTTGACTCCGACCTAGATGACGGCTATTAGCCGTCAAGAAAAGCCATCCTGTAGCAGAATTGAGTTAATTGTTAACGTTTTATAACCGTCAAGAGAAGCTAAATTTTGTATAGCAAAAATTCCATTTATAATTATATAATATGAATCGAACACACACATAATATCAATAATCCAGAAGATATACATACATCAAATAAGTACAAAATCTAATTTTTATATTAGTAAACTGTATATTGTCCATACATCACAAACTTTAAATACATCCAACACATCCAACCACAAACATCTAACACTTGTCCAAATACAAACATATCCAACCAAAGTATGTAGTTTTCATACATCTTAAACATCCAAAACTAAAAATTATACAAATAAAACTAAGATATGTAGCAAATCCTGCTGGAGCAAAGTATGCAGTTTCCATAATCTTCATTTTCCATACATTTTCATATTCCATGTAGTTCCTGAGAGACGAAGAGAAATGGGAAGAGTATGTCATTATATAGACAAAGTTTTAAATCTTCTATACATGTAAAGATTTGAAGGTAGACAAAAGACAAAATTAATTGAACATTCATATGTTGCATAAGATTTGTAGACCCGATACTACACACGCTAAGCCTAATTGTCTTCCAAAAAAAGTATATTAATCTCCAGTTCCGAGATCTTAGAATCTGAAAATACTCTGGATAAAAACTCTGGATGAAGGATTTCATTGAAACTTCATGAAACATGGACAGGGCACCTAGTATTGTATCTGATATGTATATTAGACAAGAAGAATGCTTTTATCCCAAATTCAAGCCTCACTATTTCAGACTAAGTACAAGAAATTATGAGGGAAATAATTATTGCTAAGGACAGTTGTCACGTCCCGCTCCCATAGGAGCGATCGTCCTCGCTAAGGCGTGATGCCGCACGACCCTAGATTGCGCTCGTGCAAGGCAGTTCCATAATGGCCGATTACATCGGCGACGACGGGGTCGTCGCACAGAAGTCCCAAGCAGAAATATTGAATACATTGCAGCAGAATTTAAAGAAGAACACATGAACACAAGTCATTCAAAAGAAGCTCTTTTATTGATATTGAACACAAGATTATATTTGTGGACGCAAGGCCAAATTACATCGTCTCTCGTGCTCACTTTTCTCTCGTTTACAAGGTCACTCTCTGCTCTCTCTCTTAATTACAATGCTTGAGTCAGCAGAAGCTTCGGAAGGCGATGTCCATACATTATGCCCTGTATAAGTCTTCAGATCACGCGGCCGCACGCTTCGACAAGCTAAGGAACTCCGTGCCTCGACGCATCCAAGCGAGCTCCGCGCCACAAGCTTCTACCTATGCCTGCACATGAAACACTGTGTGGGTGTCAGTACCACTGTACTGGTGGAGTGAGCTTCTCGCCCACCCATACATAACCGACACGTTTCATTTACTTTGTGCAGCTTAAACCCTTTCAATTGTCTTTCTAGTCTTACCTTAGGATGCATTTTAAACAAGACGTCTCGGTCTATACTTAGCGATGCAACGACAAGGTCGTGCTATAATGCCAACGTATGTTTCGATCGAGGCAGTGCCTCATCGCTTAGGTACTTGACCAAACTTGAACTCGGGACGGCAGGGTCGTGCCATACTCTATTTGCGACTTAGACATATTCGAGACAATGCTATGCTGAGGAGCAACTTACGCGAACTCGGCCGTGCCAAGACCTTTACTTAAACTTCAGCGCCACTAGACCAATTCTCGTGCCAATGATTCAAGTGCCAAGGACGGCAATGGGATGACTCGTGCAGGCCGTTTCTCTAGACCTTGCTTAGACTTGTCCGTGCATCAAGATGAGGCCGCATCTCGCAAGTTATCAAGACTTATCGTGCTACCGCCTTGCGGCCTTCCTGCTAGACCCATTTGCTAACTTAGACAAGACTTGTGGACCATAGTATCACTTCCAAGAACATCTCGACGACATCTATCGTGCCAAGCACGGTGCCTATGCTGCAGCCCAATCTTAGGCCCAGACATTGTGTTTCTGACTAGACAAGCAATCAAGTTCTAGACTCAATCCAAAGGCATACACGCGGTGTGCCGCTATCTACCGACACATCTACATGAGGAGGTCACTAGCAATATCAAGCTATCTTGGACTGGTTCGTGGGATATCTACCTGTACCAACACGGGTAGCTAGCCCGGTGGGGTAAAACTCTCCCATGTGGTCATCCAGCATCCTACTTTGAGCCACACTCGCTTCCTCCGGGCCGAATGATCCCAGCGCCCCGGTGATCACTCGAGAAGACTACACCTTGTCGACAAGTTGTCCAATGACCATGCAAGTCTAAACTCGATCTACCAGTCTTTTCTTAACATGAATATGCTTTTCCTTCTTTCTATCAAGAGTTACGAGACTCCCAAGCCGCGGGATCAATCTCGTGTGCGGGACATATCAAGACATGGCGAGACTCCCAAGTAGCGGGACCGATCTCGGAGACAACAAGTCGCATGGACTTCCTTTGTTCGTGGCAAGCTTTTCACTAAAACGACCGTAACTCGTGTCTTAGACAGGCCTAGTTCTCTAAGCGACGCTAACGCTCAAGTCATATACTTTACATGACGAGCCTTGTTCTCAAGGGACTACGTGACTTGACAACCGCAGATAGAGCGGGACAGTGCTAGTAATGGCTTCGATAGCCCAATGCCACACTTGTCTAACTTGTTCGGACAACGACTCGACGAGCAAAGGCTACGCTGAGCTACGCATTGAGGGAACGTGCTAGGCATGGGTTCGACTTGGACAACCAACTTTTTGGGTGCCTAGACTTAAGCCAACGAGCCGTGCGAGACGACTTACTTGCGGGACGTGTGAAGGCTATGCCAAGCCTTGCGGGACAGGACCGTGCATGCCTTGTTAGGCATTCATGCGGACGACGCCTATGACTTAGGCTAATTCGAGTGTCGGGACAAATCGATGGGACCGTGCATGCTTTTCAAGCATTCACGCAGGCGACGCCTATGACTTAGGCTATTTCAAGTGTCGGGGCAACTTAGCAACTTAAGCCAACTTCCTTCTCCCAAGCCACGGGATCGAAAGATCGAGTGTCATTTGAAAGCACGCTGGGCCGACTTCTATGAAGACCGTGGGACCTTTTTCCATGTTCTAGACATTTCGACCCGACGGGATTATTCCCTTAGCTATGTTGGTATGTAGGTTTTAGTTTAGCCTACTTGTGCAAGTTGAAAACATTGCGAGTTATTATGTGAAGGCTAAGATGAGGCAAGTTCACCCAAACTACCCCACCTTAGCGAGGAGTCGCCTCGGACGAGCGAGCCTTCGAGCAGCCGTTGCAAGGCTAAGTTCCAACGTTGTTGGCGTTTCGATTCCTCCGATTGACTTTGCGGAATGGAGCAGACGTATATCGATCTTTGATACGCCTCAATATCATCGACGATATGCGTAACCTGACGATCTTCCTTTGCAACCAATTTCGAGTCGTGCGACTGATGCTATTTTCCGAACTGGATGTTCCACAATCTCTTTGATATTCAAGATCAAGTTTGATCGCTATTCCTCAAGCTCGTTTCAAGATCGTTTATTCGAAACTCAAGTCACATTTTTATTTGAATCAATCCGATATCGTACGCACGATTCTCTAAGTTTCCTCGATCAAGACATTCACTTTCATACTTCGTTCCGAATCGTTTTCTAGCTCGCGTTGCTCGATCACAAGTTATCCGACGACATCTCGTTCGCGACATTCGAAGTCACGATCAGTTAAGCGTGATGCGCTCTAAGGCTTTGTGCGATCGCATCGCCTCGCCGACATACTCGTAATCCTCAATATTTGCTCGAATGATTTCCAAGAAAATTCATACACCACTCGAATTCGAGCCATCTGATCTAGTCCTCAATCACATTCGCATCATTCCCTAAGACATCCTTCGGATTCGTCCGACGAATCCCTGGCGTAATCGCTCACGTCGCATTGACGTACTAAGTTGTTCGTACTATTTCCTCGAAATCCAAGCCAATCATCCGTGTACGCCTAAGCGTTAGTTCGATAGCAATCCTATCGATAGACACTCTATGTGTACCTCTGTTCCCGACCGAGCGATACTTGATATCACTCGTAATTCGTTTGCACCAATAAGTCGAGGTGCGCGACGCGAAACACAACTTAGCCAAAAGGCCGTGTGCACAGCTATCCCGTGCGGACTATATTCGAGTTTGCATGCTCACTTGTTAGGTCGACATAGGAATAGTTGGACACGCTCGCGACATGTTAACTTGGCATATGTTTTCTTTCGAGTCAAGTTTAACATCGTTCGGCACAAAGGCCTACAAATACGTCCGACAATGGCCTATCGATGCGTTCGAGCGAACGCATGTACGAGCTTTTGAAAATATTTAGACTTATTGTATGGACATGCCGAGGGACATTCGAGAGAGAGCGCACACTTCTTTAACAACGACGAGCTTTCAAAACTGAGACATTCGATGTGAAGTCCAAGGACGTAAAGCCGTGCTCTGATACCATTATGTCACGCCCCGCTCCCGTAGGAGCGATCGTCCTCGCTAAGGCGTGATGCCGCACGAGCCTAGATTGCGCTCGTGCAAGGCAGTTCCATAACGGCCGATTACATCGACGGCGACGGGGTCGTCGCACAGAAGTCCCAAGCAGAAACATTGAATACATTGCAGCGGAATTTAAAGATGAACACATGAACACAAGTCATTCAAAAGAAGCTCTTTTACTGATATTGAACACAAGATTATATTTGTGGGCGCAAGGCCAAATTACATCGTCTCTCGTGCTCACTTTTCTCTCGTTTACAAGGTCACTCTCTGCTCTCTCTCTCTCTTGATTACAATGCTTGAGTCAGCGGAAGCTTCGGAAGGCGATGTCCATACATTATGCCCTGTATAAGTCTTCAGATCACGCGGCCGTACGCTTCGACTCGCCAAGGAACTCCGTGCCTCGACGCATCCAAGCGAGCGCCGCGCCACGAGCTTCTACCTGTGCCTGCACATAAAACACTGTGTGGGTGTCAGTACCACTGTACTGGTGGAGTGAGCTTCTCGCCCACCCATACATAACCGACACGTTTCATTTACTTTGTGCAGCTTAAACCCTTTCAATTATCTTTCTAGTCTTGCCTTAGGGTGCATTTTAAACAAGACGTCTCGGTCTATACTTAGCGATGCAACGACAAGGTCGTGCTATAATGCCAACGTGTGTTTTGATCGAGGCAGTGCCTCATCGCTTAGGTACTTGACCAAACTTGAACTCGGGACGACAGGGTCGTGCCATACTCTATTTGCGACTTAGACATATTCGAGACAATGCTATGCCGAGGAGCAACTTATGTAAAACCCCTAAATTTCTACTAATTTTTATTATTATTAATATTTGTACGGATTTAAAATTTTGTATTGTACGTCGCGTAGTCGTATTTTACGTCGTGCACGAAATTTTATTTTTGCTCGACGAGTGCGAATATGTGCGAGCGTACATATTTTAGAAAAATATTTTATTTATTATTTTATAGTTTCAAAATAATATAGGTAATAATTATTTCTAGCTATCATTTCAAGTTTATGGTTTTAATTATGAAAAGCCTTTTATTTATGCAGTTATAATTATAAAGTATTTTCCCATAAAATAGTATATTAGAAAGCGTATTTATGTAAAGAATATTTGTGCATACATATAGCTCATAAATATTTATTAGTTTATTTTAAATATTAAATGTAATTTTCAAAATTATTATTATTAGCATTTTTGAAAAATATATTTCAAAATTATAGTAGAGATTTAAATCATGATTTGAATCTATGGATTTATTTAAATAGTTAATATTTGAAATTTGATTTATTCCATTGATTTTAAACCAAGATTTTTAATTAGATTTAATTGGATTTGGATTTGGATTTAGATTTGATTGATTTAATTTAATAGATTTAATTATCTATTTTTGGGGTTTAAATTAAATCCTAATCTTTATCTAATTGGAAATTCCCACATCCTATAAATAGGCAGGTACTCCTCCAACTTTTCATTATTCTTTCACAAATTCCACAAACGAATGGAATAATCGCTAATAGAGGTTGCATGCTAGTTTGACTTAGCGGTTATAGAGGTTTGTATTGTGGATACAACACAGTAGGCATTGGGCGGGGAGGACAATTCCTTAGCGTATGGGCTTCGATGCACTTCCTGTCACGACCCGGTCCCCAAATACTTGGGTCGAATCGGATCATGCCCAGCCTGCACCGTTGATGAGACGGCGGGCAGTAAGCTGTAATCCATATTGCAGGTCATTTCAACAACAAACTTGAATTTAAAAGTTGCCACAACATTTAATTTACGATAATAAAAACTTGTCTTTCAATACAAAGTTCATAAACTGGAAATAAAGAAACAACTAAACTCTCAACTAATGTAGCATCTATGGAGACGCCACAACATCATCATCAGCTGGAAGTACCGCCGGGTACAAGTCAGGATCAAAATAGCTATTGATCATCATCTCCAGATCCTCAGTAATACCTAAAATGTTGTCTCCAGTCAGGAGGGAGCAAAGTACAATTCATGCAAATTTTAACAATTAAAATGACAATTTATAACATGCATTTTTAAACAGGTTGAAAATGAACAATTTTGAAATAGTACAGTACAGTGATATGAATAGGTAAAGAATATGACCGGTTTGGGTACATTTGTATCCTAGCGATACGGTATGGCTTATCCCCGTGTGAGAGAGGGGTAAGCTAACACATTCATTATCCTAAGTTTGGATTTGGTCATATCCAGTACACTATTCCCCCAGTCCCCAACAATACGATCAATGCTCCCGAAGGAGTTCGTGTATAATTGTGGTTTAAACTTGCAATGAAACAATTGTGAAAATAATTGTAAAATCTACATAAAATGTACTTGCCTTATCTCCTTGGTTTGAAAAGTCGGTACTTCGGGATTTTGAACAGTCACGCTCTTCCTCGAAATCCTACATTCCGGGAACTTGTTTCAGAAGCAATCACCAGAGTTATCTAGTTACAATCTCTAATTGTTTTTCCTAATCAGTTTTAGTTGTTAATTAGCTAACACAACATCACAACGTTTACTAGTGCGTTGAAATTAAGGAAATCAATTTACATTGGTTTTTCGGGAAAACTTGTAATTATCAAATTACGTATAAAACATGATATTTATTTATTTGAAAAACTTTGATATTTTTAATATATATAAAATATATTTATTTTCTTAAAATGAGAAATTATGAATTATTAATTAATAATTCATAACAATATTTTGATTGTTCCTACGCTATCACACATTCCCAGAAAATAAAATAAAATGCTAATTCCTACTTATTACAAAACCACATTTACTGGAATTGGGCTTATGCCCTTACAAATTTTATTGCAAATTGAAATAAGAAAAGATAGGTTAGTCTTGAAAATTACCTACAATTAACATTAATAAAACTAGTAATTTCTAATTTAAATTTAAAATAATAGGTGTCTCAGACTCTGGTCCAGTCGTCATTTTCAACTACTCTACCTCAACGTCCGGTCGAACCGGTACGTTTGCATTTCGTTGGGGCCCAGTAACCAATATGGTCGTCGCCCAAAATATTTATCCAAAAATAATATTTTTCGAAAAAAATCATTTGAAAAATTATTTATAATTTTCTAAAAATTTCGGCAGCATTCCCTCTGTTTTCGGTCAACCCAAAACTGGAAAATACTCCGGTTTTCCTGCAAAAGAATTTTCCAAACCAGGGATACCCCAATATATATAAAACAACCACAAATATAAATATCCCGCAATAATTTCGGTAACCCAAAAATAAAACGAAATTCCCGAAGAAGTCGGAAAATCCCGAATTAATAACGGAAACCCGAAAATATCGGAAACTCACAGAACACTACTTTTCTCAAAACTAATTTATACATAAAATTTCTAATCTCAGAAGTCATTCCCGAAATTCTCGGAGAACCCGGAAATTTCCACAGAACTAAACTTCCGACAACACCCAATTTTATCCAGAAGTAAAATAACAGCAACAATTTCCGAGAAAACTTCAGAAAGCAAAATTGGTAACGTAACCGTTACGTTATCGGAAACCCGAATTCCCGAGGAATTCGGTTGGACCAGTTTTCATCATAGACAAGGAAAATTAATGGGTTAGAGATTACCCAACCGAAGGGTATCTTCGGAACACGGAAACCGAACCGTCACGGCACGGGGATGGAGAAACGCCGACAGAGCTCACGGCCACGTGGTTCAGCACCTGAAGCAGATCGGACAGCGAAGGGGGTCGGCGGACAGAGCCAGCCGCGCGGGGTCGGCGCCGGTCAGGTGCGGTGGCGGGCGGCCACGGGGAGCGGCGCCGGGGTGGCGTCGGGAAGGTGCGCCGGGTAGGGGCGGCCCGGGATGGCCTTGGCCTCGGGATCAGAACTTCGCCAGAGTTTCACCGGAGTTTGGGGCTAGGGATTTAGAAAGGGTTTTTGTAGAAGAAGAAGAATGGAGTTGGTGTGGGGAGAATGAATGGGAAGAAGTGGGTTTTTATAGAGATGGAAAGAGGAGTTACCACCAGGAGGAAGGGCAAGAGCCAGCCCATCCTTAATGGCGCCGGCGGTGTGGAAAGCCAAGGGCCGACCGGTGAAGTCGAGGGAGATCAACGAGTCTTCGGTTGGGAGGAAGAAGAAAAGTTCTTCTTTTGATTCCAACAGCAAACAAAACCCACTTTTTACTTCATTCTAATGAATGAAAGAATACTAACAGCAACTTAGTCAAACCAAATGGGTTGGCAAATTTTCTACAGCCCACCATTCCTACATGAAAGAACAAAACTTTCATTCAATATAAATGAATGTAAAGGGTTATGGGTTCTCATATAAAATGGGTTTGGCCCAATTAAGCAAAATGGGCTAGGCTAGGAAATGGCTAAAAAGAATATGTACATTGGTGAAAATAGTTTTAAGGTTTTGGGTCAAATTGGCTTTTAGAGAATAGGCCTTGGAAAAATTAGACTGTCATATAAAGGCTGAAATAATTTCTTTCTTATAAAAATACAATTAATATTTTAAAATTCTATTTAATATAAAAAATAATTAGTCTCAAATCGAGTTTCGAGCCTGGTTCGGGTTTGGGCTATCAACCAAAAATCTATACATATTTTTTTTAATTCTTAATAATTAAATAATAATATTTTAACACATTATTTATTTAACAGCAATATTAAAATAATACCTAAGATATTACCGAAAAATACGGGTTTCACACTTCCCTTGTGACCCGGACTCTCCGCTGGAGATACGGGGTTGATGACCCAAGATTACTGACGGCCACTGACGATTCTGCGGAACGTCATGCTCTTACTGAAGGGGCCTCTGGTGCCCAAGGGGGACTACGTCGATCCTATTCAGCCAGGGCCCATGTGCAGGAAGGATTGTTCTTAACTACATTTCACTTAGAACGGTAGGCTACCCTATCCGTTAGGTACGAGTACTTTTGGTTTGGGTACTTGTATCTGACCGTGGCTTGGAACAATAACTTGTCGCGAATTAGTTCGTCACATCTTGTCCTTGTTTGGTTGTAGGCGTGACTTACTACTTCGATGAGAAGGTATTGAACCTTGTTGGGGTCCGGATACCATATTGGATTCATAGCATGGGAGGATACGTTACCGTGAATTAGTTTACCATCTCCTGTCCTTGTTTGGTTGGGGGGATGGTATGCTCGTTCAGTAGGTGCATATTGGACTATGTTATAAATTCGATTGACTTATTTATTTGAGCAATATTTATTCAGTTTATATGGCATGCTATTATGTGTCATGTTACGTTCCTCTGAGGACCTGGTTGTCTTGTCAGGTGTGTGCTATTGTCTTTCGCAGGTGTTCTAGCTCGAGCCGTGATCTTCGCTATTTCTCGAGGATGATTGCACTTGGATCGTCTTCGCTTCACTCGCCACTCATTTTATTTTCTATGTACTTTTTCTTATTTTGTTGGTAGTGGATTTGTCTCCGCCCAACATATTGTATCAAGACAAATTCATTCTCATTATATGATATCTTTTATTCATTTATTCTGTGTGGATGAGATTAATTATGGTTCTACTGTATTTTACAGCTTATGTATTCATACGAGGGTTCCATATATTGGAGTATACTTCGTACGAATACAGCTGGCATGTCTACGTTTCTAGTCCTACGTATTTTGGGACTGGGACGTTACATGTTTTTGGTGGCCTATGCAGGTCAAGATAAATTGTTTGGTTACTTTACCGTACCAAGCAAGCCTGCGTATAGGATTAGAAGTCTAGGATCTCATCCACATACTTGACCTCTTTCCTTGATTTTATCTACCGTTTGACTCATCAATTGCATCTTGCTTGATTCCTTCTATCATTATCCTTTATCTTTCCTTCGTGCTTGCTAGAGATTGACCCTACTAGTTAGATGTCCCAAACACCCTTAGCTTAATTCTTTTAAGTTGGGTAGAACACCCCACGACCAGACACGCCCTTGACTATTAAGACCATAGAGACTAGAGGAATCTAACCCATTTGGTCAACCAAGTCTTGGTCAATAAACCATAGAATGATTGTATAGGAATACAAGACTTAGATCCTTATGACTCTTAGACTAGTCATAATTGATTTTATTTATCTACCATCGTGCCTATATTTTTTCTATCTAAACTAATGATGCTAATGTAGCCTAGTTTTGCAAGCTCATCTTTTTATCGAGCTTGTTCAAGACATATGTTATTGGAAGAGCTCCCACTAACATGTTGTCTAATCAGAACTGGTGCATAATGGTCTGATCAACCAAGTGCACTTTGGTTCGCTTTTGCCTATTATTCTACGTGGATGGAGACATAGTTAACTTGTCCTCTAGAGTCCCATCCGCGACTGCCTTGGCAACTCCTTTAAAACTTTTCGACCGTCTTTGAATTACGTATTCGTATTCGATAACGCCTCCTTCGAACTCTATATTGCTTTCGCCTTCACCTATTTTAGGAGGACGAAGGCGTTATACTAGAACTTTCTCTAGCCTTCCTATCGGCTATGACCATTCTTACTCGATGTTGCTATATCTTCATCCTAAACTACTCGACCCTATCAAAACCCTCTAATCGCTTAATTTAAGCGAATCTATTTCGTTCCCTTAACCATGACCCTCATTCATTACCTATGACCATACCGTATTATTTTTCTACGATCTAGATCGCAATTTCTTTCGACATGATTTTGTGAAAACATTGTCATCATTGGATCCCCATTGATATCCCCTTGTGTCCTCTCACCCCTACTAATTCTTAATTTCGAGGACGAAATTCTTTTAAGTTGGATAGGATGTAAAACCCCTAAATTTCTACTAATTTTTTATTATTAATATTTGTACGGATTTAATATTTTGAATTATACGTCGCGTAGTCGTATTTTACGTCGTGCACGAAATTTTATTTTGCTCGACGAGTGCGAATATGTGCGAGCGTACATATTTTAGAAAAATATTTTATTTATTATTTTATAGTTTCAAAATAATGTAGGTAATAATTATTTTTAGCTATCATTTCAAGTTTATGGTTTTAATTATGAAAAGCCTTTTATTTATGCAGTTATAATTATAAAGTATTTTCCCATAAAATAGTATATTAGAAAGCATATTTATGTAAAGAATATTTGTGCATACTATAGCTTATAAATATTTATTAGTTTATTTTAAATATTAAATGTAATTTTCGAAATTATTATTATTAGCATTTTTGGAAAATATATTTCGAAATTATAGTAGAGATTTAAATCATGATTTGAATCTATGGATTTATTTAAATAGTTAATATTTGAAATTTGATTTATTCCATGATTTTAAACCAAGATTTTTAATTAGATTTAATTGAATTTGGATTTGGATTTAGATTTGATTGATTTAATTTAATAGATTTAATTATCTATTTTTGGGGTTTAAATTAAATCCTAATCTTTATCTAATTGGAAATTTTCACATCCTATAAATAGGCAGGTACTCCTCCAACTTTTCATTATTCTTTCACAAATTTCACAAACCAATGGTGCGTGCCTCGTGTCCGTGTTCCCCGTCCAAATTTTTATTCTATTAGTTTTTACATATACATTATCCTCTCTTGTGTCGACAATCCCGACACAATATAAATCCACAAATTATCTAATCTCCAGTTCCTAATCCCTAAACCTATCCTAACCCTGTCGACACCAACCCGGCCAAGCCCTCCGCCATTTCCTTCGCCCCACCATGTCCGCAACCACCCGCTGCCAACAAACCCTCCACCGCGAACGGCTCCCCAACTCCTAGCCGTCCTCCGCCACAGCGTACACCACTCAACCACAGCACCCCCTCACCAACGATCGACAACCACCTGCCTTCGTCTCCCCGACCCCACCTCCGACTTCACCTCCGCCACCCACGTCCGTTACGACCACCATCATCGACATCACCACCACCATTAGTACCACCACCCACCCCGGTCGTCCTTTAACACCAAACACCGTCACCGTCACCGTCACCGCCACCGCGACCAGCCGACCCACCCGAAATCACCACCAAAAATCAGCCAACCGCCGGAAAACCCAAAAATTCCTTCAAAAAAAATAAAAATAAAAAACAATCACCGCCACTGCCACTTACCTATCCACCACCGCCCGACTCGAGCCGTCGCCCGCCTTCGCCTTGCCGTCGATGCGACACCCCGTTCCTCTTGGATCTCTGACCCGCGTCCCGGAGTAGCTTTCCGTGTTCCTCCGCCGGAGTCGACGGCTCCGACCTCAGATCCGTAGACGGCGCCGACCTAACCCGCGACCTCCTCGCCGTGCCCTTCCCTCCGCCGCGTGCGTCTCCTCGCGCCGGTGAGGACCCTCTGTTCCGCCACCACGATCTTCCCTTTCCGACCGCCGCGACCACCGTGGCCGACAGCCCTAGCCGCCCGCCCCTTCCGCCGCCGGCGACCCATCCACCACGCCGAGCGCTCACCATCGAAACTCCGCCAGAGCCGCCCCCTCAGACGAAAACCCTCTCGATCCTCCCACTCTTTCCTCTTTCCCGACGACTCCCCTCACTTCTCCTCGCCCGCCTCGACTGAACCCACCGCCGACCAAAGCCGCCTCCGTCGCCATTCCTTCTCGCCACTCTCCGCACTTCCCATCTTTTCTCTCTCTTTCTCCCTCTTTGTTTTTTTTCTTTCTTTCGTTTGAGAGCACAGTAGCTGTGCTGAATTTTTGTTTTTTTTGGGTTGTTTGGTTTTATTGTATTATGTTTTATTTGGTTTTGTGTTTGTTTCATTCTGGTTATGTTTAGTATTAATATTATTATTATGTATTATTATTATATATTACTATTATTATTTACTGTTACAGTAATTATTACAAAAGTTAATTATTAAAATTATTATTTATTTTACTCCTACATTGATTTTTCTTGTATAATGGGGGAGAACACAATATAGGGTTGGGTTATTTTATTGATATATGTTATTATTATTATTATTATATTTTTAATGATTTTGTTGTTGTTATTGTTAAAAAGTACTTATTTACTGATATTGTTATTTTAGGAATTTTATGAGGAAATTATTCTAACTATTTTCAAAGATATTTTGCCAAAAATTATACTCTAAAATTTAGTTTTAGCCCTAAGAAAACCCTTACTAGATTTTATAAAACTATTTTCATATACACTAATACCTAGTCTTTCAAAATATTTATTCCTAGCTAAAAAGTATATTTACAAATCTAGAGTTTTTGCCTAAATATATTTATATAAAAATAATTTTCCAGTAATGAAATATTCAAGGATTATAATAGTTTTACAAAGATCTTATATATGATTTATTCAATTTCCATCGATTACCCTCCTGTCGAGGACTAATCCTCTTTATTCCTAAACCTTCGACTGTTCGAGACTACCTTACGTCGACTCTAACTAAATTGACCCTTCTGGACCAAATGAAACTGTCCGTGCCACCATCCGAGGTCTCCATGTATAGTTGTTGCACCGAAGCCGCAGTTCGTGTCACCGTAATTATCGCAGCACACCAGGCGTCCTACCAGGCAAGACACCTTGCCATTCGTTGTTTATTTATTTTAGCTCATATTTCATGCATTATTTATTTTTTTTATGCAAAATAAACTGTGATACATGGCATAACCTGTTAGAACTTACTGTTCATTTATATTTCCTGCTGTGTATTATTTTCTTATAAATTAAACCTAGATTTAAGGGACCACCATGTGTTGCATTCATTGGCCTTGACACGTGGTAACACGAAGTTGTGTGTCGCATGTAGAACACGAAAGTGCATGATTGGCTGGACACCAGTACGTACAAGCCGTGCGATAGGAATAACCGCTAATAGAGGTTGCATGCTAGTTTGACTTAGCGGTTATAGAGGTTTGTGTTGTGGATACAACATAGTAGACAATGGGCGGGGAGAAAAATTCCTTAGCGTATGGGCTTCGATGCACTTCCCTTGTAACCCGGACTCTCCGCTGGAGATACGGGGTTGATGACCCAAGATTACTGATGGCCACTGACGATTCTGCAGAACGTCATGCTCTTACTGAAGGGGCCTCTGGTGCCCAAGGAGGACTGCGCCGATCCTATTCAGCCAGGGCCCATGTGCAAGAAGGATTGTTCTTAACTACATTTCACTTAGAACGGTAGGCTACCCTATCCGTTAGGTACGAGTACTTTTGGTTTGGGTACTTGTATCTGACCGTGGCTTGGAACAATAACTTGTCGCGAATTAGTTCGTCACATCTTGTCCTTGTTTGGTTGTAGGTATGACTTACTACTTCGATGAGAAGGTATTGAACCTTGTTGGGGTCCGGATACCATATTGGATTCATAGCATGGAAAGATACGTTACCGTGAATTAGTTTACCATCTCCTGTCCTTGTTTGGTTGGGGGGATGGTACGCTCGTTCAGTAGGTGCGTATTGGACTATGTTATAATTCGATTGACCTATTTATTTGAGCAATTTATTAGTTTATATGGCATGTTATTATGTGTCTTGTTATGTCCCTCTGAGGACCTGGTTGTCTTGCCAGGTGTGTGCTATTATCTTTCGCAGGTGTTCTAGCTCTAGCCGTGATCTTCGCTATTTCTCGAGGATGATTGCACTTGGATCGTCTTCGCTTCGTTCGCCACTCATTTTATTTTCTATGTACTTTTCTTTATTTTGTTGGTAGTGGATTTGTCTCCCCCCAACATATTGTATCAAGACAAATTTATTCTCATTATATGATATCTTTTATTCATTTATTCTGTGTGGATGAGATTAGTTATGGTTCTACTGCATTTTACAGCTTATGTATTCATCGAGGGTTCCATATATTGGAGTATACTTCGTACGAATACAGCTGGCATATCTACGTTACTAGTCCTACTGTCATGACCCCACCCACTGTTAGGGTACGAGAACATAACAAAGCCCAGCCTACGCCGCAGTGTCGGCGGTAGAACGCTGTCCTAGGTCTCAATGCATCTAACAGTATAAGACTAAACAGTTTATACTTCCCGAATGGGGGTGACATAGCAGATACAAACTCAATCACATCTAAGGTAGAGCATGATAAGGATAGATAAAACATGAAATCCAAAGAGATACAGGAGATAAGTCTAAGTGTTTAAGATACATAATCCCAGAAATATATTTCAAAACTCAAATACGGATAAAGTAATCCACAAAGTAAATACAACTCCAGACAAAATGAATAACTACCTAAACAACCCCTACTGTGTCTCCTCTAGGCTAGCAGGCAATCCAGGCCATCTGTAAAATTTATCAACAGGTCCAGTCAGGACAGGAGTGAGCACAATACATCTCAACAGTTCATAGCAGGTTAGAAAATATATTCATGCAATAAAGTAAGATACAAGTACTGAAAGTAGTGCAGTATGTAAACAGAGAGAGAAACCTGTAATAGAAATATCTACTATAAATAAAGAACTAACATGTGGCTAGTGAGTCAGAGTACAATATAGACATATAAATGGCATAGGAGATTCTGATAAGACACTATGGAAGAGATTCTGATAAGATACTACTTGGGTATTATTCACATGTCCATTTCTACTCTCCCGTACCCCCAATCAATACACAAGGATCCAGCCAGGTTATGTTATATGATGCTATGTAACAGCCCCCGAAGGGTGGTAGACCCCGAAGGTGATAGACCCCGAAGGTGATAGACCCCGAAGGGATACATAGTAGTCCCATAAATGGGATAAGGATTCTAGGAAGACTCTACGATCATAAGAGTATATGTCGTAAGTGATCAAAGAACCAATGAAGCATATGATACGCCATGTAAGTGAAACGCACAGAACATGTAGTACCCGATGCTCCCTAAGGATAATATCTCAAGAAGGGATCCATATAGTACCAATCCGTGTGACCAACGTGACAGTACAAGTAAAGTAATCTACTACAGAAATAATTCTAAGCAGGATATGAAATAATCAGAGAATGTACTCGCCTCGATAACCTGAACGTCCAAGGTAAAGATACTGTCCGAGGAGAGGTGTCTGGCTCCTAATTAGAACAGCACAGGTCACAACATGTCCAGAAGGGTAATATAAAGCACTACAATGCATTCTACATGAATCTAGGTCAAACTAGGCTAAAGTCAACCCTTGGTCAACTCTGGTCAACTGCACTAGTCAAACTAGGTCAAACTAGGTCATGTCCTAACCCAGCAAGTCTTACTAGGCCTAACCAAGACTATCCTAGCAAGCACACATCAATACAAGACTATACAAGCCAATATACACCCAACTCTATATAGCATGCAATTATTCAATACTCAAATAGGCAAGAATTCACATTGGATATACACTAGATAATCTATGACTTTAAGCTATATATGTCTACACATATATACACATCTATATTGGTATTCAACATTCGGTCTATAATCATGGCATTTCAAATGGTTTATATAACTTATATATTACAACACAATATGCTAACATATATAATATACATACATAGCTAAGTTAACTGTATTCATAAATACTTATTTAAGAGGCTATGTGTGTGTAGTGAACATGACAAGGGGCAAGTGAGGGTTAAATGGGCATACATCGTGTATACATATCAAAGAGTGTCAAAGTGTAAGTGAACAAAGTGTCAAGTGTGATAGTGTCAACATAGTGTAAGGGGTACATGACGTAATAGGATTTGTGTTAACATAGAACATTACATCTCATTAACTTGTATATTGCATACATTACATCTATTATTACATTACATTCATGCTTGCATTCATTCTCATTCATTTATTCCTTGCACTACTATATGCACCATACATTACATACTATGGAACCTACATATCATTACAAGCTATACTTATGCATGCTTACATTAGATAGGATACTTACACCTCATACATCATTTATTTAACTATTACTCATGCTGTATTCTCTATTTAATTACATAATGTATATACATTAACATGGGTTAAAATTAAAGAGAACATTATTACACACAAGGGCGCACAAAATGCATATGCCGAATAGTAACTCCTACTAATACAACTGTACCATCTCAGCATGAAAAAAATTAGGATTAAAGTATGTTATAGATCATTGTGTTAGCTTTCCGAAACTTCAAACGGATCGCATTTTCGTTTCCGGAAACTCCCGGAATCGCGAAAACACCGAGAACGCGTTTGTCTTTCGTACAGCTGACACTCAAATAATTCTCCAGAAAGTTACAGAAAGAATTAGGCCTATTAATACATGTTTTTGGAAAGCTAACTTCAATACGCTTCTTTTAAAAAAACGGAAGATTAAACCGAGCTTTGAGCTAGAAGTTATGACATTTCTAAGTTAGGGCTGAAATTAAAAACGTGGATAAAATCATGACGGATTTGGGTAGTTTGAGACAAAGAACACAATATATAACATAATATATCAAGAACTCACTCTCTACACTAATATTATATATATGAGACACTATAGAACACATCTCCAAAAAAATATGAGATTAAACATGTATATTTCATTCATACATAACAACACATAGTGTGTCCAAATTTGGGATTTTCTCACATGAACACAATCACAACACAAAGGACACTCCTATGACCTCCAAATGGACACGAAATGGATACAAATGGAGATACAACCATGCGGGTCATTCCTATGGGTTCAAAATAGACCTATATGCATGAGGAAATAAAAAGGAGAAGGGATTTATATCTCCCGGTAGATCAAATCGAAGAAAGCCTTCCCGGAGCGACACCGACACGTAAAGATTCCAAAAGGACACGAACGAGCTCCAAATCCTCCCAAATTTGGGTAGCTTCCTCCTTGGCTAGAATGGAGAAGGAAAGAAGAAGATTTGGTGGTGAAATGGAAGAATTTGGTGGAGAAATTGCTAGGGATTGCTCCTAGGAATTTGGGGGAAGAACAAGAGAGAGAGTGGGATGGAAAATGAAATGAACTTGAGCCTATCCTCTCCCAAAGTGGCTGGCCATAGGGACTATTTTCCTATTTGGTAAGGTCCAAAATGCCCCCCTAACCTATTCTATGTATTAGGAAAGGACTAATTGGTTGGGGCTAAATTAGTCATTCTAAAGTCTCTAATCACACTAACCTTATCCATAATAATTAGTCCCTAACCTCTAACTAAAAATTTCTAGGTCATGTGTACTAAAATTAATATCATGTGGGCCATACCTAACAGTGTGTGGGTCCCACTAGAGCAAACTACCCCCGGGTCCCCGTTTCAAGTCGATTGAGTTGAAATTCGAACCCGACTCAAATAACCCCAAAACAATCATAATAATAAAATAATATCAAAATATTCAAAGAGGTCAAATGCACAAAATATCCTTAGGCCAAAATGACATTAAAATCATAATCATATGGTTAGACTCTAGGTCAAACAGTCTATAGGGTTTCACTAGCAAAACGTCAAAACCACAAGTCATGATTTAAATAATTTTAAAATAATTTAAAATTACCAAAAATCATATCATGAATTAATATCATTATTAAAATAATTATAAACATAAAATTTAAATTACCCTCATTTGGGAAACTGGGTGCTACAACTCTACCCACCTTAGAAAAATTTCGTCCTCGAAATTTAAGATCGATAGTACTCCTTCTAGAGCCTCTACCTACCCAATAATAAGACTTCCTAACACTGAATAATAAACTACATCTAAAAAGTGTCAATCTAGGAATACCTCCATACTGCTCTGTTGTACGGCGTAATGGAACTTCAATAAAATATGGACTGGAACCTATATCCAAGGGACTGGACCTATTTTAAAGTGGTCTTACTAAGGATGAAAGGAGCTGATCATAGGCTATAGTTATGCTCAGTATTATTTTCCTATTACCATCTATTAATACATTCTATTACCATAGGAACGATGCATTACTAAGACATATAGCCCCTATCTCTCATAACACATTTATACCACCAAAAGACTAGTACATCCTATCAAGGCTGATACTAAATCTCTCAAATCTTATAAGCTATATTTTATAGACACCATCCCCACATCCGGACTAACCTATATATCTACAACTGATACTAATGGGATGACGTCCCTATTTCTCAACAATCAAGGTCTAAATTTTTTTTTTCTAAACCATGCATTTGAAGGATAGTATACAAGGTCAGGCATACCGTAGCAGTTTGAAGTCTCACCTAGGTGCACTGGTCATTCTAGGTCAAAACAGTACTATGGTATCAACACACAAATAATCTAGGGTGTCTTAATTGGGAAGGTAAGGGAACAACATCATCAAGGTTGTAGGCTATCTACCATCCTATATAAAAATTGGTCATTATCAAAATAAAATAAAGGCAACTACCAATTATTTAAAAAAGGTACAGAAAATTAAATTCAAAATAAGGAATTGAAAATCACTTGCATTGAAATCCATCACAATACAATATAGAGAGAGAGCGTTAGAGAGGGAAAAGCTAGCATTGTATGGAACAGGTTCATATGGTTAGATAGTAGGCGTGGGTGCACGTGAACATACATGAAAGTGTATATAAGGATTGTGTTTCAATTCAAATGGCTATCAAGTTACACTATCATGGCATATTGGTTAAACAATCTACAATACACAACTTATTTACTCATAACATGCATGGCTAACCATATATATATAAAAAGGTAGAACTTAGTTATGTATTTATATTATTATAACATTACGTATAACTCTATATATATCTATCTAGGTATATGATATCGTACACTAGAGAGGAGTTAGGTTACTACATGACAATGTATACTAAGTTAGGTGTGTTTGTGTGTGTCCTTGTACAGGGTTATAACTTGTATTATGAAAGGTTAATCCAGTTTTAGTTCAACATTTACATAAAAAAAAAATCTAAAAATAAGCTAACACTTAATAGGATATATTACATAATGCAATTTCAAATTTAGGAGTTTTAAAACATCACAACTAATTTCATGCTCCCAATACATCCTAGCATGATAGAAATAAAACCCTAACCTACTATCAATACGTTTATCTACGCATACAGTCAATATTACATGTTAAATCTGAAATCGAACTAACATTTGAAATCAATATAAAAATTTAACATGTTTTCAGTTTTCAGGATTTTGGAAAAATTTGAACATTAAAACCAACTCAATGTTTATCACAACTAACATGTAAGAATATGAAACCTAATATTATCCCTACATACAACAATGTACACAGCTTTAAATATTATATTAAAGAAATAAAACAGCAATTAAACTAAACATTTGGAATTCAGTATTAAGGGTTAATATGCACACAGTCTCAGATTTTTCAAATTTAACACAAACTCAACCAAAATTTTTTGAATTGACACCCTATGTATAACATACATGTGCAGTGGTATAAATAAAACTATTATCATAAAATTTTATATTAAAATTACGGGTCAAGCTAAAAAGCAGAGAATCAGAAATATTGGATTTTGAAAATTTAACATCAACAACATTAATAGGTATTCAGGTAGGTGAGAAATCAAGTGTAGCATGCATACGTGTTAAGCAAAGTGTCTGCTATTGTATTCATATATATTCTCATGCCCAATATAAAAAAATTAATTCTACGTTAAGACTAACATTTAGATTCCTACCAAGATTGCAAGCAGGTGATTGACGTAATCAAGACAGCTTTATTATTACTAAAAAGAAAATAGCAAGAAAGAATAACGATAAATCTGTTTTGCTTATCTGTTTAAAGAAGGAACCATTTTGAAATCCAGAGTTAAAATACAATTCAAGATAAAGTCTAACAAATCATCGATTCATTGTATTATGAAAAACTCATAGCAAGAAATTACACAAGGTTTATAAAACAACTAAACATACTCTTAAGTTAAATGACAAGAAACTAGGCAAAACAACAATAATATTCTTTTTTTTTTGAATGACGGAGAAAAAAGTAGAGAAAAACATGTTCGAAAAATTTTAAGGTACTATCTGATAATCATATGCGTCTATCCAAAATCATGGTACTCTAAATCCTCGTCATACTAGTGAGCAAGGCTACGATAATCACAGAGTCCTTGACTTATGCACATACCTCTAGAATCATGGTATTTAACATTTTTCGCGATGCCGCTAGCTTGGCTGCGAAAACCTTAAATTTCCACACCCGAGAAATATATCCAAATCAGACTATATGTCCTCACCATGCTGGCTAATGTGACTATATAAGACTAAGATTCCATAACTTAGATGACCTAGCCCATATAATTTCATCTTGCCAAAAAATTAAATTAAATCAATAATGAATATCAAAAAACAAAATCAAATTTATCAACGAACATCAAAATCAGAAATGAACAAATCCTCAAATCATAACCACAAAACTCGGATGCTACAGCTAACATCAAGATTCAAATTCACAATCATCATCAAATTCAATAAATACAAACTCAAATTCAATAATAATACATCAAAATCAAATTCAACAACAAAAAGTAAAGATAAATCAAATCAAGGAAAAAGAGTTTTCAAATCGGAGTTAAACAAGATTCTCAAGGGTCGTCCCAGGAATCTCTCAAGGGATCCTAATTGTGATTGAGTATCTTCAAGATATATCCTATTCCTACTGCAGGCTGTAGTGGTACTCAAGTTCGAATACCACTACATAAACTCGACCTGCATGGGCTACCACTAAAAACGTGTCACGACCCGCACCCTAGAGTTAGGGCACGAGAACGTAACAACGCCCAGCCTACGCCGCAGTGTCGGCGGTAGAACGCTGTCCTAGGTCTCAATGCATATAACAGTATAAGACTAAACAGTTTATACTCCCCGAATGGAGGTGACATAGCAGATACAGTCTCAATCATATCTAAGGTAGAGCATGATAAAGATAGATAAAACATGAAATCCAAAAGAGATACAGGAGATAGAAGTCTAAGTGTCTATGATACATAAACCCATAAATACATCTCAAAACTCAAATACATATATATCCATAAGTAATACAACTCCAGACAAAATGAATAACTATCTAAACAACCCCTACTGTGTCTCCTCTAGGCTAGGGCAATCCCGCCATCTGTAAAATTTATCAACAGGTCCAGTCAGGACAGGAGCGAGCACAATATACTCACAGTTCATAGCAGTTAGAAAATATATTCAGGCAATAAAGTAAGATACAAGTACTGAAAGAAGTGCAGTATGTAACAAGAAAGAAAGCTGTAATAGAATATCTACTATAAATAAAGAACTAACATGTGGCTAGTGAGTCAGAGTACAATATAGACTATAATGGCATAGAAGATTCTGATAAGACACTATGGAAGAGATTCTGATAGATACTACTTGGGTATTATTCACATGTCCATTTCTACTCCCCCGTACCCCCAATCAATACACAAGGATCCAGCCAGGTTATGTTATATGATACTATGTAACAGCCCCCGAAGGGTGGTAGACCCCAAAGGTGATAGACCCCGAAGGTGATACATAGTAGTCCATAAATGGGATAAGGATTCTAGAAAGACTCTACGATCATAAGAGTATATGTCGTAAGTGATCAAAGAACCAATGAAGCATATGATACGTCATGTAAGTGAAACGCACAGAACATGTATTACCCGATGCTCCCTAAGGATAACATCTCAAGAAGGGATCCATATAGTACCAATCCGTGTGACCAACGTGACAGTACAAGTAAAGTAATCTACTGCAGGAATAATTCTAAGCAGTATATGAAATGATCAGAGAATGTACTCGCCTCGATAACCTGAACGTCCAAGGTAAAGATACTGTCCGAGAAGAGGTGTCTGGCTCCTAATTAGAACAGCACATGTCACAACATGTCCAGAAGGATAATATAAAGTACTACAATGCATTCTACATGAATCTAGGTCAAACTAAGCTAAAGTAACCCTTGGTCAACTCTGGTCAACTGCACTAGTCAAACTAGGTCATGTCCTAACCCAGTAAGTCTTACTAGGCCTAACCAAGACTATCCTAGCAAGCACACATCAATACAAGGCTATACAAGCCAACATACACCCAACTCTATATAGCATGCAATTATTCAATACTCAAATAGGCAAGAATTCACATTGGATATACACTAGGTAATCTATTACTTTAAGCTATATATGTCTACACATATATAAACATGTATATATTAGTATTCAACATTAGGTCTATAATCATGGCATTTCAAATGGTTATATAAACTTATATATTATAACACAATATGCTAACATATATATAATATACATACATAGCTAAGTTAACTATATTCATAAATACTTATTTAGGAGGCTATGTGTGTGTATGTGAACATGGCAAAGGGGCAAGTGAGAGTTAAATGGGCATACATAGTATATACATATCAAAGAGTGTCAAAGTGTAAGTGAACAATGTGTCAAGTATGATAGTGTCAACATAGTGTAAGGGGTACATGAGGTAATATAGGATTTGCGTTAACATAGAATATTACATCTCATTAACTTGTATATTGCATACATTACATCTATTATTACATTACATTCATGCTTGCATTCATTCATCATTCATTTATTCTCTTGCACTACTATATGCACCATACATTACATACTATGGAACCTACATATTCATTACAAGCCATACTTATACATGCTTACATTAGATAGGATACTTACACCTCATACATCATTTATTTAAACATTTTCTCATGCTTGCATTCTCTATTTAGTTACATAATGTATATACATTAACATGGGTTAAAATCAAATAGAACATTATATTACACACAAGGGTGCACAAAATGCATATGCCGAATAGTAACTCCTACTAATAATGAATACTGTACCATCTCAGCATGAATTAAACTCTATGATTAAAGTATGTTATAGATCTATGTGTTAGCTTTCCGAAACTTTAAACGGATTGCGTTTTCGTTTTCGGAAACTTCCGGAATTGCGAAAACACCGAGAACGCGTTTGTCTTTCGTACAGCTGACACTCAAATAATTCTCCAGAAAGTTACAGAAAGAATTAGGCCTATTAATACATGTTTTTGGAAATCTAACTTCAATACGCTTCTTTTAAAAAAAAACGAGAGATTAAACCGAGCTTTGAGCTAGAAGTTATGACATTTCGAAGTTAGGGCTGAAATTAAAAACGTGGATAAAAATCATGACGGATTTAGATAGTTTGAGCCAAAAGAATACACAATATATATTCTAATTATCCACAACAATAATAGCAATAATAATATGAGGAACCACACTCACAAACTTGATTATATAATCATCATGAACCATTTATTACATATATAAATATAGATACACTCTCATTACAATATATATATATAAATCTATATATGTAACATGAACACATCCACAACACCAAGAACACTCCTATGACCTCCAAATAGACACAAAATAGACACAAATAGAGATACAACCATGGGGGTCATTCCTATGGGTTCAAAATAGATCTATATGCATGAGGAAATGAAAAGGAGAAGGGATTTATACCTCCCGGTAGATCGAATCGAAGAAAAACCTTCCCGGAGCGACACCGACACGTAGAGATTCCAAAAGGACACGAACGAGCTCCGAATCCTTCCAAACTTGGGTAGCTTCCTCCTTGACTAGAATGGAGAAGGAAAGAAGAAGATTTGATGGTGAAATGGAAGGATTTGGTGGAGAAATTGCTAGGGATTGCTCTCTAGAAATTTGGGGAAGAATAAGAGAGAGAAAAATAGATGGATAATGACAAATGGGAGGCTCAACCCTATCCTTATTGTGGCTGGCCATAAAGGTGGTTTTGTCCTATTAGGAAAAGTCCAAAAGCCCCTACTAACCTATTCTATGAGTATTAGGAAAGGGCTAATTGGTTGGGGCTAAATTAGTCATTCTAAAGTCTCTAATCACACTAACCTTATCCATAATAATTAGTCTAACCTCTAAATAAAATATTTCTATCATGTGGACTAAAATTAATATCATGTGGGCCATGCCTAACTAGGTGTGGATTTCACTAGAGTCAAACTACCCCGGGTCCCCGTTTCAAGTCTGATTGAGTTGAAATTCGAACCCGACTCAAATAACCCCAAAACAATATCATAAATAATAAAATAATATCAAAATAATTCAAAGAGGTCAAATGAAAAAATATTCTTAGGCCAAAAATGACATTAAAATATCATAATCACATGGTTAGGCTCTAGGTCAAACAGTCTCTAGGATTTCACTAGCAAAACGTCAAAACCACAAGTCATTGATTTAAATAATTTTAAAATGATTTAAAATTACCAAAAATCATATCATGAATTAAATATCATTATTAAAATAATTATAAACATAAAATTTCAAAATTACCCTTATTTGGGAAACTGGGTGCTACACCTACGTATTTGGGACTGGGGCGTTACAACTTACGCGAACTCGGCCGTGCCAAGACCTTTACTTAAACTTCAGCACCACTAGATCAATTCTCGTGCCAACGATTCAAGTGCCAAGGACGGCAATGGGATGACTCGTGTAGGCCGTTTCTCTAGACCTTGTTTAGACTTGTCCGTGCTTCAAGATGAGGCCGCGCCTCGCAAGTTATCAAGACTTATCGTGCTACGCCTTGCGGCCTTCCTGCTAGAACCATTTGCTAACTTAGACAAGACTTGTGGACCATAGTATCACTTCCAAGAACATCCCGACGACATCTATCGTGCCAAGCACGGTACCTATGCTGCAGTCCAATCTTAGGCCCAGACATTATGTTCCCGACTAGACAAGCAATCAAGTTCTAGACTCAATCCAAAGGCATACACGCGATGTGCCGCTATCTGCCGACACATCTATATGAGGAGGTCACTAGCAATGTCAAGCTATCTTGGACTGGCTCGGGGATATCCACCTGTACCAACACGGGTAGCTAGCCCGGTGGGGTGGAACTCTCCCATACGGTCATCCAGCATCCTACTTTGAGCCACACTCGCTTCCCCCGGGCCGAATGATCCCAGCGCCTCGGTGATCACTCGAGAAGACTACACCTTGTCGACAAGTTGTCCAATGACCATGCAAGTCTAAACTCGATCTACCAGTATTTCTTAACATGAACATGCTTTTTCTTCTTTCTATCAAGAGTTACGAGACTCCCAAGCCGCGGGACCGATCTCGTGTGCAGGACATATCAAGACATGGCGAGACTCCCAAGTAGCGGGACCGATCTCGGCGACAACAAGTTGCATAGACTTTTTTGTTCGTGGCAAGCTTTTCACTAAAACGACCGTAACTCGTGCCTTAGACAGGCCTGGTTCTCTAGGCAATGCTAACGCTCAAGTCATATACTTTACATGACAAGCCTTGTTCTCAAGAGACTACGCGACTTGACAACTGCAGATAGAGCGGGACAGTGCTAGTAATGGCTTCGATAGCCCAACGCTACACTTGTCTAACTTGTTCGGGCAACGACTCGACGAGCAAAGGCTACGTCGAGCTACGCATCGAGGGAACGTGCTAGGCACGGGGTCGACTTGGACAACCAACTTTTTGGGTGCCTAGACTTAAGCCAAGGAGCCGTGCGAGACGACTTACTTGCGGGACGTGTGAAGGCTATGCCAAGCCTTGCGGGACAGGACCGTGCATGCCTTGTTAGGCATTCATGCGGGCGACGCCTATGACTTAGGCTAATTCGAGTGTCGGAACAAATCGACGGGACCGTGCATGCTTTTCAAGCATTCACGCTGGCGACGCCTATGACTTAGGCTATTTCAAGTGTCGGGACAACTAAGCAACTTAAGCCAACTTCCTTCTCCCAAGCCACGGGATCGAAAGATCGAGTGTCATTTGAAAGCACGCTGAGCCGACTTTTATGAAGACCGTGGGACCTTTTTCCATGTTCTAGACATTTTGACCCGACGGGATTATTCCCTTAGCTATGTTGGTGCGTAGCTTTTAGTTTAGCCTACTTGTGCAAGTTGAAAATATTGCGAGTTATTATGTGAAGGCTAAGATGAGGCAAGTTCACCGAAACTACCCCACCTTAGCGAGGAGTCGCCTCGGACGAGCGAGCCTTCGAGCAGCCGTTGTAAGGCTAAGTTCCAACGCCGTCGGCGTTTCGATTCCTCCGATTGACTTTGCGGAACGGGGCACTACAAAAGTTGTTTAAAGATGAGAGGAATTAACTAATTAACAAATCAGAACATACCTGAACTAAACTTTTATACTTTGAGATCTCATCTTGAAGTCCAATCCAATCAACTTGCTAAAGAGAGCAATGGAAGCACAAGAAAATGCAGTGAACCGCAATCGAACACATACCCATGTTTGGATACCACAATCAAACACATACCCAAGTTTCCTGGATAAGAACACTATCTTCGGTAAGACAGTTTTTTGTATCCATGTGTATCCTGAAACAACAATTACATCACGAAAGAGATTTTGTTCAGCTATCAGCCAAGCAACCTGTGTATCGTCTATGTGTCATATTGTATAGTTACTTGAATCATTGAAAGTCTTAAGTTTTGACAATGACATATATTGAATACACTTCCAGAGATTGGTTGTCCTACTGCAATTTAATTTCACTTTTCGTGTACTAAATTTACTTATTTATTTTGTTAGATTATTATTGTTTAAGTCAGCAGAAAAAAGGTATGCCCAAAGAGACATGATATCCATATGTATGAATGAGGGGAAAGGCTAAGTTATAAAACTCAATCTAACACTTACAAATTGTTGCTGGAAGTTGGATAGCTAATTAGACTTATTAAGGAATAAAGGACATGGTTAACCAAAACTATCAAAAAGTGTGAAGAAAAATAGTCCTGAATCATCGTTAGAGGAATAAATGCAAGGATAAAAATACCAAACATTTTTTTCGCTGAAGAACCAGAACTCCACAGTAGGATCCTCACATTGAAGTTACAGGGAGCAGTACAGTTAGCCTCGACGTGACAGTGAACCTTCCATTTGCAGCAACTTGCAAAGACTTAAGGCTCTACCTATGGGGCAAATGGTAGCTCAGTTCTGGAAAGATAAAGGAAACAAGAAGACCGACAACCTGCAAATTTCGTTCATGCAAGTCTCGACCGTAATACATGAAATCAAATCTGCTAAAAAAGTAAACGAAGTCCCATTAGAGAAAATACATGGAATTCCTTCCAATTACATGATGTCAAAGAACTATCAAACAAACATGCTTCAATTGGAAAGGCAAAAAAACCATGTTTTCCATATTAAGAATCTATTACACAGATTGTAGTAGAGAAGGAGAAACTGTCTCAACATATTTTATCATGTTTCGATAAAAACAAGGGGGAACAAGAATTGGGTCTATAAGAGGGCTTTTGCTTGGTTGCATCCTACATAAGGAGAAAGTGTCTCAACATATTTGTGAAGTTCTAGTTGCAGGATGAAACAAGTTTCCTTTGATTTTTTTAATACTCGAGTAGTGTATCTTTCACTTGCCATGTTGTTCTTCAGATTCTACATGGTGCTTAAGAACCAAGGAAACTAGTATTATACCTTTTCCTTGCCAATCATTTTCTCCATATTTTACATGATTCCCAAGTGATTGCTTTCTTACAAATTCCTTGAAAAATTCAACCAACATGCTCATTTCATGTATATTCAATCTGAATATTTTAACTGCATATAATATTAGACCATACTATACCATACCAATTTTTAAAAACCTTGAGAAGCATTTAAAAGAAAATCTCAAATGAGTTAAAATATAGTAGGGCAACCAATGAAGAGATATTCTTGTTTTACCGAGGTGTCAATGTTTCTGAATGTGTAGTCAAATAGTCAAATGTCCAAGTCAATAACATATGAAAACCAATATATATATATATATATATATATATATATATATATATATATATACAACCAATAGATTTTGATGGATGGAACTAACAGATAGAATTCTTTATGCATTTTACAAAAAGCATTCAATAAGCCTGATATTGTGTATTTTGTGTAGGCCAGTTATCATAATATTTAACATAAAGGAATACTTAACAAAATAACTTGTAAATAAATTAATACTAGTTAAGAAATGAAGAATGACATAAAGTTCAGGCGAAGGCAATGTTTCAATACCTGATTAATGTCGATAATATACATACTTACAAGTGGTAACTTCTTTCCCAACTCTTCATGTACAGGGGAGAGTTGAAAATTTGCAACGGTAATAAGAAAAGAACTTCTTCACCAATGGTTAACTTCAAATCCCCCACTCTTTAAGTACGCCAAAATGTTGACCTTTTTTTTGTTGGCCGAAGCTTACAAAAAAGCCAGAAATGGTCGAGACTTTCATTCATTTTTCCAAATTAAGCAAAAATGTGCAATAACTTGTTTTCCTTCCTTGTAACTGCTTCCGAAAACAGAATGGGAGATCACATCCAGGGTTAGCTCCAGAAGCTCATATATGAAGTGCTTACATAGTGCTGGGCATTATCTTAAGGGATGACGGAAATGTTAGTTTCATAAGAACCTTACAAGCATAAACTCGAACACCTAAAAAGCATAAACTCGAACATCTTACAAGCATAAAAATCTAGAAAACTATAGTATTCTAGTAAGCTAGAACCTTACAAGAATAAACTTGAACACCTTACAAGCATATTGTTACCTATAAACACGACATAATCCTTACCTTTTTCTAGAATTAAAATCATGCAATGAACAAAACGTAAATCCTTACCTTGGCTGAGTCGGGATCAATGTGTAGCAACAACTTCTCTAACGCAGCCGAGATGGTGCATGTGTCGACAAAAAAAAGATTTGTATTAATATTGTTGCTGAAGAACCAAAGTAGAAGTATGAGAAAGTTTATAGCTGACTTTGATGCGAAGCATGATATAGAAACTAAAATCAATGACAAACTAAAAAAATCAAATTTGGTTTAATTATTTCAAGCTAGGAACAACCTACACTCCGAGAGGTCTTACTGTACACGGAGAGCGGCTCGCGGAGCGCGCAGGTCCAGATGCCGTCGGGCTCAGGAGCCGCAGCAGTCGGAGATGTCGATCGGGGCGGGGGTGGGGGAGAGACGGTCCCCGGGAAGCCGATGGCGGCACGGCACCCGTCCACGAGCGACGCAAAGAAGACGTCGCGGAGGTCGCTGCCGCCGTCGATCTCGCGGCAATCGAACGCCCCTGCCACGGGAACTCGAACACTCCCAGCTCTCGCACCGGCGGGAGGTCAAATTTCTTCTGACGTCGTCGACGTATTCGAAGTAGTCGGCCATGGCCGCCGACGCCCGCTTCTTCTTCTTCTGCAGCTGCTGCTGGTTCTTCTTCGGTTTAGCTTTTCGACGGACCATGATCGCTACCAAAATATGCTCATTTAGCGACGGATTATTAGCGACGGAATTATTCTGTCGGTATAGCGACGGCTTCGTGGCCGCTCAGCGACTGATTACCGACTACAAGCCTTTGTCATTTTTATTTTAATTTTAGGGGAAGGAAGGTCGCACATCCGTCGCTAGAGTGTCGGTGTTGTAGCGACGAAGTTTCCGTCGTCGCTACACAGTCGATTATTTGGCGGGAATTGTAGAAAATTGGCGGGACATATTTTTGACGACTTAGCGACGGATATTCAGTCGGCACTTACCAAAATAGGCGAGATGCTGGGCGACGGTCTTTTACCAGTCGCTAGTCCATCGCTATATAAACGTACCAGACTTTAAATGAAACGGCGGGGGGAACTTTTCGCATTCCCCCCAAATTCACTCTCTCTCCTCTCTCTCTCTCTCTCTCTCTCTCGCCGGTGTCGGCTTCGGTGATCGGCGTCGGGTCGTCGTCGCATCGTCCTCTCCTCTCTCTCTCCCGAAGTTAACCCCCTCTCTCTCTCGATCTCTCTCTCTCTCTCTCTCGCGGTATAGGGGCTGGGCGCGCTTGGGGCTGGGCCGTCCGGGGCTTGGCGGCTGGCTTGGGTTGGAGGCTGGGCGGTGGACTTGGGGCGGGGGCGTCGGGGGCTGGGCGGCGGGCTTGGGATTGGGGCGTCGGGGGCTGGGCGGGGGCGTCGGGGTCTGGAAGGCGGGCTTGGGGTTGCGTCAGGGGCTGGGCGGCTGGCTTGGGTCGGGGTCTGGGCGGTGGGCTTGGGGCGGGGGTCGGGGTCTGGAAGGCGGGGTTGGGTTGGGGCGTCGGGGTATGGACGGCTTGCTTGGGCCGGGGTCTGGGCGGTGGGCTTAGGGCGGGGGGCGTCGGGGTCTGGGAGGCGGGCTTGGGGTTGGGGCGTCGGGGGCTGGGCGGCTTGGGTCGGGGTCTGGCGGTGGGCTTGGGACGGGGGCGTCGGGGTCTGGGAGGCGGGCTTGGGGTTGGGGCATCGGGGGCTGGGCGGCTGGCTTGGGGCGGCGGCGTCGGAGGCTGGACGGCTGGCTTGGGGCGCGGGCGTCGGGGGCTGGACGGCTGGCTTGGGTCGGGGGCTGGGCGGTGGGCTTGGGACGACGGCGTCGGCGGCTGGGCGGCTGGCTTGGGGCGGTGCGTCGGGGCTATTTGCAACCGACGCACACCCATAAGCACTCTCATATATATATACAACCGAACTACTGGGCGACGGGCTTGGGGCGGCGGGCTTTGGTCGGGGGCGGCGGTGGCTTTGCTTCTCAAATTCATCTGAGTTTATATATTGGCTAAATAATGTGTTATCCATATGGGGTTCCATTAGTTTGGTGGTGTTTGGATTAGTAAATGTGAATATATATGGGATTTTGATTCATGGTGTATATATATGTTCACTGTCTCAAGGACAGTGCGAGTTCTATCAGTTGTGTGCTTCTGTATAGATGTATATATCTATACATCTAGCTGTGATATACATATATGTATGTGACAATCTCAGTTAGCGACGGACTAGTTACCGGTTAGCGACGGATATTTCCAGCTCTATTAATTGTATTAATCTACGGTACGTGATCAGGATATTGTCCCTGCAGCCATTCGACTGACGAGGCAGAAACTATGTTGCCTTAGATAAAGTTGCCTGTCCTCCGACCCTCATCCCTCGGCAATGATGATACGACAACCTATCACTATATCTTATATAGTAGTAGATGATGTCTTAGTATTACATTAGTGAGTTCATCTTGATTCTGTTACGTCCTTCAGATACTAGATACGATAAGAACATATACTACACCATATGTACAGAACATAGATGATTCACACTAATGTATGCTAGAATGAATCTTGGCTTGTGTTCTGAGCCATCCGTTCTGATCAAGCATCTTCCTTCTCCTCTCCTCCACCATGGCTCTGAACAAATCTGCTCCACCCTCTACTTTCCTTCTTCTTATTTGACTCTCTCAGCCACATATGACATCCAGCTCAAGTGTAGAGTCGGGGAAGAAGAAGTGGACAGGAAGATGAGGGGGAAGCAGCACAGCCGGCGGCATGACCCGGAGGAAGTACAGAGGTTTTCTTCAACAGCCATATGAGAACTATAAGGATATATCTTTTCACAACATGTCATCTTGTCAAAGACCCTTCATGTGAATATCATGTTACCGCGGTGTCGGAAGACTAACATGTCATAAGTTTTTAAGCCGTGTGTTTTGATATAATCTTCCCAACTCTTTCCTCCTATATAGTAATCTTGCATTATTACATAGCAGGAAAGAGTTTTGAGGATTATGTCAAAACACACGGCTTAGAAAATTATGACATGTTAGTCTTCCGACACCGCGGTAACATGATTGTCACATTAAGGGTCTTTGACAAGGTGATGTTGTGAAAAGATATATCCTTATAGTTCTCCTACGTCTGTTGAAGAAAACCTCTGTACTTCTTTCGGGTCATGTCGCCGGCTGTGCTGCTTCCCCCTCCTCTTTCTGCCCACTTCTTCCCCCTCATCAAAATGAAAAATCTAATAACTAATAAAAAATTCAAACCAATCTTAAAATTTTAAATTTTCATTAACGAGTTTTTGACTCCCGGATATTTAACTGATCAATTAATTTCTTATAGCATACCCTATTTTTCTTTGACAAATAATTCAGCAGCCGTTGACATTTTCTCAGAATTATTCGTAGACCTCTTTGTGATAAAAAATCTTTTTTATGTAATTTCAAATGTAAAGTGAGTCTCCGTATTTTATGCTAAACCCTAAAACTTGAAATTCAACAGACCCACAGTTTTCTTCTTTTTCTTCTTGTGGAATAACCAACATAAATGCATTTTTGATCATAAAAAACCAATTTTTCTAATTTTTTTTTCTTTTTCGTGGATTTTCTCGATCAGGAAAAATAATAATTATACTAGTCATTTTAATCTAGTACACACAAAAATTTGTATTTATTCGTATACACTACTTTGCTTTCATTTATTTTATATATTTTATATTATATAATATATTTATATATTTATAAAATCAAATTTTCTTTCTTTTTTTTAGTTATGTTATCCAAATCAAATTTTCTTTCTTTTTTTTAGTTATGTTATCCAAATCAAGAAGAAGGGAAGTAGAGGGAGGAGCAGATTTGTTCAGAGCCATGGTGGATGAGAGGAGAAGAAAGATGCTTGATCAGAACGGATGGCTCAGAATACAATCCAAGATTCATTCTAGCATACATTAGTGTGAATCATCTATGTTCTGTACATATGGTGTAGTATATGTTCTTATCGTATCTAGTATCTGAAGGACGTAACAGAATCAAGATGAATCACTAATGTATGCTAGAATGAATCTCGGGTTGTGTTCTGAGCCATTCGTTCCGATACTTGGCAATTAAGCCATTCGACTGGCGAGGCAGAAACTAAAGGCTACTTGCATGTTCTTCCAACTTTAAATTACAAGATTACTATATTAGGTTAAATAAATAACTAACCTCATCACGGTGAGTCTTGGTGTAGCACTCAAATGTGGGGTACTTGTAATCTATGTGAGTTCATCTTGATTCTGTTACATCTTTCAGATACTAGATACGATAAGAACATATACTACACTATATGTACAGAACGTAGATGATTCACACTATTGTATGCTAGAATAAATTTTGGGTTGTGTTCTGAGCCATTCGTTCCCATACTTGGCAATTAAGCATGTGAAATAGAACTGATTATGTTTAGTTTGTCTTACGATACAGATTTTTACATCCAAATTGAAATGGATCGTTACTTTCTTCGTATCGTACATGGGTGTACTATAGCGGATCAACCTCCTGGACCGTAGGTACTTATAAGTATTGACCGTATCGGATTAGTATCGATCTATCGTTTTGGTATGGGCCGTATCGGTTGGTATTGGTCTTAGCGAATTGGTATCGTCCTATCCGATATGTATCGGCCGTATAGCTAGGATTTTATTGGCCTTATCGATTTGGTATCGGTCATATCCGATAGGTATCGACCGTGTTGGATTATTATATACCATTTTGGGTTAGTTTCGTGGAAGGTTTAGTAACAACTGTACTTAGATTTCTCTCTTCTAGAGCTAGAATACCATTGTAAGAGAGTCACGAGAGCGTAAATGGCCAGTTACAGAACATACGTACTTCCTTTTCAATCTCGCTTTTCCTGATAGAAAAGGAAGTATGTATGTTACTGTAACTGGCCAATCACGATCTGGTGATTCTCTTGCAATGGTATTCTAGCTCGAGAAGAGAGAAATTCAAGTACAGTTGTTACTAAACCTTCCACGATACTAATTCGAAATAGTATATACTTATCCAACACGGCCGATACCTATCAGATATGACCGATACCAAATCGATAAGGCCAATATGAATCCTAGCTATTCGGCCGATACATGTACATATCAGATATAGGACGATACCAATTTGTTAAGGCCAATACCAATATGATACGTCCTATACCAAACCGATAGACCGACTAATCTGATACACTAGATACTAAGTACATCTGGCCTATACCAGCGGATCCACAAATTACTGCACGATAGGCCCAACGACTCCAGTTACATCCGGTTATTGGTGAGTACATGTTTACATAGTAATTCTGTTAGTCTTGTGATACAGATTTTTACTCTCTCATGCTACCAACGTCACAACTTTTCCAGTGCTTCTCCCTCTAATGATGATGAACGCAAAAAACCAACGTCACAACTTTTATAACTTGAGTAAATTTCTTTACCCTATATGAAAATTCTGTCAGAAAGATGGCTCCTAGGACTCGTCGAGGTGGTGCTGCTAGTCGAGGAAGGGGTCGAGACAAGAAACCCTTGGAGGTCGACACGGAGGAAGTCTCCGTCGTCAAACAAGAGCCGGTGACTGTTAAGGAGAAGGTGTTACCAAAGGTCGAGGTCAAGGAAGAACCGATGACCATCAGGGAAGAGATTGCTCCCAAGCTTGAAGCTAAGGAGGAGCCACCGTCAGAGAGTAGTAGCATCGGGACCGACCCTCCTGTCCCTACAAAAGACCTCAACCAGATTGAGCCTTCGTATGCAAAGTGGCTGATAGAATGGTACATGCCTCAACGCAACTATCATCCTGGCTGTGAGAATTCATCGTCTGACTTGTGGTCATTGTTGAGGCGAAAGTCGATTTTCCTATGTGTTTTGGAATATTTGTGAAAATTTTGGAATATTTGTGTTATGATCGGTCGCCAGGATTGGATATTAGGTTACTGTAACTGGCCAACTCTTTCCTATGTGTTTTGGAATATTTGTGAAAAATTTGGAATATTTGTGCAATGATCGGATTATAACGATGGATATTAGGTTACTCTTCCGGATAATTGATGTCTATTTTTATTAATTTGGTTTGGTCTATATGATTCTTGGATAATTGGTGTGCATTAAATTCGTATGTGCATATTTGGTCTATGTGATTCTTGGATAATTGGTGTGCATAATATTTGGTCTATGTGATTGTTGGATAATTGGTGTGCATTATATATTGGTTTAGTTTTATGCAAATTTTTGCGAACAGGGAAAGCGCTGTAATTTTTTTTTTCAAAATATTCTCAGTTAGCGACAGACTGGTGGCCGTTTTGCGACGCTCACCATCAGTTTCCGACGACTTTTCGACGGTTATTCCGTCGCTAACTGGATATTTGAAAATGTTCCCAAGTAGCGACGGATGGTCGACGGATTATCAGTTGGCATGGAAAAATGTTCGACGGAATCGCGACGACCTATCCGTCGCCCATTTTCTGGAAATAACAAGAATTTCCAGAACAAGATCGACGGTTATTCCGTCGCTATTCCGTCGATCTATTTCGACGGAATAGCGTCGACTTATCCGTCGCCATATTGCTGGAAATGACATGAATTTTCAGAAGCTAATCGACGAATTTTTCGTCAGAAAACCGTCGCTAATCCGTCTTTTGTTATCGAAGGTGTCGACGGATTAGCGACGGAATGATACGATCTGATACGCTGTTACGACGGGTTACCGACGGAATTTTACGTCGCTATTGTCTACACATTTCAGTACTTAATAGTTGAAATGGACGAAAGTCCGTCGGAAATGCGTCGCTAATGCTTTGTATTGTGACGTCGACAATCCGTCGCTATTCAGTCATGTGACGATAACTTAGCGACGGAACGTTATTAGCGACGAGCTGATTGCCGACGAAATTTTTTGGCCAAAATTCGTCGGTTATCGGTCGCTAATAGTAATTATCGTCGGTTTAGCGATGGATGTGGCCGTCGCTAAAACGATAAATTTTGGTAGTGGATGACCATCCCGATGCACCTCTCCGATGGATGTAGGGTTAGGATTTGGGGACGAGATTAGGTGGATTTGGGGATTAGGGTTTTGGGTCTATAGGAGAAGAAAGAATGAGGATGAGGAAGAATAGGAGAATGGAGATGTAGAGGAGGAAGAGGAGAAGGGAGATGTAGATTTGAGCTCTCCTTCTCCATCGGCTGGTGGATGATAGAGATGGAGAAATATAAAGAGAGGAAAGAATCGAGAAATAAATGAAACGGGATGGAATGACTAACGTCAATATAGATTTACATTTTTAAAAAAAATACCAAAATGGCAGCTGAAAAAATCGTGCCAATTTTTTTAGGCATATATTAGTTGACGGTTATTATCGACCCGTCACTAAATAAAATGATGTTTCTTGACAGATCATCTAAAACCATCAATATTATGCTGTAAGATTGCTAAATTAACATAAAATAAGGCATTTCTTGATGTAAGGCTAAATCCGTCAAGATAACCCATTTTCTTGACGATTTTTTACGACCATCAACTTATAAACCGTCAAGAATCGTTATTTTTCTTGTAGTGCTAGGTGTCTTGAGTCATTTATTAGCATGCACGGTGTTATCGCCTAGCGATTCTAGCAATAGTGTCCGTATTCTTAAGTGTCTAGGCTAAGCAAAGACAGGTTCATCGGAGCCACCCACCTTAGTGATGTTCGCATCGGCCGAGCGATACTCCGAGCGCGCCTTGCGAAAGTCTAAGTCTAGATTCATCTTCGATGGGCCAATGTAAATCTTGCATCGATTCTTCATCGGGTCGATGCCAACTCTTCAAGTCGACGGCTCGTTTGAGTCGTTGCACTTGCCGTTTGAATCGACGTTCCGCTAGGGCGGAGCGGGTCGTTACATTTTGTATGTGTCGGTTGTGCTTGTTGACTATGGATTCTTTTGTATGTGGGTACTCTATTGTCTATTGTGGGTTTCTAGTGTATGTTTGTTACCGCTCAAGGTCCAATTGGATGAGAATTCTACGACGGATTGTGCCGGGTGGTTAATATACTGTGACTAGACATGACTTTATGTTGTGATTGTTGTGTTGTGACTGATGTGGTTCCAATTTTTTTAATTCTGTGCAGCTTAGTGAAGGCTAAGCGACGATTGAGCGACGGACAGTAACGACGACGCGGTGCATCGGTGTCACATAAAGCCGTCATCGAGTAAGTATCAGAAACCAATTTTAGTATCAGAAACTTATACATCGTCGTCTAGCCGTTGCCAATATAGTTGTTTATCCCTCATTGAATAGTCGAACGTTATCTATGTAATGTAAGTCGTCAATACGTTGCCATATCGACGCTGACATTTGACATCACTAATATGTGAGGGATCTGTCGCCAAAGTGGCCATTACGAAGTAGCGACCTTGAGTTGAGGTTTCAACTACCTGGCGATGGCATTGTGATAACAACATATCGTTTGTCGATACACCGAATATGTCCTATATCCTTAGTCACTAATGTTATTTAGCAGTGACTTGGCGACAGATAGGGGCATCGTTGATCAACAATAATTGTAGTGCATGTTTACTACTTAACGATATTTCCCTTACATTATATGAGATTGAATTGAAATTCTAAGCCATGTATAAGTCAAATTATGCTAGACTCGATTATTAAAAATCGGGCGTGACAATTAAGCATGTCTTATGATCTGTCACTACAAAACTTCAGGCGCATCTGGATCAAAAAAAAGTGTGGCTGGGTCATAACGTAACCATAATATTTGGAATTGCTATCTTTTGAGTGATTTGTGAGGTATTCAAATAAGAAAAAAAAATGTGAATTGATTTAGGGCAAATGAGTCCTCATCGTATTTTTGATTTTGTGATAGTCCTTGGGCTGATTTCTTAGGAGATTTAGTTTAGGGTGGTCCTCTTATAGGTAGGTACTCACGGTCGCACGGCTGCACGAAAATGTGATTCTATTTAGGATAGGACGTTGGATGGGTATAACTGCTATATGTGCGAGCGGGAGTATGTTAGCAATATTGGATGCGAACCGGGCTGGTTTAGTCTAGTCCAGACCATGTTCATTTCAAGGGGGCTAATCCTAAGTGGGCCAGTTCCAATATGGATAGTGCATACACCCACTAAGGACTCCTAATGCCTATATTTAGAGAGGAACCCTAACTGCCTCTCCCTCATTCTCCTTCCTACGATAGAAGTTCCTCCTACACTGTGGAAACCAATGAGGTTTTATTTGTGGACGATAATGTACAAAGAGTTCGTGAGAAAACTCTGATTTAAACACACATTGAAGATACTTCCAATACCTAATTCTTCTAATCTACAGTGCCAAAAGAGCAATTCTATATTCTTCCCTTCTCTTTATAAAAAAATGAGTCTTTCTTTAAAAAGAAAGAAAAATCACTCCTTTTCTTTTGATCTCCACGTGGAGAAAATCTAAATATAGTCTCTTCAACGGTCATCCGACTCCCGCCAAACCGACGGCAGTCTGGAATCTTCACTAGATTCCAGTATACTGTACGTACGTTCCCCACAAAACTTGACGGTATCACCATCAACAATTACATATTACATATCACCCCCACACCACCTTTTAAATACTTCCCATCCCCCCTTCACAAGCACCTCATCCCCTTCCCCAAACCCTTTCTCATAAAAGCCCCTCCAAGAAATGGAATTCATCAAGGAGTCCTCCTCCCGCCCGGCCATGTCGAAGCGTCTCTTCCGTCTCCTCCGCTCCGTACTTCCTCCTCCGCAGAGCTCTCTCCAAGCACAAACTCCTCCTCGTCGATCTCAAGCTCCACATCCTCCTCGAGCGGGGGAGGACCGCCGGCAGGACCATCGGCCGAGCCCTCTCTCGCCGGTGCACGGACCACGCGGTGTCCTTCTACGACCCCCGCGACGTCGTCGAGTTCAGCTGCAGCAACACCCCGACCTCCTCCTCCTACTCGACGGAGAAGGAGTCACCGGCAGTACTACAGCAAGAAGGCCGTCGAGAGGGCGTTCGAGATGTTGGACTACGACGACAGCAGCGATGGGGACGGAGGAGATTTCGAGTCGGCGACTCCATCGCCGCCGCCACCTCCTCCTGCGCGGCGTGGAGCGCCTATAAGAGTCCCGCGGCGGGGAGGCACGTGGATAGGGAGGCCGAGGACTTCATACGGAGGTTCTACGAGCAGCTCCGGTCGCAGCAGCGGATGGTCGCGCCGGAGTCCGGGTTCAGCCGCTGAGGATCCAGCTAGTTTACTTCTTATGCGAGTTGCTTTTTGTAAAAAAAGAATTTGCGGGAGGGCTTTTAAGCATAGTACTGCTTCTCATTTGCAGTGTGATTCAGTCTATCTATCCATGCTGGTGTTGAGATATTATGCAGCTGTTCAAAACCGTTATTTTGTCCTATTATCGATCAGTCCTCAAAAGTAAGACTTGAATTACAACCGATCTACTTACAACCGTCTAGCTGACACATTTTAGTTTGGTCCTCTCTTCTTACGTGGAATATAGGAGGGAGAGAGAACATAATTAGCAACTGCTAGAAGGTCGTAAAAGAATTGTAAATCCAATAGTTGTAAATTTAACATATTTGAGTCGTTAAACTGTGGCCGGTATTAGCGGTACAAAGAACCACCGTCTTTTCTATTAGTTGATAATTCCAAAGTTTAGACTCCTGATCATTTAGATTTGTAGTTCTATTTTTTAGGGTTATTTAGTTTTAGGGTCTTATATAATATTGGAAATTTGAGTTTAATTAGATCTCCATATTGTTGAGATTAGAGTTTGGGTCTTGTCAAGGCCGGCTCGGAGTATTTTAATGCCCAGGACAAAATCCAAAATGATGCCCCTTGTTCGGATATATTGAAAACAAAGTGTTATTTTTTTGGAAAAGATTTATTGTTTCATTATCATGAGCACATTTTACATTTCGGGTATCGTTAAAACATCATTTCTTTTGAAAAAAAATATTACCATAGAAATTTAAGTAGAACCATCTTGATCACGTTTAAACACAATATCATAAAATATTCTACAAATCAATAAAAACTTCTACACACAAACACTTGCACCATTTTTCATATAATTGAATAATCAAACGCCATAACTCATTCCAACTCAAGTTCGACTAAACAACATCTAAAAACTAAATCAATCTAAATATCAAATTGGCTTTTCCGCAATGGTTAAGTAGAACAATGAAATGACATATTTGTAGTGAACATTTCGTTCCCGCACATCATCCAAATCCAAATACCAAATCCAACAATCCTCAAATCAATCCAAATACCAAATTCAACAATCCCTAAATCATCTTATCACTAATATTTGTTAAAATCCACTACGTAATACAACATTCCAAAGTATGTTATGCAAAAATTTGAAATCAGTTTACGCAAAATCAATAATTCATCAGTGCAACTCAAGATCGTTAAAGTTATTGTCGGTATTAGCATCACCAACAATCAAGTTCATCATTAAAATTCAAATTTCAGACCTCAAGTTCATTATCTGGAGATTGTTCAACGAAACTTGCGTCATCGTTTCAGTGAGTATTTGTTGTCTTAGCTGTAACTCACGTCAATTCAACGATTGTAAAATTCCAATTCTTAACTTCAAATCCTTAATTAGATTTTAAAATTGTGGACAGTAGAAGAGGACATGAAGGATAAATTGAAAGAAAAATAGGAGTTTGGAATTCAATTATAAGTAGAAGAAAGAAGAAAGAAGAATTAAAATTAACAATTTCTAGGAACACTTATCGTTGGCCATGAATTCTTCTCTGGAATTGGAAGACAAGAAGTTCTTCTTCTCTGGAATCGAAAGGGACAAAATTTCACTACCGTAAAAGTAAATGTCATTTTTTTACTTTTACCAGCTCTTTTATTATATATTAATACTATATAATATATATTACTAACTATTAAAATGATTTGGGGCCCCTTGGATCTTGGTGTCCCGGACCCACGTCCCGTTTGCCCCTCCCTCGGGCCGCCTCTGGGTCTTGTCTTAACAGTGGACTTGGCTGACCGTCCAAGTGGAGACATAAACTCAAATTTCGAATATTATACGAGATCCTAAAACTAAATGTAAATATGTGATGCTTATTTAATTTTGAATGGTGGGAGTTGTGTGACTTGTGTTATTTAGTTTTGTTGTGACCAATCGAGAATGAGAGTTGCGACAATGTTGTTTGCTTCTATCCTGATCCCAACAGCCATAAAACTCTCGTGGCGGCAGTTTCGATGGAGACAACTTCATGGGTATCATGTATCGTCATATGAATCTTGTCCTGGTCGAATTGTTGAATGCTTACGACTCAAGAGTCGAGAGTTGTGTGGTTGTTGAGATCAGAATAGATGCAAACAACATTGTCGCAAGCCTCATTCTCGGCTGGTCATGACAAATAACACAAGTCACACAACTCTCACTATGCAAAACTAAGTAACTCTCACATATTTTGGTTTAGTTTTAGGATCTCGTATATTCAAAATTTAATTTGGCTCTCCATTTGGACGGTCGTCCAAAATAATTATTAATACGAGACCCAAATCCTAATATGGACAATATAAAGACAAACTCTAATTTCTAATATTATACAAGACTCTAAAACTAAATAACCCTTTTTTTTCAGAGGTGGAGTTCCATGGAGAATTGTCGAGTCCCAAGAATTATCCATTTCAAAAATGTAAAAGTAACTACATGTACAATGTAGGTATGTATAGTTGTATCGCTCCCAAATTATTATTTGAGTTATTGTTAAGCAGGGCAGATATGCTATCTCTAAAATGGATGTTGCAACTATGCTTTCTCTCCTATGCATACAATTTTATTATTTTATTATTTAAAGAACTTAATAACTATGGATACAAAAAGTGGAATGCATATGAGAGGGGGCACTGGAACATCTATTTTGGAGACAAAAAATCTGCTCCCATGTTAAGCCATGTTTGGTTCATGGATTTAAAGAATTGAAAAAGAAAAGTTTTTCTTTTCAAAGTTGTTCCTTTTCTTGGTAGTCACAAATTTGAAAATTATTTGAACTAAGGTTCCCCTGAATCCATGGGATTGACTTTTCATTCTTCTTTACCATCATTTATTATAAAAATTTAAGACGACAATAGTCCTACTCAAATTTGTTATTACCAATTTTATCCATTATTTTTGGATTTCTATGATATTATTTTATTTTAAAATATAAAAATATTATTGGAACATTGATTTTTTTTTTCCTTTCATATTCTTCACCAACGAAATGCCGGAAGAAAAATTAAATGATCTTTCTTGAATGATTTTTTTCAGATGACCTCTCTTGAATGCTTTTCCTGTTTTACCAAACACAGGAAAGAAAATTCGACAAAAATTCTATTTTTCCATCCTCAAGGAAAAGACAAGAGAATTGATTTTCCTTAATCCGAGAACCAAATGAGACCGTAACACGAAATCCTATAGCCTAGAATTCTATATTTTCAGGATCAACTTTACTGGAATTAATTTATGAAAAAAAATAATATTTCAAAATTTCTCATTATATGATTTTATTCGGGAATATATAGTTCATATAAAAATATAATGTTATTTTTATTGATGCTTAAATATATTTAGAGAAATTTAGAGTTGAACCCCACATTATTTAACCATATTCAAGGTGCACCCCACTGGTTTACCATATTATATAATACCCCCCACTTTCGTCAAAAAGTAACGGTCAACTATGTTGACTATTAATTTTTGACCGAAATACCCCTAACAAATCACCATTATTACTAGTTCTCTCTAGTCAGCTTGGAAAAAGGGAAGGGGTATTTCGGCCAAAATTAACGGTCAACTCCGTTGACCGTTAGTTTTTGACGGAAGTGGGTGTATTATACATTATGATAAAACTGCGGGGTGCACCTTGAATATGATTAAATAATGTTGGGTGCAACTCAAAATTTTTCATATATTTAATAGTTGTTACCCTTTATTTTTGACTTTTTGTAGCGTACTTGGTTAAGGTGATATGTCATATTCAAGAGAACATGGTACAAATCATATCAACATCATAATTTTTTAATATTCATTTTTGTTCACCAAAACCAAATTAGTGGTGAGTTTCACCATTCTACTCAAAGATTGTCACGTGTCATTTGGACCAAACCTAAAACCACTTTGGGAGTGGTTTGATGCACACCTCCAATAGTTTTGACCACTAGTTTGACAAGTGACAACTTTTTAGTGAAAATATTAACATTCCCACTAGTTTTGGCGAATGAACAAAATGAACTCAAATGGACCCAACACGAGAAAACAAATTTATAAAAAAAAAACTAAAAAGAAAAAAAAAATGATTTTTTTTTAAAAAAATAGAAAAAATTGTGAAAACAAAAGGATAACAAAAATAAATAATAATAATATATCCATAGCTTGAGCTTGGACTTAACCGAGCAACGCCAAATTGAGCTAAGACCAAATTTATTCCCCATGAGAAATTAATATACCCACCTTTTGGGAGGGGTGGGGGGGCATGTTTTCCATAATTTATGGTAATATTGTTTTCTAGATATTTAAAATTTTCACGAATAAATTTTATAATCCAAAATAAATATGGTGATTAGTTTTCCATCCTAATGTTTTTTTTTTGCGTACTAAAAGACCCTTCGGATCATATACCTATTTGTTTGGATCTCGTCAAACACAATATTATATATAAACACGTATTACGTGATTTAAGATATTGTATGCACAAATGAACTTTCTCGACCCTTCATAGGATAATAAAGAATGCGTGTTGATATGTTATATATTTATGGTATATCCTTGGGATTCTAGAAGCCATACGTGGAATTAAGTAAGTTTAATACATGAAACACTTGACCAAAAAAGTCAATGCTTAAAAGGAAAGTATACATTGAAAAAAGAATGAAACAACATAGTGCATAATGATTAGGATATACTTGGAAGAAGGAAAAACTTGTGGATAATTTCAGTGGCATAGCCATGATTTGAATACAAAGGAGTCAAAATCGACTAAAAAATTTTTAATTCAAAAAAATTAAAAAATATAAAATTTTTTTTTGCATAAATTAATTACAAAACTTATTTTCTATACATCTAATCTAATTTTTCTATTGCAGCTGCTCATATTTTCTATTCATTTCAAAATAAGATTGATATTAAAGTAAACATTAATTCTAACCCAATAATCAGAACCAGGGGCGGAGCGTAAGCTGGGCTCTCCCGGGCTGCAGCCCGGGCTTAAATAAGTATGAATAGCTACCAGTATACTAACATGTTTAAGTCATAGTGTAAGTGGTTGAGTGATTGTGTTTGAATTGGAACGGTTCCTGGTTCGAATCCTACTGGCAGCTTGGTATGTTTTGTAGTTTTTTTTTTCATCAATGCTCAGCCCCCCCTAAAAATATATTCTGGCTCCGCCCTTGATCAGAACCTTAAACTTCAGTGTCACACCAGTCAGATCATACAAGACATTTTTGATCATTTGATCGAGAAGATTCAGTGTATCATAAAATTCATACTTGGATCCTACCATTTTAATCATGAACTTTGCCACTGCACTTATGAAAAATAAATATTGTTTTCTACCTCAAGAAAAAACAAGATTAAAAATATTTTATTTTCATCTCTCTCTCTCTCTCTCTCTCTCTCTCTCTCTCTCTCTCTCTCTATATATATATATATATATATATATATATATATATATATATATATACCCGCCTTTCTATCTCACCTTGAAAATATAATAGAAAGGTAACTAAGGATAAGCATTAATTAATATTCACAAATTGCATTTTGAAGCAAAAACAAAGGAAAAACAAAGAATTTAGGCTCCTAAATCTTCCCCTACTTTGCAAGAGATTTTGAGTAGTTTATCCATATTATTCTAATTGCCATCAACACAACAAGTGGCAAACCTCGACACTTAGAACCGTAAATCATCGTAGAGTGATGTGGAAGAAAAAATCAAAGAGAAGAGGATAGTTTGGTTGCACTTTGGAAAAGCGTATAGTTTAAGCACTTTTTATTTGATCAAAGAGTTAGGCACCGAGTATCACCAGACCTTTTCTAATTAAAAATGTAATATTTTTGGGAAGAAAAAGTGGCCAAAGCCAACATGATCCACTGATGATAAGACTAACATGATTAAAATTTTATTTTTCACTTTATTTTTCTGGATAAAGATAAGGACACAGTTAAGATTCCTATGAGGTGACACAAAGGATGATGAGGCCTCATTATCCCAGTCTAACATTCCAACAATAGCAACAGTAATAATAATGTCTGTCCGAGCTCTCTAGTCTAGTAGTATTAGAACGGACATCCAGAGGAACCGACAAGGTTCGAACCTTCCAATTGTGTGTGTGCGTGTGATTTCAAAAAAGCTATTCAGAATTGTTTCTGAGCATATACAAGTTAGACGATCGCACAAAATCCTAAGAATTAAAATGTCCTAATTTTTTTAACTTTCGTATATATATTTCTATGAAACTGCAATAACAGTCTTTAGAATATATGAAAAAGTTTATTTTTCTTAGAGTGGTTAAAAAAGTTATTTTTAGTATTTATATAGGATGCTTAGAGTATGGACGTTTTGTTGTGAAGGCTTGTGGTTATGCGCAATATAAGCTTATTATCCTTCTAGTACTGCTGGTTTTTTGCTATTTATAATTTGAATTCCGTACACTCCTTTGAGAATTTGTATTCCATACATTGTTTCTAATTAGTTTATTGAAAAACAATCTAAAGAGAAATTTGAAAAACTAGTTTAATTTGGAATTATTTAGATTTTTTTTTTTGATGAAAAATAAACTATCGTTACAAAATGAAAAATATTTTTTTCATTTCACTTTTTGTCATGAAATTTTTTTTTTTCGACAAAACGAATATTTGACAAAATGAATATTTGGTGAATAGTTTACCATGTTTTATTATTAATTTTGTATTCTTAATAATCTTAACATCAGGATGATGTCATCCATTCCTCAAGGTGTTCGTGGGCCGGGCCGGGCCGGCCCGCGGTCCAAAAAACTGCGATTGAGATAGGGCTCGGGCCGGGTCCGAACCGGACCGAGCGACCAAGCGGGCCGGGCCTGGCCCGGCCCGGTTTTATATGAATGGGCCCAGCCCGGTCCACTGAACCGGACCAGAGGGTGGTCGGGCCGGGCCGGGCCGGGCTCCGGTTTAGTGCGGGACGGTTCAACCGGGCCGGCTCGGTTCAGTTTTATATATATATTTTTTCTATTGTTTTTTTTCTATTGTTTTTTCTATTGTTTTTTTTCTATTGTTTTTGTTTATGTTTTTTTTTGGTTAAATTATTTTGAAAAAATGTTTGTAAGAGTTGAAAAAAATGTTTGTAAGTGTTGAAAAAAAAAACATTTCTCCCTCTTCCTTTATCCGGGCTTGGGACCGGCAATGCATGCTTGGCATAGGCGGAGTTAAAAAATATTTTTTTAAAATTTAAAAGTAAAAATTAGTTTTTGAAATTTTAAAATTTGAAAGTATAAGTTAAAATTTTGAAATTTTGTAAGTTATATTTTAAAATTGTAATTTTGAAAGTATAAGTTAAAAATTTAAAAGTATAAGTTAAAAATTTAAAATTTTGTAAGTTATAATTTAAAATTTAAATTATGAAAGTATAAGTTAAAAATTAAAAAGTATAAGTTAAAATTTTAAAATTTGTAAATTTGTAAAAAATTATATGTACATACCTTGCACCGTAGCCTCATTCTTGTTCGCCTTCATGCACCGAAAGCGATTCAAAGTCCAGCTCGTGAATACCAAGATTTTTATCTATCTGGTTTTGGGTTCTTCTCTCGGCTTTAATCCAATCTTGTACGCACACTATTGCTTCCAAGATATCGGGCTTCAAGCGGTCCCTCTTTCTGCTCAACATCCTTGATCCTGCACTAAAACAGGACTCCGATGCTACCGTAGACACCGGGACCATTAGTAGATCACGTGCTATGGTAGAAAGAACAGAAAATCTCTTGTCGTGTCTCTTCCACCATTCTAAAAGGCGAAGTGATCTGGAGTCTCTTCTTCGTCTTCATAAGAACTAAGGTACAGAGGCAACTCTTGAGTAGGTTGGAAAGATTGCTTTTGTTTCTTCCTTTGTAGTAAGCGATCGGCTGTTAATAGCTTAGACGTCAAGCCGGAGCTACTACTAGCCCCCCCTGAGTTGGTCGGGTCGACGCTGCTCTTTCTTCGTACAGTATAACTAACCTGTCCAACGCAAGTTTAACTTCTACTTTCATGTCAGTAACATCTATATCCATATATTCTCCAAATCCATCTAATAAAGCCTCTACGCCATCCAATTTGATTGTAGGATCAAATATGGAAGCCAAACAATATAAAAGAGGTACTTCACCCCAATATTTCTTGAATTTGGCTTCCATATTTCTCACCACATATTCAAAATTTGGAAGATCTCTATATCTAGAAAATAAATAAGAAATGTTACAAAGTTCACGTAAAGCTAAGCAAGATGTGGGATAATAAACACCAGAAACACTACCAAAATAAGTCATATCAGCGACGTATTTAGCGACTCCGTGAAATTTTGTCGCTAATATTTGGGGTTTTAGCGACGTTAATAAAAGACGTCGCTGTTTGTCGCCAACAGCGACTAATAGCGACGTCTAACGGCTACATTTTGTTAAATAGGATAGTGCGTCGAAAGTTCGTCGGTACCCGTCGCTGATATAGCGACGTGTAGCGACGCATTTAAAGTTGCGTCGCCGTTTATTATATATCAGCGACGTTTAGCGATGTCCTATAAGGACGTCGCTAATCGTTTCATATAGCCAGCGAGGATTTCCTTTTCGATCATTCACAATTCCCTCCCCCCGCAATTTTGGGCGCGCTCCTCCTCCGCGACGCTCCTCTGGCGATTTCCCTCCTCCGGCCTCCTCCTCCGCGGCGCTCCTCCGGCGATCTCCCTCCTCCGGCCTCCTCCTTCTCCTCCTCCTCCTTCCTCAGGTAGCTCCTCCTTCTCCTCCTCCTCCTTCCTCTGGTAGCTCCTCCCCAGTTTCTCCTCATCTTCTAGCTCTCTCTCTCTCGCTTCTAGTTCGTGTCCACGAGAGCGTGGACTCGCTGCGGGGGACACGAGACTGACAGTGGACTCGCTACGGGGGACACGAGAGCGTGGACTCGCTTCTAGTTCGTGTGACACCTATTTTGTTGGTTTGGACACGTCGTGTCCTACTGTGCGGACATGAGATTCACAGTGTGACACCTATATACTGAAAAATCTCGTTTTTTTGGGCATATCAACTGTCAATTTGATGTTTTGCTTGGATTCGAATTCTAATTTAGGGTTCGAGCCCTATTTACTGATACTGGGAGTTTTTTTGGGCATTTTCAGGGTTTTAAAATGATGAATAAATTGACTAATAATTATTATCGAGCCCTATAAAATTTCAGCTATGTCATAAAAGATGGATACTAATCCTGTGAATGAGTTTTCTCCTAAGTATTCTCGACAGTTGAGTATGATTTAGCTCACTGACATTACTGAAATATGGAATAATTAGACTTTCTGTTCAGTACCCTTTGACTGAATTAAGTTGACCTGAATACCATATTTTAAATCCTAAATCTACGGTACGACATCGTGATCAGGACATAGTCCCTGCAGCCATTCGACTGGCGAGGCAGAAACTATGTAGCCGTAGATAAAGTTGACTGTCCTCCGACCCTCATCCCTCGGCAATGATGATACGACAACCTATCACTATATCTTATATATATAGTAGTAGATGATGTCTTAGTATTACATTATGTGAGTTCATCTTGATTCTGTTACATTCTTCAGATACTACATACGATAAGAACATATACTACACCATATGTACAGAACATAGATGATTCACACTAATGTATGCTAGAATGAATTTTAGGGTTGTGTTCTGAGCCATCCGTTCTGTTACTTGGCAAAAAATCGAATTTATTGTACTTTATCTGCTTTCAAAAATGTATTCAAATTACATGATGGTTCCTTTAGTTAGCTTGCTTATGTTACAATTATATTAGCTTGCTTACCAGATGGCACCCATGACCCGAGGAGCGGCACGTCGTTTGAGGGAAACAGTGAATGCTGAGGTGGCTCCTCCTATAGTTAAGGAGGAAGTGGCACCGGTTGCTAGTGAGACCGGGAGTTCTATTCATCCAGCACCGGTAGCTAGTGAGACCGAGAGTTCTCTTCATGCAGTCCTTGCAAGGGACGACATCTCTCCTCGCGCCAAAAATCTCGCTTTTTCGAGGTGGTTGCGTGAACGTATCACTGAGCGTTTGCGTTAGCAGCGTGGTTCTCATTAGCTATTAGTACTTATTTGTATTGGACTATTTGTATTGGGTTGTTTTTGTATTAGACTATTTGTATTGGACTACATATATGAATTAGTACTATGTCAATCTCTGGATTGTATTGGTACTACGACCCTCATCCCTAGGCAATGATGATACGACAACCAACCAGAGAGGATACTCTGAGAGATCCATCTGAGTAGGACGTATACTCTGAGAGATCACCTTTACAAGTATGATATCAGTGGTGGAATTGAGTGTGTACGTCCTACTCAGATGGGTCTCTCACCGTTACTATTTTTTCTGACAGCATGGTGGATGTGCTCCGTCAACAGATTCTTGCTTCGAGCCAAAACTTTGCCCCGGAGCTCAAGTAGACATCCTTGGTGTAGAGCTTGAGTGAGAGGTTCCTGACAGCATGGTGGTCTCCTTTGTCAAAGTATCCGTGCTTATCACACATTGGTTGTGGGACGAGCACGGATACATTGACAAAGGAGACCACCATGCTGTCAGGAACCTCTCACTCGAGCTCTACACCAAGGATGTCCACTTGAGCTCCGGGGCAAAGTTTTAGCTCGGAGCAAGAATCTGTTGACGGAGCACATCCACCATGCTGTCAGAAAAAATAGTAACGGTGAGAGACCCATCTGAGTAGGACGTACACACTCAATCCCACTACTGATATCATTCTTGTAAAGGTGATCTCTCAGAGTATACGTCCTACTCAGATGGATCTGCAGAGTATCCTCTCCGGTTGGGTTGTGTTCTGAGCCATCCATTCTCACACTTAAAATACATATTAATTAGAACTGTGTTTTGTATTTTCGGGGAAACCAGGGATTTGATTCTGTATTTTGTATTTTGGTTTCTGTATTTTGGCTCCAGCTCCATTTGCATTAATCTACGGTACGACATGGTCCCTGCAGCCATTCGACTGGCGAGGCAGAAACTATGTAGCCGTAGATAAAGTTGACTATCCTCCGACCCTCATCCCTCGGCAATGATGATACGACAACCTATCACTATATCTTATATATATAGTAGTAGATGATGTCTTAGTATTACATTGTGTGAGTTCATCTTGATTCTGTTATATTCTTCAGATACTACATACGATAAGAACATATACTACACCATATGTACAGAACATAGATGATTCACACTAATGTATGCTAGAATGAATTTTAGGTTGTGTTCTGAGCCATCATTCATCTGCCCCCTTCCCTGAGCCATCCTTCATCTCTCGTTTCCCTCCGGGTCCACTCTACTCCCAATCTCTTCCTCTTTATACACGGCTCTACAGAATCAATGCCATCCGAGGAAAGCAAAACTGAATCAGCATTGTCTTCCGGATCGTCCTCATCAAGGCATAACGGGCTGCTCAGCGTGCCCAGCTTTTTCAACTTCTCGCTGGCTGCAGAGTCGAAATGGGAACGGGTCCTCTTTGCCGGCCCGGAGCTCTGACTCGCACTCGTCGCCTCGCTACCGGTTTTCTCTCCTCCTCTGACGCGGGTCATAAGAAAAGAAATTCCGTACCTCTTCTTCACATAAACATCATTGCCGCCTTGTACTCGAGCCTCCTCGTCTGTGACGCTATCCAACTTCTCGGTGTCTACATTGTCACTCGAATCTCCCTTTCGACTCGTATCGTCCTCTTATTCGCCTGTCTTTTCGCTCCCTGTCTTGCAATCATCTGCTATCACCGCCGTCTCATTCGACTTCTTCTCCGATGACTCCGAGGAAGAGGAGGAAGACTCGGAGAATGAGTCGAATGAGTCGGCGGTGATAGCAGATGATTGCAAGACAGGGAGCGAAAAGACAGGCGAATAAGAGGACGATACGAGTCGAAAGGGAGATTCGAGTGACAATGTAGACACCGAGAAGTTGGATAGCGTCACAGACGAGGAGGCTCGAGTACAAGGCGGCAATGATGTTTATGTGAAGAAGAGGTACGAAATTTCTTTTCTTATGACCCGCGTCAGAGGAGAAGAGAAAACCGGTAGCGAGGCGACGAGTGCGAGTCAGAGCTCTGGGCCGACAAAGAGGACCCGTTCCCATTTCGACTCTACAGCCAGCGAGAAGTTGAAGAAGCTGGGCACGCTGAGCAGTCTGTTATGCCTTGATGAGGACGATTCGGAAGACAATGCTGATTCAGTTTTGCCTTCCTCGGATGGCATTGATTCTGTAGAGCCGGGGGAAGTGGCTTCTCCTCGGCAATGATGATACGACAACCTATCACTATATCTTATATAGTAGTAGATGACGTTTTAGTATTACATTATGTGAGTTCATCTTGATTCTATTCCATTCTTCAGATACTACATTCGATAAGAACATATACTACACCATATGTACAGAACATAGATGATTCACACTAATGTATGCTAGAATAAATTTTGGGTTGTGTTCTGAGCCATCCGTTCTGATCATGCATCTTCCTTCTCCTCTCCTCCACCATGGCTCTGAACCCATCTGCTCCTCCCTACTTCCCTTCTTCTTATTTGACTCTCTCAGCCGCATATGATATCCAGCTCAAGTGTAGAGTCGGGGGAGAAGAAGTGGACAGGAAGAAGAGGGGGAAGCAGCACAGCCGACGGCATGACCCGGAGGAAGTACAGAGGTTTTCTTCAACATACGTAGGAGAACTATAAGGATATATCTTTTCACAATATGTCATCTTGTCAAAGACCCTTAATGTGACATCCATGTTACCACGGTGTCGGAAGACTAACATGTTATAATTTTCTAAGCCGTGTGTTTTGACATAATCCTCCCAACTCTTTCCTCCTATGTAGTAATCTTGTATTATTACATAGAACTGAAATCCGGTTGAAGGATTATGTCAAAACACACGGCTTAGAAAATTATGACATGTTAGTCTTCCGACACCGCGGTAACATGGATGTCACATTAAGGGTCTTTGACAAGGTAATATATTGTGAAAAGATATATCCTTATAGTTCTTCTACGTATGTTGAAGAAAACCTCTATACTTCCTCCGGGTCATGCCGTCGGCTGTGCTGCTTCCCCCTCCTCTTCGTGTCCACTTCTTCTCCCCCGACTCTACACTTGAGCTGGATATCATATGTGGCTGAGAGAGTCAAATAAGAAGAAGGGAAGTAGGGAGGAGCAGATGGGTTCAGAGCCATGGTGGAGGAGAGGAGAAGGAAGATGCTTGATCATAACTTGAGGTGGAAAAGTTGTGACGTTGATAGCGTGAGAGAGGGAGAGGGTGGAAAAGTTCTTCTGATCCCCCGACTCTACACTTGAGGTGGATATCATATTTTGGTTTCTGTATTTTGGCTCCAGCTCCATTTGCATTAATCTACGGTACGACATCGTGATCAGGACATAGCCCCTGCAGCCATTCGACTGGCGAGGCAGAAACTATGTAGCCGTAGATAAAGTTGACTGTCCTCCGACCCTCATCCCTCGACAATGATGATACGACAACCTATCACTATATCTTATATATATAGTAGTAGATGATGTCTTAGTATTACATTATGTGAGTTCATCTTGATTCTGTTACATTCTTCAGATACTACATACGACAAGAACATATACTACACCATATGTACAGAACATAGATGATTCACATTAATGTATGCTAGAATAAATTTTAGGCTGTATTCTGAGCCATTCGTTCCCATACTTGGCAATTAAGTTGTGGACCATTATGTTTGACATTGTTGTTACAAATTTTCATATATCTATGTTGATTGATGAGATTGTGTTTCAAACGTGTTCGTGATTGTGTGTATCTGTGTTGTTTGATACTTTGTTCGTGATACACACCGTTGTTGCTGTAACAAATGGTGTGGGAGATGCTGCAAATGCTGCAGGGGATGCTGCAAATGCTGCAGGAAATGCTGCAAATGCTGTATTTTTTTAATTTTTTTTAACATTAGCGACGTTCAACGACGATTTCCGACGTTCAACGACGATAATAACGTCGCTATCGACGTCGCTAACTGTGAGAAAAACCGTCGCTGATCGTCACTAAACGTCGGTACTGTAGCGACGTAGAAAAGTCGCAGAACGTCGCCATATGGCTCTCAAGCCAGGTCAGTATCGATGCATGTCAAGTCGCTTAACTTCGCTAGTATTCGTCGGTAAATGATGACGTTTTATGTCGCTGGCAGTCGCTGAATTAGCGACGTATCTGCGTCGCTAAAGCTCGTCGCAATAGCGACGTATTTGCGACGTTTTCTTGTTTAGCGACTAGGTTAATCGCGACTACGTGCATACGTCGCTAATATGAATTAGCGACGTATTTTCCCTATTTAGCGACGCATTGAGACGTCGCTGATTTGACAGATTTTAGTAGTGAAAGAATACATGTAGCATTGTAAAAAATTTCTAAAAATTCACAAATACTTTCAGCTACTACCCAATCATCAGCAGTAACTTGAAAGTCAAAGGTGAGATCCGCATTACAATAATACGTAATAACATCCTTAAAAGGAATTGCAGATTTCAACATCAAGTAGGTGGAGTTCCACCTATGTGGTATATCCTTCACAAATCTTCTAAAAGTAATACCAAAATGTGCGTATGTGCATGCAAAACTTTGTTGTCTACTTGGAGACGTGTTCAAAGTGTGCAAGCATTGTCGCAGAGTATCTAAATGGCGACTAAAATATTCTAAACATTCTTTAACAACTAAGTTAATAATATGACAAGCACACCTAACATGCAAAAGTCTACCTTCTAAAATAGGCTGAAAAATCAATGACAAAGAAGACATAGCAGCATTATTATTTGAAGCATTATCCAAAGAGACAGAAAAAATTTTGTGGTGAATATGATCATATTCACGCACGTGTTGAGAAATGGCACTTGAAATTACAGCGCCCGTGTGTGGATATTCTATATTTTAAGACAGATGATGCATTTTTGCAACATCTATTGTACATCTATATAGTGTGCAGTAATACAAATGTAAGCATAACTTTGCTTACTAGTCCAAATATCAGAAGTAATAGACAACTTACTAACATTTTGTAAAACCGCTTTCAAAGCGGCTCTCTGCTCCTTAAAGAGACGAATATCCTCATTTCGAGCTTGTTGTCTACTAACTCTAGTAAAGGAGGGGTTTAGATACAATGTTGCATAATCGCGTAAAGATTCACTTTCACCCGAAGTGAAAGGAAGTTTATCACGAATAATATATTTAACTAATTCCGTTTTATGACGCGTAGCTGAGTAAGTAAAGTTACCCATTGAAGAACCGGTGGCACCTCCAAAGCTTATTTGGGTTTGAGACGTTTGAAGCGTGTCCTTCCCGTAGCAAGTGTCGTAGTGTCTGGATATGGTCCCGGTGCCACCGCCCTTCTTCCATGCGTACTGGTTCAAACATTTCTTGCATTGCGCCTTGCACGGTATTGGTTCACCCTTGGCATGTAAAACAAGAGAACCATCAGGATTAGTTTCATAAATCAAAGTAAAAAAAATTCCAATACTTAAGACTTTTTTCTCTTTTCAGGAAGTTGTGTAGAACTAGCGACTTCTGGAGGAGATGGAAGGCACCCCTCCGGATTGGTTGCTATTTGCTCAGGTGGGTTTGAACCTTCACCAAAAAAAAGAATTAAAAATTTCGTAAGTCCGTCCAGCAAGATTAGGTGGGTTTGAACCTTCACCAGCCATTTATAAAAAATAAGTACAAATTTAGAAAATAAAATATATTAAAACTTTGTTAGAAGAAAGGAAGGAATTGGGAGGGAGATCGGAAAGCCGTAGAGCGTCCGAATGGGGTTGAGAGCACCGGAAAGCCTTAGAAGTAGAGCACCGTAGAGCACCGGGAAGCCTTAGAAGTAGAGAAATGTTTAGAATGAGTTGTGTTTGAAAAATGAGATTTTTTGCCTATTTACAGAAATTTTTTAGTGTTATTTTGGTCATTTTGGTCCAAAAATGACCAAAATGCCCCCCCCCCCACGTTTATAAAACGGTTACATTTGGGGGCATTTTGGTAAAATACCTCCCTGCCCCCCAACGTTCAGATTCTGTAAAAAAAAAAAAAAAAATTTTTTTTTGAACCGGACCGGGCTTTGGGCCGGTTGTCGGGCCGGTCCAACCGGGCCGGGCCAGTGGGCCAATAAAAAAAAAATAAAAAAAATTCCTGCGGGCCGGGCCGGGCCAGTCTCGGGCTGGGCGGGGGAGGTCCGACCCGACCGTGTGGGGTGGGGGGCCGGGCCGTGCCGGGCCTGAAAACGGGCCGGTCTGGGCTGGATGTGGGCGGGATTACGTGCGGGCCGGACCGGACTTCGGGCTAACCGGCCCACAATGCACCTTGATCCATACCTCACCTCAACCTCTCACACAAGAGTTCTCTTGAAACGTTTATTCCTAAAATAAGTATATGGACATTGATGTGAAACTTCTTGTCGAGAAAAGCACATCTTCTTGACGATTTTTTTTTTAATTCTCTAATTTGATGAATAGTTTAATATCCAGTCCAAAATAGTTCCAAGAAAGAACCATTCAGCACATATATTCATATAAACATACATTTTCTTAGTATTATTGCATTAGGTTCTAAAAGAGTACATTTAAGGGGTCACTATCAATTCCGGCACCATCCATTAACCAAAACTACAATAGAAAGAGGAAGTATTCATAACTCAATGATAGAAGCCCAAAGGAACAAGAAGAGGATTTTTTTTCTTTCTTTCTTTCTTCCTGATTTTCGTCGCTAAACCAAAAGAGCGACGACTTAGTAACAAAAATGAAGTAGCGATATTCTACCAAAATTTGTCGCTAATATATCGCTGGCTCGACGTCTCAACAACGAACAATTAGCGGAAAAAAATATGACACTCTGGTGACAGAATGCAACAACAAACCTGGCAATGAAATATTAGAGACTTATACTTCATGCAATTGTAGTCCAAATTGCAACCTTATTGTGACATATGTGTGACAGATTCTACGATGGATTTAGTGACGGATTTAATTTCTGATACGCTTTCTGGTACATTTCTTATCCTTCTAGCTATAGACCAGCGACCAAACGTTCTGTCACTACATACAGTTTTTCGTCACCATCTATAGCTTTTGGTCGGTAATATAATATATCGTTGATTTGTTACTAAATCATATTTAAACAACATAATGTCCATATCATAAGTGTCCAACCACGGATATTCCAACTCTAAAATCTCTCTCTCTCTCTCTCTCTCTCTCTCAGCACATTATAATAATCACGTTCTTCATCTGATCGTAGAATGAGCCTACACAAACTCTGGAACACTTCATATAATTAATTGTCCTCATCTTCAACAAATAAGTGATTGATAGGCTTTTTGGTTGTTCTAAACTTAAAGTCATTAATAGTGTTTCCGTCTCAAGATTTTGCCCTCTTACTTGATCTGATGGCTAATGCATGAAGGCCTTCATCTTTAGCTTGATGCTAGGACGAAAAGTCTGTAAGACCATATATCTATTCTACTATATAATAGGAAAACTTGGTGGTGAAACTTTTGAATTCCTAAAATACCCTTGAGTATATTTTAAACATGATATCATTATGTCAACTTGCATGTCATTTATGTTTAAGAGTCAAAGCAATAAAGTTTGCATGCAAGTTTTCTTTTACCATACAACTTTTCATGTTCCAATGGTAAAATTTATCATTACCATTTTCCAAATATTATTATTCTCAATAGAAAATTAAAAAAAGAACAAATTTGTACTTTGAATCTATTGGCATTTTAAAAAAAAACACACATATGAATAATCACATGAAAAAGACAAAAAAATGACAACTGACATTATGATATTTTAATTAAAATATGTACAAAGTATGTACATGCAGACTAGTATATATATATATATATATATATATATATATATATATATATATATATATATATATATATATATATATATATATATATATATTAGATCCAATATTTTATAAAATATATATAATGACACATATTGACATTTAAGATCCTTATATATTCGTGAAACCAAGATGCAGGTTCTCTGTCAAAACCTGGGTAAAGTGCAAAAAACCCCTCGTTAGATGTCTTACTTTTGCAATAAAAGACCCGACGCTCTAAATATTCCTAAACGTTTGTAAAATGCTCATAAGACCCCCTAATGCTGATTTTTGAGTAACGGGCGTTATTTCTAGAGTAAACTGACCGTTATACCCTCCCTAATATAGGCTAAACCCCCCATTAGATTAATGTTATTCTTCCAAATTTGACGCTTAAACTCTCTTCCACTCCGACGTGAACCGAAGACGGAGAACAAGGAGCTTCGTAATTCGACGCTTAAGCTCTCTTCCAGCCCTAATTTTGCACGAAACCCTAAATCGAAGACGGAGAAGAAGAGGTTCAGGTATACTCGTAAACCCTAATTTCGTTTGTAACCCTATTTTGGTGTGACAACCCTAATTTTGTACGAAAAATTTTTGTTTGTGACGAGGATTTTGTTCGTGACGAGGAATTTTGGGAAAAAAATCGTAGTTTGGGAAGACTTTAGGAGAACCCTAATTTCGTTTGTAACCATATTTTGGTGTGTAACCTCATTTCGTTTGTAAACCCTAATTTTGTGTCTGCACATTTAGTGGACAAAGTGTGTGGACAGGAAACCCTAATTTTGATGGCTAAGTGTGAAAATGGTAACTGTATGTAATTAGTTGTTAATTTGTTATTAGTTTGTAATTGTGTACAGGTTTTAACACAACATGTTTGGTACAAAGTATGCTCTTCACATGTATGTTGGGGGTCACTTTGATGTTGGTGACAAATACGTTGGTGGTGTAGTGTTGGAACTGAAAGAATTTATTCTTAGTGATGAATTCTGTTGGTTTGACCTTGATGGCCTATGTGCAAGTGCTGGGGTGCAGGCTCCCTGTGAAGTTTACTTCTACGACCCTGTGGATGGAAGGAAGACACAATTATTGGGTGACAATGATATAATGAGATGCTTTGCAAAGTTTCCAGAGCCATGTCTTCTCAAATTTTATGTATTAGGGAAGCTCGATGAGTCACTCATTGATTACAATGATTATGAGACACATATTACTGATTTTAGTGAAGCAGCTATAGAGATGGAAATGAAGATGGATGAAGATTATTGGGCAAGCATTAACTTGACTGGGGTACCACTTGAACATGTGGATGAAGAACAAGTGGGTGAAGAAGAACAAGTGGCCGTGGGTGAAGAACAAGTGGGTGAAGAAGAAGTGGCTGAAGAACAAGTGGCTGAAGAACAAGTAGGTATTGACTATAGTAGTTTTTTACCTCATAAAGACATTGACCAAGACTCTGAGTATAATCCCAGTGATGAGTTGTGCAGTGTGCAGTCCTCAGAAGACAGTGGGGGGTCTGAAGATTATGAGTTGGGTACTTCAGATCCTGTTATGACTAAAAATAGATTATGGAGGGATGAAAATGTGGATGTTCATGTGGGAAAACGTTTTGCTACACATGAAGAATTCAGGAGTGCTCTGAGGCTCCATGCCATCAAGAACAAGTACGACATGAAGTTTATACACAATAAAAGAAGGAGAATCACAGCTGTATGTCCAACTGAAGGATGTGAGTGGAGGATTCATGGAAGTGTTGTAGGTGAAAATGGTTACTTTGTAGTTAAGAAATTCCAGTCTGCACATGCAAAAAATTGTGGCGAGGTGGACACCAACAAGCAAGCCACTTCTATATTTCTTGCAAACAGGTATATCCACTTCTACTGTTATTTAGCTTTTAGTTAATTGTTAGTTAGGTTTAAGTTAACTGTTAGTTAGGTTACTAGTTACTAGTAGTTAGCTTTTAGTTAACTAATAGTTAGCTTTTTAGTTAGCTGTTATTAAACTGTTATCTGTTACTATTTGTTACTATTTAGTTAGCTAATAAACTGTTATCTGTTACTAGTAGTTAGCTTTATCTTCTACATTTCTTGCAATCAGTTACTAACAGTTACTTGTTAGACATGATCCAGACTGGTATCTCCACAAGTTTCTTTTTAGTTGCAAACAGTGACTAACAGTTACTCACAGTTACTAACTGTCATCTGCTACTATCTGTTACTATTTGCCACTTCTTGCAAACAGGTATCTCCACAGGTTCAGACATGATCCAGAGTGGAAGAATGTTGGATTTAAGACTCATATAGCTGAAGATTTGGAGATTGATGTTTCTAGACACAAAGTTCACAGGGCAAAAAAGAAGGCATTGGAGATGATTGATGGGGATGTCCAAGAACAGTATGCTTGTATAAGAGAGTATGCCATGTTGGTGACTACGTGCACAGGTACTACCATAAAGAAACCTACCTGATGGCTTATGCATTGCCAATTAATCCTCTTTTAATGAGACATCTGAGGCGCATACCTGGGGTTGTGCCTATGATCCCTCCTGTAGTTCGTAGCCTTACTGGGAGAAGGCCAAAAAGTAGGAAGAAACAACCTGATGAGATTAAAGAAAGGAAGAGTGCAGGAAAATGCGAAAGAGCTACTGTGACATGTGGCAAATGCAAGGAAGTTGGACATAATAGTAGATCCTGCAAAAATGAATTTAAGGAGAAGGTGGCAGTGCCAAAGGCCAAGCCTGGTAGGCCTAGGCTTTCTAAGTCCACCCTACATATTTGTCATGGTGATCCAACAAGCAATTCATGAAGGTCAGCATTGTGCATTTTAATTATTCTTTGTCTATACTACATTGTGCATTTTCCCTTTTAATTATTTGGTACTCATCTTTTCGTAGGTTGTAGACAAGTGAAGGGTCTTTATCATTTTGGTGACCCTTTCTGAAAGTTGGCAATGATGATTTAGAGTTATGTGAGTGTATGGCTCTGTGGGTGGGGCTCTGTTTGTGTGAACTGCTCTATTTTGTGGGGCTATTTTGTGGGGCTCTGGTGCTCTGTTTGTGTGTACTGCTCTATGTGAGTGTAGGACACATATTTTGTGTCAACTGCTCTATTTTTTTACTCTGTGGGGTGCTATGCTAATGTATGTGTTCAGCTCTATTTTGCACTGCTGAGCCACTGTCCCTACCTCACTGACTCCTCTGAGCCACTGTCCCTATCTCATTTTGTCAGGCTGCAGTCCCTAACTCGTTTTGTCATGCTACAGGTTCCTACTTCTTCATTTCATCATTTAATTTTCAACTTTTACTTCATCAATTATAACTCTCCCTTTCTTCCCTGCAGTTTTGTCATGCTACAATTTGCCAGTGAAGATACTTATCTGCAGTTGGAAGTTTGCAGTTTACTGTGACATGTGGCAACTTTTACTTCATCAATTTGGATGTATGGATACTTATCTGCAGTTTGCAGTTTGCCAGTGAAGAAATACAATAAAGAAATGCAATGTTGGCCTCAATGTATACTTGAATTACAATTTGGATGTACTTTATGTGTTGGATACTTATCTGCAGTTTGCAGTTTGGATGTTGGTCTAAAAATACTTATCTGCTGTAATGAAGTACTTGAATGTATGGATACTTTATGTGTTGGATAATGTACTTTATGGATGCTTTATGTGCTAAAGATGTGTCTGAATATACTTATCTGCTGTAGTGAAGTACTTGAATGAAGGAATACAATTGGATGTATGGATGCTTCCTGCAGTTTATATGCTTCCTTCTTACTGCAGTTTATATTTCTTAACTTCTCATATGTTTCCTGCAGTTTATATGCTTCCTGCAGTTTATATTTCTTAACTTCTTTTTAACTTCTCTCTTCAGCTTACTGCAGTTTTTATGCTTATCTGTTACTGCAGTTTATATTTCTTAACTTCTTGTTACAAGAACTTTATGTGCTAACAATGTCACCAACATTTTTTCCACATAGCTTACTTCATTCAACAATTGCAATCGTCATACAAAATTTTTAAACATAACTATACACGTTACAAAACCAAAAACAAATTGCAAAATATGCATGTTGAGGTATGGTCTTCGTTCACTTGTCGTCATCGCCACTGTCGCTTCTCTAAAAGAAATTAAACGTTGGTCTTCGTTCACTTGTCGTCGATGCTCCTTCAATTCTTTCATTAAATTCCAGATTAGATTCTGATAGTACTTTGGAAGTTTTTCATCCTCCCATAGTAGAAATCCACAAGAACTTGTTGGAAAATTTGCACACCCATAGAATCTTCTTCCAGGGTTTGCTTGCGTCCACGAAGTCTTCAATGGACTAATTGATCCACAATGGCAGTAAATAAATTTTTCTCGATTTCTACTTGAATGTCGTGAGAACGAAGATTGCGAGCTAGAAGGCATAACTTCGACTTTGGAATAATCTGTTCGAAAAAAAAAATTAGAAAAGAGAACAAATTACTTTGGAAATAAATTAGCAAAAATAAAAGAACTGAAAATATCAGAAAAAAAATTTTTTTAAGGCTTGTGTACAACCCCCAAGCAACTGCCGGCCGTTCTCTCCTCCCAAGCCCCAAACATCCACATCCTTAAATAGATCAAAGGCAAAGGGTATTTTGGGTGTTTCATTAAAAGTTTTCAAAAAATTTGGAGAGTAACGGCTGTTTCCAACGGCTCTCAGACGGGAGGTCCTATTCCGAGCAAGTCACTAATTGCGGGGGTCTTTAACTGCAAAAAAAAACTAAAAGGTCTTTTAATGCAAAAGTAAGACATCTAACGAGGGATTTTTTGCACTTTACCCGTCAAAACCTCTCTAGCAACTTTCTCCTTATCAATATAGCTATCCCTAATATTTGCATTGTACTTTAAATATTCTAGGATAAGAAGATACTTCTTTGCCGATTATAAATGTAAAATAAACTAACAAAGTGGAGTTTCTTAATTCTCACTATCTTTCATCTCCTCTATCAAACTATTTACTAATACATGCCGATGAGCAACTTCGTGCTCATTGTCGCCCAAGAACCATACTAATTAAGAGAAACATAAAAAGAAAAGAAAAGAGAAACATAATAAATTTAGACAAAAAATAGGATATACTTTTGTGAACATAGATTAAGGGACATACCGGACTTTGTTGTAGACTTCTAAACATCAACATTATTTACTACTTGAGAATTAAGTCTCTCTCCCCATACTTTGGAGTATTTTCAAATTGATCTATGACTTGAGATTTTCCTATAGGAGATGACAAATTTTGTGGCTGAATAAACAGACACGAGATGATGAGGTTCTTGGCCGGGAAGGAATCAACTGGTTATAAATGAACAATACCTAACTCAATTTCTGAACACACTTGGACTCCGTTTGATTCACTGTAATGTAATCGTAATAATTTTTTTTAATGTAATCAAATATATATTTTTTAATTTGATTATATTAAAAAAAATGAGGCTTTGATCTTTTACTTACAGGACACAATTCAACTGGTTATAAATGAACAAGACCCAACTCAATTTCTGAATACACTTGGACTCCGTTTGGTTCACTGTAATGGTTCACTGTAATGTAATCATAATAATTTTTTTTTTAATGTAATCAAATATTTTTTTTTAATTTGATTACATTACAGTCTACAAAACGAGGCCTTGATCTTTTACTTACAGGACACCATTTAATGGGTTTCAGACTCGAGACTACGTGCATAAAGAACACAATTCGTCCTAGTTCCATTAAGCTACAAGATTTATTGGCAATGGAATATTGATATAATTAAAGAATCATGTTAGGATATTTTTTATGTAGTTTTTGTTGATACAACCATAAGAAACTTGACTCGGTGAGAGGAGAAAAGATTGAAAAAAGATGCTTAAATTTTGCTAGAAGAAATATGAATGGTGCTGTCATTTTGACTGCAGCAAAAATGCTTCCACTTAGGGCCTGTTTGGTAACCGTAAATTGTGATTGGATTTCCACTTTTGATAGGAAGTGATCCAAAATTCACAAATTCTAGTGTTTGGTAACCGGTATTTGGGAATGGATTTGGGGAGAGAATCATGAAGTGCAGTTCTTGTCTCCTCCTTGTCCCCTCTCAAAATCCAAATTCCACTTCCTCCATTCTCATCCGGATGTGGAGGATTTTGAATGTTGCACAAAAAAAAAAAAAAAAAATAGCCGTTGTCACCTGCTCGTGAGCCACCATCACCCCCAACCAGCCTCCTTCCCCGCGTCCGGCTCCTCCGTCGTCGAGACTGGACCTCCGGACATGGCTGGACCTCCGGATATCGCCGGATCCAACCATGGCGAGAGAGAGAGAGAGAGAGAGAGATGACCGAGGAAGAAGAAGCTTCCAGAGGGGATGAGGCTGGGCCTCCGGACATCGTCGGATCCGACCATGGCGAGAGAAAGAGAGAGAGATGACCGAAGAAAAAAAATGGAAAAGTTCATTCTCTCTCCGCCTCTCTAAGTTTATCTAACTTATAGTTTATTAAATATATTTTTATTATTAACTACTATTTGAGGTAAATTATTTATCTTATTATATAATTAAGATATCTATTATTATTTATTATTTTATATTAACACTAATCAAAAAACCGAATGACACATCCAGGTAACACTAATTATTTTTTAGATGTTATAGGGATCATTATAGTTAGCTATTTAATCTATTAATTAATATATTAATGTATGTATTAGATGATAAGATAATGTATTAATTAATTAAAATTGTAATTCGTAATTAGTAATTAAATTTGAGTTGATAAATTTGTAATTTTTGATTAGTTAATAATTAATTATCTTAATTTATCAAACTAATTATTTAATTTATTAAATTATTATGTGAATTAATTATACTCTTCCACTTTACGATTTTTACTTTCATATCTCAACCAAACACATTTGTCTGATTTTTCACTTTCCACTTCTTACTTCCTATTCCAACCAAACAAATTTGTTCCCTACTAGGGGGACAAAAAAATACATGAATTTCTATCATTCTTTCCTTCATGAAAGTCCAAATCCAAATAAAAATTCACTTCATGTTTACCAAACAGTCCTTTAGGAGAAAGTCTTGTATAAATCACACAGTCCAATAAATTAACCAGGTTAAAATAACTGCTATAATAAGTCAGCATCAGAACCATTAATAAGAAAGATAAAACATAATGATCTGCTATAGAAATTGGAAAAATAAAAAATTCTATAAGAAAGAAAAGAAAAGAAAAGAAACTACTATAAGTTTGCCAAATAATGAGTAGAACCGTCATTCTCGTGTGTGAGAACCACCGTACTCAAAGTGAGATTCAATTGTCTTTCACGTTAATTCAGCTCACATGAACCAGCAAGTTCCAATTGCACTATCAATTCAAATATTTGGAAATCTCGATGAATCACCTTCCTTCTTAGAGCATTAATGCATTGATGCAAAGCCGTGGACAAGTGCTACTGTGAAGAGAACCGACTGCTAGATAAAGGATATTTCTTGTTCTCTCTTTCGGAGTATATCATGGCACAAGTGCTGAAGCACTTCTTATACAGGAGAGATTTGACTTATTATTTACAAAACTAAACAATCCACTAACAATGTCGAGCTATAAATCAGGGGTTAATCATCCTGATACTGATCAATTAGGCCTCGTTTGGTTCGCGGAATGGAAGGAAATTGAAATCAATTCCTTAACATTTCCTTTTCTTTGGAAAATTACAATTTTTATCAATTTTCTTTTCCGATATTTGAAAATGCCAAATAATTTGGAAAGGAAAGTGAATACTTCAATGTGGAAAAGTGATTCCTTGCTTGGACGGATGGAATCACTTTCCCTCATAATTTTTTTTTTTCCATTGGAAATCAGTTTCCTTTATTCCTCAATTCCTTTGGCACCCACATAGGAAAGTATTCACTTTTCTTTCCCAATCCGATGATTCCGCGAACCAAACGAGGCCTCACTGAACAACCAGTACTCTCTTGGCCACAACGGAACTACTCGAGTGAAGCTACCACGCGGAACTAACCGACGGAACTAGCTGCCACGTGAGGAGCTACCGTGAGGAGGTACCCACACGAAGACTTCTCAGTTACAAGGCTAAGGGTCTGCTTGGTAACAATATTTTTTTTATCGATCTTGGAATATTTTTGAACGATCGTTTTTGAAAACTTCTGCTTGTTAATTTTTTCTAGGCACTTGTTTTGGTCGGCTCAAAATCCCTCCACGACCGGTGTAATGTAATTTTGTGTGGCTTTATAAAAAACCCTAATATGTAGATTTAAAGAGATTTTATTATTTTATTCCATTTATATCCTCACCAAAAATATATAATTATAACTACTAATACCCTTCTCTATTTAATTTTATTCGTGTAAAAAAATTTCAGAACCGTTCGTTGGTGAATCACCAAGTATGGATTGGACTGGTTTAAAAGCTGCTACTTAAAAACTACCTAAAATCCCTCATAACCGCTCATAACCGGTACTCTAAAATTACCTCATAAATGTTACCCCAATAATTACCAAGCAGACCCTAAAGGAACTTCTAATTATCTACATTACTAATAGCTGAAACACCTTTGACATACTACATCATAAAAGAAATCTTCTGGATTTTAGCTCACAATAGAAGACACTAAATAAAAATGATAGAATCATAAATTAAATACATTGGCTAGGATAAATTTTGATGTTTATTTATTAGCTTGAAAAGAAAAACATCAATATTTAGGGGCTTGGATTCCATGATATAATTTATTAAAGACAAAGAATTAAAATCCCCAAATTCTGATAGAATTTATCTTACATAATAAGGTGTAATGTAATGTTTCTACAAGGTCAGTTGGGAGAGAGTCGAGTATCTTAATTCAGGATCCTAATTCTATTGGAAAGGAGGAACTAAGAAATTTGAGGCGTAACGTACGAGACTTAGTGCACGCTGTGTTGTATATTATTTGGGCCACTGTCCCCAGACACAACACCAATATATTCTAACTCCCAACGACTTAAACCCAACACCCTGTCCAGACGCTACACCAAAAAAATCTTACTCCTGCCCGCCCCCACCCAAAAGTAACTCCCAGACCCAGAGCCACCTCCATCCTTCAAACCCCAAATAAGAGGAAAAGAGGCAAGTTAGGTATTCTTTTTTCCTTTATATATTTTTATTCTATGTGTTTGAGAACAGAAAAACTTTTGATTGTGGAATTAATTGCTAATTGTGTTTTATAGGCATATCAATGATTTTGAAGTTGTATATATGTAGTGAAAGTGTTACAATTTCTATTTTGTTTAAGGGGTATATAACGTGTTCGAAAAATAACTCAAAGCTATGCATCGGTATTATGTACCCAGTTTAGTCTCACTGGAATCAAAATAAGCTACAATTTTTATTGGTTAATTAATCAGATTAAAAACTTTTGTGAACTCTTATGGTGTTGGTGTAGAATGATAATGCAACAAAACTTAGGTTTTTCTTTTTAATCTTGTATAGTTAATTCTATTCATATTTATGTTTTTTCCTTTAACAAAAAAAAAAATATACCAGTACATAAATCATGCAATCAGGTAGGTCAACACAAAAGTATTTTGATGGAGTTGCATATTTTATGAAAACAGCACTCTAATAAGTTTGACTATGTATAACCATCTTTGCTATAATTTTACAAATGGGTATCAAAATTTAATGACAAGAACACAAATGGGTATCAGAATTTTTGACATGAAAACAAATGTATATTCTGATGGTATCCCATTCGATCATCTAAAGACGCAACTGAATCATATTCTCTTCTCCTACGAAGCTAAAATGAATAAATTACTTATATAGTTTTGTGTGTTGCATTGCTCTTTCCAAAACAACGAATAAAGCCCAATTGTTGACAAATCCTGAATTTTGTACGGATACGGATACGGATACGGATACTGAGTTATACACGAACTGATTCTTGACTGAGCCATACATAAACAGATTCCTGTATCATCTACAACATTGAATATTCTTGACTGATATGGATAATACCGTACTGATTCTTGTATCATCTGCAACATCAAGGCCGGCCCTGGCCCAGAGCGGCCAGGGCGACCGCCCAGGGACCCATAAAATTTGGGGGCCCAAATTTTTTTTAATATATATATATATATATATATATATATATATATATATATAATCTTGTATCAAACATAGAACTAATATGTAACATGACCCTCTTTTATTGCAAAACAATTGTGGTGTAGTCATAGTATGTTAAACTTGCACACAAGAGGTCATAGGTTCAATTCTTAGCTGTGTAACATTTTTTAAATTTTACTTGTAGTTCAATTTTTTTTAATTATATATGGGCCCCATTTTAAAATTTTGCCTAGGGCTCCCATGAACTCAGGGCCGGCCCTGTGCAACATTGACGGATTCTTGACCGAGCTATACAAAAACAGATTCTTTTATCATCTACAACATTTACTGATTCTAATTCTTTACTGATACTAATAATACCGAAAAGATGAAATATCATCTGCAATATTAACTGAGCCATACACTTACTGATTCTTGTATGTACTCTATTGTCTCGATCTTTTGTGATATTTGCTTTCAATTTCTTGGTCTACGACCCAAGATTATGAGTAAGTATAATTTTTTTTTGAAATCCCACACGCACACACAATTGGGGGACTTGAACCTTGTCGGTCCCTCCGGATGTCCGCTCTAATACCACTAGGTAATTAGAGAGCTCGGACAAATACTTTATGTAATTCGATTAAATTGACTCGAACCATTGTATAATGGAAAGACGGCTATAATTCCTAACTTGTTAGCAAACTCAATCCAGTACAAATACTTTATTAAGAAAATTTCAGATTGTCTTTTTTTTTTTTTTCTGCTAAGTTCGATTTGTAAGTCGATATTTGGGAGCTTAGTATTTCCCATAAAGTATTTGTCCTTTATATATGACAACTAGTTAGGAACTTATGATTGGTTTACCAGCACATATTGTTTAATTTTTTTTTTTTTTGAGAAATAGTCTAAAACTTCGCAAGTTCTACTTCCCACTTCATATTAATAGTTAAATCATTATCTAAGAAAAATGTTAATATCTAAGACAATTTTGAGAAATTATAGCTTATGTTGACATGAGTATTAAATAAAAAAAAGTAATTTAATAAAGAATTTAAAAAAGTAAATTATTAGGTGCTCTTTGGAGGGGCGATGTGTGCCAATGGAGATATGTAGTGGGACATGATCGTCTTTATCATATGATTACTAGTTTGTCTCGGTATCTTAGATGACTGAGCAGAAACATGCTTTACTAAAAAACTATTAAATTAAAATGACAAGTGTACGTACCACATGTTTGTTGCTTTAGTAAAACTAATTCATCATCTAACTATGTCATAATTGCTGATTTTGATAGGTTTGGAGCATCCTAATGTATCTTCTGTTTAAGAGTATCCTAATGTATGTTCTGTACTCTGCATCTCTAAGGTCTCTTTGGCAGAAAGATGATACATTTGTCTGGCCTAAAGTTTTCACAATTCACAGAATATATTGTTCTGAAATCCACAAACAATAAGTAAACATATACATTTATATTGTTCACAAAATATACATTAGGATACTCTAAAGTCTCTTTAGCAGAAAGACAGATACATATGTCTGTATTCTCCATCAAGAGCATCAATTTAAAGGTTTTGCTTGGCCTAAACTGTTCATAGAATATAGTGAGCCTTAGTGAGCATGAACACACATGATGGATCCTCTTCATGTTGGGAAGTAAATGCGGAATCCGTCCTCCCAAAACAACAAGCTGCGAGGGAACCGAACAAAAACGCACAAGACAAAATCGCCAACAATCACAAACCAAACACAAACATCAAATTTTTTTATGTAGAAAATCTTTGCAGAAAAAACCAAGGGACGAGCAACCCTGATAAATCTCCACTAATGGAATAAGAGAGTACACCCGACTCCTTACAAACTTCTCACCGATCCGAAACGGATCACCACAACTCATTGAAGATAAAAATACGATTACAAACATACACACACGAAGAACAAAGATGACCAGTAGGATTACCCGAATCGATCTCCGCCAGCGTAGCCGTCAATCCCCTCTTTCTCTCTTCAATAGTTGCATCGCACTCTTGCCTCCTTTTTGCAATGCTCTCTCTTGAGATTAGGGTTAGGAGAAACCTACTACATACCCCCTTTATCCCGCAATGATCTGGACCATCCGATGTGATCCAACGACGTATAAAAATATCTGTAAAAATACTTCAGCCTACCGGCACCCAACTCGACCCGAGTTCTGAGTTTTTGGGAACTTTCGAGCCAAAAAAGTTATGGACCCTATAGACCAAATTCGGACAGAGATCAGATGGAGATCGAGTTCGATCCGAATTTTGCAATCTCTGAACAAAACTATTTGGCTCCAATTTTTCGAGTTCTTCCGCTTATCCGAATGGCACTCATCACCTTTTCGAGCTTCTCCGACACACGGATATCGTTCGTCGCACTCTGGGGTATTCTCCATATAGGTTGGAACCTCACCCACTCCAAAAAAATCTCTCCTTTCTAACTAGGTGGATGAGCTCGTCATATCGAAGATCCGTCTGCAGTACTCAAACTTTTTTTTTGGTAGAGCATTTGTGAATATTTTTTTTCCTTATCATCTGTGTGAACCTTCTCAAGCGCATCTCGTATCCAATGATACCGAGTCTCAATATGTTTCGACCGACTATGAAATGTCGGGTTCTTCAAAAGGTAAATTGCACTCTGGTTATCACAAAGCAAAATATACTGCTCTTGCTTTAGCCCCATTTTCTACAACTTCTTCATCCATAGCAACTCCTTACAAGCCTTTGTCGTCGCATTATATTCTGTCCCTGTCATAAACAGGGCAAACACACTTTTATAACTGCGATTGCCATGGTACCGCTCCACCATCAAACATCATCACATAGCTCGCAATCGATCTCATCATGTGTCTACATATTCAGCCATATCAGCATTAGTATATCTGACCAGTTTCGACTCGTCACCACAAAATAAAATTCTCCAATCAGCAGTTGGTACATCCCGTTCCCAGATTGTAGTGCCCCGTCCCACTCAGTCAATTGGAGGAATCAAAACGCCGGCGGCGTTAAGACTTAGCCTTACAACGGCGACTCGAAGGCCCACTCCGTCGAGGCCACTCCTCGTTCAGGTGGGATAGTTTCGGTGAACTTGTCTCATCTTAGCCTTCACATAATAAATCATATATTTTCAACTTGCACAAGTTAGAATTAATAATAAAAGAGACGCATCCACATAGATAAGGAAATAATTCCAAGTCGGGTCGGATTGCGTTAGAATATGGAAAGGGTCCAACTGTCGACTTAGAGTTGGTGCACGACGTGCTTTGAAAATGACACTCGGTCCTTCATCCCGTGGCTTGGGAGAAGGAAAGTGGGTTTTCGCCACAAAGCTATCAGTTAGCCTAAGTCATAGGCGTCGCTCGCATAAATGTTTCATAAAGCATGCATGGTCCCATCGTCCAAGACTTGGCGTAGCCTTGGCTTGTCCCATGAGTTAAGTTGCGTTGCATGGCTTGTGACATAAGTTTAGGCACCAAAATGACTTGGTCGTTCAAAAGTCGAACGCGTACACGTTACGTTCCTGCCATGCGAGACTTGACGTAGCCTTTGCTCGTCAAGTTGTTGCATGATTGAGTTAGGCTAAGTTATGCTAGGCGATCGAGGGCGTTCTAAGCATTGTCCCATATTTTCTGCGGTTGTCAAAATACTTGGTCCCACGATTCCAAGGCCCATCGTATAAAGTATGACTTGGGTGGTAATGTCGCGTAGGACTCAGTGAGCTTAAGGTACGATGTCATAGACTTAGTGTTTAAGGCTCGGACCATGATTGATTTATAGTGAGTTTTGAAAAAGGGTTATAAAATAGACGTTCCTAAGTTGAATGAAATGATAGGGCAAGAAGAAAGAATGCTCGCGACCATGGGTTGCCGAGGCGGTCTCAGATGATAGAAGTCTTGATATTATTTTTGAAAGAGATAGTAACACTAGAAGAAGAATGACTGTGTGAGACATCAGTTCGAGTCGAGTCTTGCATAGTCATTAAACAACTTGTCGACAAGGAGGAGTTTCTACAAGCGGCAACCCTGGGCGCCATGGGATCGCGTCGCCCTGGAGGAAAACACGGTATAGCCGAGCTAGACAAGTACTGCTCAGGTTATTTGAGAACTTTCAGCGGAGCTAGCTACTTGCGCTGAAAGGGTCGCCGAATCGCAAAGCTATAGTTCAAGATAGCTTGTGATGCTAGTGACTAATTCATATAGAAAAGTTGGCATAGCGGCAATCCGCGTGTGTGCCTTTGGATTGAGTCTAGTTGAATGTGTGTACAGTTAGAACACAATGTTTGGGCCTAAGATTGGCTGCAACGTAGGCGACGTGCTTTGGCACGAGATGTGGCGTCGAGTCTTAAGTGTTGGCATGTAAGTTGCATAAGTTGGATTTGGGTCATTTCAAGTTTAAGTCAGGAATTGCCGTAAGACAAAGTTGGTCGAGTGACACTTAGTTCACAAGTCTTGATTGTGTCAGTTGATGATTAAGTAGCAAGGGCCGCGAGCCGGCAATACGGTTAAGTCTCACTGAGCGACGAGGTACGACAATGGACTTGTAGCACGGTCACATGGAAATGGAGTCTTACCGAGTAGTTGCGTCTTTGATTACGGGCCGAAAGGCAAGCACGACTTGATAGGTTAATGTTGTTGCAAGCACGGGATAGTCTTAAGACACAAAATCGGCCAAGGCGTCTGTCCTAAAACCAATCCTAAGATAAGAGTAGAAAGAAAATCATAAAGGGACTATGTTACACAAAGTAGATGAACGTGTTGGTTTTGTATGGGTGGGCGAGGAGCTTATTCCACCAGTACAGTTGAGTACTGACACCCATACAGTTTTCATGTACAGGCACAGATAGAAGCTCGTGGCACGGAGCTCGCTTGGATGCGTCGAGGCATGGAGTTTTCTTGGCGTTTCGAGGCACACGACCGCGTGGAGTCAGAACTTATACGGATTATAATGTATGGACATCGCCTATCTGAAGCATCCGCTGGCTCGAGACATGTATTGAGAGATGAGAGAGAGCTGAGTGACTTGTAATGTGAGAAGAGTGAGCTTGAGTGATTGTAATCTTGGCCTTGCGCCCCATTGTAACATTTGTTTCAAGATCAATAAAGAGCTTCTTTTGAATAACTTGTGTTTTGCTTCAAATTTCTGCTGCTATTATTCAATGTCCCTGCTTGGGACTTCTGTGCGACGACCGCGTCGCAGTCGCTGAAATTGGCCGTTATGGAACCCGCCTTGCACGAGCGCAATTTAGGCTCGTGCGGCATCACGCCTTAGCGAGGACGATCGCTCCTACGGGAGCGGGGCGTGACACAGATAACTAGATACGAGTTGGACACGTCCAGTCTACACTGTCGTTGATAGCAGTAGTAAGCTATCTAAACCTCAATGATCATCAGTACAAGATCAATCTCATCACAACTCTTTCACATATTATCATATACCACATCACAACACAGAGTTCCACTATGTTTTAGGAGTACACTTTTACAATGGATGTCCGAAAACAGATCCAGTAAAAGGTAAAATACATCCTAAGCTATTATTACATTCATCCAACTACACAATACAACACTGAACGATACAACACCAGAATACTACTACAACACGACAATGTCACTACGCTCTAGATCTCCAGATCCGTAGCTAGCTCTACCACCTGAGCTAGGTCATCTCTAGTCCTGTCCTTTGCTGGACCATAGTAACTAGTGTAAAGCATCTCGCCAGTCTCATCTACAATAGATCCAATCAGAAAAGGAGCAAAGTACAATCCTAAGATATAAAATATACAATGTAAAACTGTAATGCTATGAACTAACATATAAATAAATATGAGAAATAACTGAATCAATAGAAAAATAGCAATACACATGTGATTTGAAATACTAGTTCCTATGTGATCGGCTTGGGAGCACAATAAGCACAATAGTACAATGAGTACGGTCAGGCTTAACCATGTGCACAATGTATAGTTAAGATATGCACAATATTACACTACGAGGTTTTGATCACATAGAAACTAGGTATTTCTTCCAATCCCAACACAATCAATCAAGGTACAATAAAGAGAATCAATGTCCAATATGTGTCGCTCAAGTGTCCAATATGAACAATGCAAGACAGAGAACAAAGTAAATCTCAAGTCGTTGTGTACTTGCCTAGTTGGTTGTGGTGAGTCAAAGTTGATCCTCGCCAACTGTCAAATCAATACTCCTTAGAAATTATTGTAAAGTTCTAACAATAATAAAGAAATCCACTTATTACTAAATCTCTACTTTTAATTATTAACCTAAACTTATTTGAATATTTCTAAAGAATCTATTATATTTCTAAATAGCTAAAATAAATCCTTTTATTACCAAAACTAATATCTTAATATCAACTATTTATTCCTGATCACTAGCCCAATCCAACGATTGAGCCCAATAATTAAACCGTAGGCCCAGCTCATGGCCTAGCCTACAACCAATATTTGGTTCATTGAGCTCAACCCAGCCCAACCGATCTAAATCAAGGCTTCGTCTACTGGATTAAGGTCTAAAGCCCAAAGATCCGGGCCAGAGCTTGAACTATCCAGCTCTATAGAATCCTTTTCCATGCACAACTTCAAGATCAAAACAAGATTCACACTTCCGAGACCTATGTCCAGATTGATTAGATCAATAGAGATTCAAACTAGAACAAGAGAGCAAAATTCGAAATCGATCAGAGGAGAACTCACCATGGCTTGAACCAATCATCTTGGCTCATGGTGGTTATTCAACGTTTGAGCAATGGAGGACAATAAACTTGCGGTGGTGTACCCCAATTGCCACCGCCAGATCATGGTGGTGCTCGGTCCTGCGCTGTGCAACATGATCACTGCTGCCAATCGCCTCACCCAGCATTTAGTGAAGGAACCCGCTGAAGAAGTAGAAATTATCGAGGCACAATGTTGCCGTGTCACGGTATGGAAAAGAACTGCCATCGTTGTTGACGTCGCTCGCTGCTACACTACCGCTATTATCGCCATGGTCGCAACTTGGAAATCTAGAGTTAGGGATTAAGGAACTGGTGGGGAAGGAGAGGAAGAGTAGATAGAGGGGATTTTGACAGGGATCCGTCGCTTAGAAAGAGGAGGAGAACAAGAGCAAGAGTGCTATTTATAGGCGACGAAGGAACTGAGGCCATTACTATCGGATGGTGGAGACCTCGTCGGAGTATGGAAGTGGAAGGGACGATGATGATGGATCAGATTAGGTCGGTGGAATGGACGATTCTAGAAGTCCCTAGGTCGGTTGTGTAATGCCCCGCTCCGCACGGCGCATTACGCTGAAGCGTTGACTCAACGAGTCGCGTGGACCGAATAAAATGTATCGATGCGAATCGATACGAAGAGTTACGTTGACCCGAGTAATGCATCGAACTAAGTCGATACGAAGGGTTGTCTTGTCCCAAAGAATGCATCGAGTGAATCGATGCGAAGCGCCACGTTGCCCCGAAGGATGAGTGCGTTGAATCGGCTCGAAGATTCTAAGAAATCGAATCGACCAAGGCGCAAGTCCGAATCAATGCAAGTATTGATTTTAGTTGGTTTCGTGTGCAGGTTATACTTTGACGGGAAAATATTAGAGGTCAATCTTTTACAATATTTAGTAAGGGGTCCGCGAATCAAATCGTCGCCTTGCGACGGGCCGAGACTTGGACACGCTAAGGCAAATCGAACGTATGACTCAATAAAGCATGAAGTGCTCGAATGGCTAAGTCAGGAGAGCGGTCGTGCAACAAAGTTATAAAATCGAGCCGCATCGGCTCGGCGAAACGACGAAGGCGTATCGACTCAAGGTGGGAGGATTGACTTATTTTTACTCCTTCATTCGATAAGTCAAATATATCATTGTATGCTAAGTTAACCTATCGACGCCACGGGCGTGGTCCGATCGGAGATAAATCATAGTGTGAGTCGAACACTAAGTTAGAATAATTGAAATGAAACGTACATCAAATGCACGAGTTGCTACGGAACATTGGATATCGCTAAGGCGAACGCCTCGATGCGCAAGCCGTAAGAAAATGGGATAACTGTACTCGGCGAGTGCCTTAGTGCACGAACCATACCGTGCCTTTGCTGCATGAGTTAGACGGCTAGAACATTGAAAGACAATAGGCGAGCGGCCTAGCGCGCAAGCCCCGAACATTGAATGCTAAGTTATAGAACATGGATATACGGTCGAACGGGCCTACATGTACGGGATAATAAAAGATGCTTCATTGCGAAAGAATACAGTTGTGGCATGAATGTGACGGAACTGTCGGATATGACATAATGCCTCGAAAGGTGTTCGAGACCTTCGGGTCATTCGGTTGACGAGCATTGAGTTGAGGCACAATGCCATTGAATCATTGAAACGAAGTGTGAAACGTGAGAACATAGAAAGTTAACGGAAGAAATACGAGATGATAAAGTCTGAGTCTTGGACTCAAGGCTATGCTTGGTTGTTTGAATGATAGTGCGTTGCATGGTCGAATGGAATGGACTTGAGATAATTGCGATGATATCTTCCGTGCACGGAACGTTCCCTCCGAACGGGCGCACCGGGGCACCGGGACCGTTCGGCCTAGGGGGGATGTAATCTTTGATAGGCGCACATTTGCGAAGTCCGATTAGCACTCGGTCGTAAATGTGAGAAGCCGCAAATGATGGTAGGCACGCGGTAAGTTTCGGTTGTTGGAATAGCAACCCAACCCGTGAAACGCCGGGCTACCCAAACAAGAGAGAGAAAATAAGGAGAGAAAAAAAAGTAAGAAAAGATAAAAGAGAAACTCCTTTAGTCCATTTCGACGCGGATGCGCCCACGACCTCATATAGTTAAGGAATGATGGGTTGAAAGTGTAGGCGCGTATGCGTCCTGTAAGCCCTTGACCTGAAAATCCCTATTTTTTATTATTATTTTGCTGAATTATTAAATTATGCTTAATATCTAATTGAGTAAATAAATCAATATACACATGTACCATTTTTTCCTTTATATATAATAAGAGATAGGGGGACTTTTCTTGAAAACTCCTCACATGAAAGGACTAACACCTAATTCATAGTTGAGAGTGGAGGGAATTTGCATATTTTGCCTATTCAAATTCCTCCAAACGATCAGGTGGATAGGAGTCGACTTCAATTCAAATTGCCCAGTTCGAAATGGATTAGGATTGCAGCTGATCTCCTCATATCCTGAGAGATTCAGCTAGATCCCCAGACTCGGGTATATAATCAAGGCAGCCGACCCTGTCCCTCCTTTCAAACCCTAGAAATCTCAAATCCTCCTCCTGCCGCAAGATTTCCAGAGAGGCCTAGTGCATCACCCCACCTTGGTATTCGAATACCAGGTATTCTCCATCATAATTTGAAATCCTACTATGTACAATACATGTTTGAGTTTATGTTTAGAAGGGCCTTCGTAGGGGGGGTAACATTAGTGATGGCCAGGAAGGGACACCTACCAAAAACCATAGAACGAGATTCCTGTTATAGACAATTGTTAAAAAGAATGCCCTGACAAGTCCCCGGGTCATAAGACAATGTACTACAGGATCAATCACATCTGTTGAATAGACATGTAAAGTAGGGATTTAATTGATTTGAGAAGACCCAAGACCTTCTCAAAGCACGTAAACAGAGGATTGGGCAGATTGATGTGAACTTCACATCTTGGTTGCACCAGTGCATCGAATAACATCATGTAATAGCCCATTGGCTTATGGGTGGCACATCTGGACACACAAGACTGTATATTTATGAGGGCAGATACATGTGTAAGACATGTATCCAAGCAATGGGAAGGGTTGTTCAGACTGATATTAAATTGCATACTTTCCTAATATGTCCTACATCCTGCCTTGATGTATACACTGTCAAGGTTGCATCCATGTTCCATTGGGTTGAAGGTCAGCCCCATTCCCAGCCAATGTCCAGTCCCTTTGATGGGTCAGTACTTGGTTTAGGTAACTGTGAAAGGAATGCCTGTGTCAGCCCTTGCCTTGGCTATCAGGTCAGTGCAATTACTATCAATAACATGAAGTACTAAGAACAGTTTCGAATGGTTGCATATAGGATTCATGGATTAGAGTATCCGGTGTATATACGTGGTGTCCTGTATATGGATTAGTCTTGAAATATAAAGTAAATATGGTATTGCCTACCTGTTACAAACTCAGGTGCTCTTCACAAGGGTTGTCCTGTACTTTTAGCAATTGTCTATGTTTGCATTGGTTCAACTGATGGAATGACACGCCTAGGATAGATTATTCTGTCCTGTTCTGTTGCTTTTCATTCCCTTGGTGATTAGGAGCAATTGTTCATAGTTAGCCTAGTCCTATTTTAAGGACTCTCTGTTATAAACCTCATGTTGTACAGACTATTGCAATGATTTTGCCTGCATTTGGTTGATAACAACTCAGTCCTATGGGAGTACCTCTAATACTATTTTCTGATCACTCACATGTCTAGATATAACATGGGCTATGAGGGGTTGATGTAGCAGGGGTTGGGTGTTATCCCCAATTTGCATGGCATATAAAGGCACACAGGGTCCAACAGGATGTCCTGCATGCTTTTACATCTGATCAATTAAGACAATAGCTGTAATGGTTAAGTAGAGATCAGGAAAACACCCCTGTCCTGATGTACCAGGTTCATAGATTGACAGCAGAGGACTTGTACTGCCTGCTTTGGGGTTTAAATAAATCAAAACACCTGCAAATAGTAAGCTGTGTATTTCCTGTGTGTATACACTCAGATATGTCCAGCATTTCAGGAAAATTGCCATAAGTACAGATATCCCCATTTGTTCAGTCACATGTAGATGCTCACCTGGGATGTACTACAGGGCATTGGTTCATTATATACAGGTTTCAAAGAGGTATTAAGAGTTGCCCTTGCCTTGCACTGTGTGCAATTATAGTATTCATTGCCTACACCCTTAGTTTGATCAACCATGTCACTGATAGCACCAACCTGTTTCCCTGTCAAACCTTCATCTGATGTCACACTATAGTCTGATACAGCCCCATGACTCTCTTGTTCAGTTATAAAATATAAAGATGTTAGCTTTAATCCAAATTGTTCAGTCCAGTGAGTTATAACTATACTTATATGTTGGGTTGCCTAGATATGCATATAGATGGAAAGACATTAAGTATGCAGGAAACTAATTCCTGTGAGCACCTGAACACCATTTAGTTACTACAAGTAATATTAGCACAGGACCAAAGTGTAGTAGTACACAAAACTGTCTATATCATAGTACCTAGATAAAAGCATTCTAAGACCTTAGTCAAATCCAGTGGGAGGAGAAACCAAGCCCAGACCCAGCATGTTTTAAGTAATGAACCCATTGATCTAGGAAACCCAAAGTAATGGTAATACCTTAACAACTTAACAAATCAATAGATAGATTTTATTCTACTATAAAAACTGTGTTGATTATATTGTTCTATCAATAGGTCACTTGGGCTCTGATTTGACATTTGACTCGCACACTCAGTTCAGGACGACAGGCAAGTGCACTTTCTGATTGCTTTTCGATTCATAGTAGTTTTCTCATTTCATGTCTATACATATATCTTGCTGCTTGTTGACACGCTCGTCACACGGAGTTGTCGGGAGGGGAAATATCTTAGTATACATGTGGACTACCCAGAAATATCCCAATATGTCTATTCTTGAATGCTAGCCGCTGTGCACGACACGTGCAGTGTGCCTTATTTACCCCTAGCCGTCCACATGTCGAAACAGATATTTCACACCACCTAGATAGATGTCTTTTATTAGTTTTTCCTTGTTTATTTATCTACCGTGCCATGTCATCAGTTTTCTTTCCAGTTTTTATCTCTCATATGTTATTTTCATGTCTTGTTAATTCTGTGTTTTGCATTGCCGTCGGTTTGTGTACTTGTTCCAATCCTGACTGGATAACCAATATTTTTTAGGTTTAGCCGCGATCATTCTTAGCACTGGGAAGATTTGGGTATGCTGAGGCCAACCTAGAAATAGAAAACAGTTGTATCATTTTTATTAATTATAAAATCTTGTATTTACTTTAATTATAAATGTTGTAATAAATGTAGAATTGTGAATGAGCATCAAATGTTATTTCTTGAGCATTTATTTCTTGCAGGCTTGACAGCGTTCTACCGCCGACTCTGCGGCGTAGGCTGGCTTGGACACGTCTCGTATCCGAAAAGCGGGTGCGGGTCGTGACAAGTTTTTGTGGTGGCCCATGCAGGTCAAATTTCGCAAAAGATTGCGAACTCGTGATGGTACGTTAGTCGTACTATTGCGGGCCTGCGACCAGAAAATGCTCATTCACAAACTAGGATTAAAATGAATTAAGATAATGACTAGGACTAGGAGTCCCTTGATCAAAATTGACCGGCTGGGTAGCTAAGATTGTTAAATAGGCCATACAATTTAGGATTATTAAACTTAGATTGCTTGCTAGGACCTGTAGGTACACTCTTACTTTAAGATGACCATGTGATCCAATGAGGATCCACTATTGGCTTGGTATGTTAGGCTTGCCTAGAATTAAGGCGTTGATTTTGATAAATAGTTCAACTTTCTTTTTAGATATAAATCTTATATCATAATTTAGAATTGCCTGTTTTAAATTCTATTTTGCTGCAAGGAGTTGGTTTATAATTCCTGATTATGGTATTCCTGTATAAACTCCGAGTTAGATTCGATTTAAAGTTTCCCTCAGCAATTTGAAATGCTTATGAAATAGATACTAGAGTGTTTGTGCCTCCTTTCCAAAAATCTCGCCTACTTATATTTTCACTATCTTGACCAATGCTGCTATCACAGCCTAGTTTTGCAAGCTTACTCTTTTATCGAGCTTGATTCAAGACATATGTTTATTGGGGACGCCCGCCAATATATTGTCTAATCAGAATCATTGTATTACGGTCTGATCAACCATGATGCATTTGGTTCGCTCTTCATCTAATTTTCTTACGTGGATTGAGATATAGAGGTATCCAGGATCTCATCCGCAATTACTTGACAACTCCTCTTGAATTATATATTCGCCTTTGAATCACATAATTGTAATTAGCGGCATCTCTTGAACTCTTTATTGTTTTTGCCTTTCGCGGATTTGAAAGACGAAAACTCGTAATTGATAGATAGACACAGAGTATTCCCATGGCCATGATAGTTGGATAGGCAAGTGTAGCTACCCTCGGCCAACCCTGTGACAGGAACCTTGCCACCATATCCTAGCCTCTAAGGTGGGTAGAAGTCCTCGGAGTTTTCGGAGTTACAAAATGACAAGAAGGAGGATACAACTATTTTGAGAAATTTAATTTGAGGAGATTAAGGGAATACTAGACTTTGAATTTTAAGAAATAGTTATGAATTTGAATTTCGAGGACGAAATTATTTTTAAGGTGGGTAGATTTGTAAGCCCTTGACCTGAAAATCCCCATTTTTTATTATTATTTTGCTAAATTATTAAATTATGCTTAATATCTAATTGAGTAAATAAATTAATATACACATGTACCATTTTTTCCTTTATATATAATAAGAGATAGAGGGACTTTTCTTGAAAACTCCTCACATGAAAGGACTAACACCTAATTCATAGTTGAGAGTGGGGGGAATTTGCATATTTTGCCTATTCAAATTCCTCCAAACGATCAGGTGGATAGGAGTCGACTTCAATTCAAATTGCCCAGTTCGAAATGGATTAGGATTGCAGCTGATCTCCTCATATCCTGAGAGATTCAGCTAGATCCCCAGACTCGGGTATATAATCAAGGCAGCCGACCCTGCCCCTCCTTTCAAACCCTAGAAATCTCAAATCCTCCTCCTGCCGCAAGATTTCCAGAGAGGCCTAGTGCATCACCCCACCTTGGCATTCGAATACCAGGTATTCTCCATCATAATTTGAAATCCTACTATGTACAATACATGTTTGAGTTTATGTTTAGAAGGGCCTTCGTAGGGGGGGGTAACATTAGTGATGGCCAGGAAGGGACACCTACCAAAAACCATAGAACGAGATTCCTGTTATAGACAATTGTTATAAAGAATGCCCTGACAAGTCCCAGGGTCATAAGACAATGTACTACAGGATCAATCACATCTGTTGAATAGACATGTAAAGTAGGGATTTAATTGATTTGAGAAGATCCAAGACCTTCTCAAAGCACGTAAACAGAGGATTGGGCAGATTGATGTGAACTTCACATCTTGGTTGCACCAGTGCATCGAATAACATCATGTAATAGCCCATTGGCTTATGGGTGGCACATCTGGACCACAAGACTGTATATTTATGAGGGCAGATACATGTGTAAGACATGTATCCAAGCAATGGGGAGGGTTGTTTAGACTGATATTAAATTGCATACTTTCCTAATATGTCCTACATCCTGCCTTGATATATACACTGTCAAGGTTGCATCCATGTTCCATTGGGTTGAAGGTCAGCCCCATTCCCAGCCAATGTCCAGTCCCTTTGATGGGTCAGTACTTGGTTTAGGTAACTGTGAAAGGAATGCCTGTGTCAGCCCTTGCCTTGCCCATCAGGTCAGTACAATTACTATCAATAACATGAAGTACCAAGAACAGTTTCGAATGGTTGCATATAGGATTCATGGATTAGAGTATCAGGTGTATATACGTGGTGTCCTGCATATGGATTAGCCTTGAAATATAAAGTAAATATGGCATTGCCTACCTGTTACAAACTCAGGTGCTCTTCACAAGGGTTGTCCTGTACTTTTAGCAATTGTCTATGTTTGCATTGGTTCAACTGATGGAATGACACGCCTAGGATAGATTATTCTGTCCTGTTCTGTTGCTTTTCATTCCCTTGGTGATTAGGAGCAATTGTTCATAGTTAGCCTAGTCCTATTTTAAGGACTCTATGTTATAAACCTCATGTTGTACAGACTATTGCAATGATTTTGCCTGCATTTGGTTGATAACAACTCAGTCCTATGGGAGTACCTCTAATACTATTTTCTGATCACTCACATGTCTAGATATAACATGGGCTATGAGGGGTTGATGTAGCAGGGGTTGGGTGTTATCCCCAATTTGTATGGTATATAAAGGCACACAGGGTCCAACAGGATGTCCTGCATGCTTTTATATCTGATCAATTAAGACAATAGCTGTAATGGTTAAGTAGAGATCAGGAAAACACCCCTGTCCTGATGCACCAGGTTCATAGATTGACAGCAGAGGACTTGTACTGCCTGCTTTGGGGTTTAAATAAATCAAAACACCTGCAAATAGTAAGCTGTGTATTTCCTGTGTGTATACACTCAGATATGTCCAGCATTTCAGGAAAATTGCCATGAGTACAGGATATCCCCATTTGTTCAGTCACATGTAGATGCTCACCTGGGATGTACTACAGGGCATTGGTTCATTATATACAGGTTTCAAAGAGGTATTAAGAGTTGCCCTTGCCTTGCACTGTGTGCAATTGTAGTATTCATTGCCTACACCCTTAGTTTGATCAACCATGTCACTGATAGCACCAACCTGTTTCCCTGTCAAACCTTCATCTGATGTCACACTATAGTCTGATACAGCCCCATGACTCTCTTGTTCAGTTATAAAATATAAAGATGTTAGCTTTAATCCAAATTGTTCAGTCCAGTGAGTTATAACTAACTTATATGTTGGGTTGCCTAGATATGCATATAGATGGAAAGACATTAGTATGCAGGAAACTAATTCCTGTGAGCACCTGAACACCATTTAGTTACTACAAGTAATATTAGCACAGGACCAAAGTGTAGTAGTACACAAAACTATCTATATCATAGTACCTAGATAAAAGCATTCTAAGACCTTAGTCAAATCCAGTGGGAGGAGAAACCAAGCCCAGACCCAGCATGTTTTAAGTAATGAACCCATTGATCTAGGAAACCCAAAGTAATGGTAATACCTTAACAACTTAACAAATCAATAGATAGATTTTATTCTACTATAAAAACTGTGTGTTGATTATATTGATCTATCAATAGGTCACTTGGGCTCTGATTTGACATTTGACTCGCACACTCAGTTCAGGACGACAGGCAAGTGCACTTTCTGATTGCTTTTCGATTCATAGTAGTTTTCTCATTTTATGTCTATACATATATCTTGCTGCTTGTTGACACGCTCGTCACACGGAGTTGTCCGGAGGGGAAATATCTTAGTATACATGTGGACTACCCAGAAATATCCTAATATGTCTATTCTTGAATGCTAGCCGCTGCGCACGACACGTGCAGTGTTTCTTATTTACCCCTAGCCGTCCACATGTCGAAACAGATATTTCACACCACCTAGATAGATGTCTTTTATTAGTTTTTTCTTGTTTATTTATCTACCGTGCCATGTCATCAGTTTTCTTTCCAGTTTTTATCTCTCATATGTTATTTTCATGTCTTGTTAATTCTATTGTATTTTGCATTGCCGTCGGTTTGTGTACTTGTTCCAATCCTGACTGGGTAACCAACATTTTTCAGGTTTAGCCGCGATCATTCTTAGCACTGGGAAGATTTGGGTATGCTGAGGCCAACCTAGAAATAGAAAACAGTTGTATCATTTTTATTAATTGTAAAATCTTGTATTTACTTTAATTATAAATGTTGTAATAAATGTAGAATTGTGAATGAGCATCAAATGTTATTTCTTGAGCATTTATTTCTTGCAGGCTTGACAGCGTTCTACCGCCGACTCTGCGGCGTAGGCTGGCTTGGACACGTCTCGTATCCGAAAAGCGGGTACGGGTCGTGACACGTCCCGCATAGAGATCCTGCTTAGAAATGTACATATAACATGACAGGGAAGGAAACGCGGCGTATTCACCTTGCGTCGGTTGCAAGGGCGAGTGCGTCGACTTGGTAAGTCGTACCACGAATCAAACACGAGATGTTTGTTTGCTTGCCTATTCAATTCGATAACATGCTGCTATGATAACATGCTTTACGCTTTCAAAGATGCCATAAAATTGACCCTAAGGAGAACATAGCAAGATCATAAGCTAAGTTGCATGATTCAACGTAAATATTAAAATGTCAGTTTGGAAAGAAGATCTTTGCTTCAGTACATGCGAGGACGAACGTACTGATCCCCCACCAGCTTCATGCAGGGTACAGGGAATGGATGGCTCGCGACGAAGCGTTGCTTGAACGTGTTGAGGCTTGGAATGCCGAAGCGCATTGAAGCGTGCAATCGCATTGACGCTCGGACTACGCAACTGGATTGATGCGGCCGAGATATAGAAGGCATGATGTATGGAACGGTGAAATCCTTTATGGGCAAGAGAGAACCTGAGTGTTGTAGCCATCTGGCATATATTGTTAGGCTATCGAAAGCCTTTGTAATCTCAGTTTCGGATATCAATAAAGAGAATTGTTTCGTATACTCTGTTTTCCATTCGTTGTTAAATCGAATCAAAAGATAACCATTTGAGAACTTGTCATCTTGCCTTGCACGAGCGCAACTCCAGGCTCGTGCGGCATCACGCCCCCTGCGAGGACGATAATTCAGGAGATTTCAGGTCGGGGCGAGACAAATTAGGAACGATGGGTTGAAAGTGTAGGCGCGTATGCGTCCCGCATAGAGATCCTGCTTAGAAATGCATATATAACATGACAGGGAAAGAAACGCGGCGTATTCACCTTGCGTCGGTGCAAGGGCGAGTGCGTCGACTTGGTAAGTCGTACCACGAATCAAATACGAGATTGTTTGTTTGCTTGCCTATTCAATTCGATAACATGCTGCTATGATAACATGCTTTACGCTTTCAAAGATGTCATGAAATTGACCCTAAGGAGAACATAGCAAGATCATAAGCTAAGTTGCATGATTCAACGTAAATATTAAAATGTCGGTTTGGAAAGAAGATCTTTGCTTCAGTACATGCGAGGACGAACGTACTGATCCCCCACCAGCTTCATGCAGGGTGTAGGGAATGGATGGCTCGCGACGAAGCATTGCTTGAACGTGTTGAGGCTTGGAATACCGAAACGCATTGAAGCGTGCAATCGCATTGACGCTCGGACTAAGCAACTGGATTGATGCGACCGAGATATAGAAGGCATGATGTATGGAACGGTAAAATCCTTTGTGGGCAAGAGAGAACCTGAGTGTTGTAGCCAATCTGGCATATATTGTTAGGCTATCGAAAGCCTTTGTAATCTCAGTTTCGGATATCAATAAAGAGAATTGTTTCGTATACTCTGTTTTTCATTCGTTGTTAAATCGAATCAAAAGATAACCATTTGAGAACTTGTCATCTTGCCTTGCACGAGCTCAACTCCAGGCTCGTGCGGCATCATGCCCCCTGCGAGGACGATGATTCGGGTGATTCCGGGTCGGGGCGTGACAAATTAGGAACGATGGGTTGAAAGTGTAGGCGTGTATGCGTCCCGCATAGAGATCCTGCTTAGAAATGCACATATAACATGACAGGGAAGGAAACGCGGCGTATTCACCTTGCGTCGGTACAAGGGCGAGTGCGTCGACTTGGTAAGTCGTACCACGAATCAAACACGAGATTGTTTGTTTGCTTGTCTATTCAATTCGATAACATGCTGCTATGATAACATGCTTTACGCTTTCAAAGATGCCATGAAATTGACCCTAAGGAGAACATAGCAAGATCATAAGCTAAGTTGCATGATTCAACGTAAATATTAAAATATCGGTTTGGAAAGTAGATCTTTGCTTCAGTACATGTGAGGACGAACGTACTGATCCCCCACCAGCTTCATGCAGGGTGCAGGGAATGGATGGCTCGCGGCGAAGCATTGCTTGAACGTGTTGAGGCTTGGAATGCCGAAGCGCATTGAAGCGTGCAATCGCATTGACGCTCGGACTACGCAACTGGATTGATGCGACCGAGATATAGAAGGCATGATGTATGGAATAGTGAAATTCTTTGTGGACAAGAGAGAACCTGAGTGTTGTAGCCAATCTGGCATATATTGTTAGGCTATCGAAAGCCTTTATAATCTCAGTTTCAGATATCAATAAAGAGGATTGTTTCGTATACTCTATTTTTCATTTGTTATTAAATCGAATCAAAAGATAACTATTTGAGAACTGGTCATCTTGCCTTGCACGAGCTCAACTCTAGGCTCGTACGGCATCACGCCCCCTGCGAGGACGATGATTCGGGTGATTTCGGGTCGGGGCATGACAAATTAGGAACGATGGGTTGAAAGTGTAGGCGCGTATGCGTCCCGCATAGAGATCCTGCTTAGAAATGCACATATAACATGACAGAGAAGGAAACGCGGCGTATTCACCTTGCGCCGGTGTAAAGGCGAGTGTGTCGACTTGGTAAGTCGTACCACGAATCAAGCACGAGATTGTTTGTTTGCTTGCCTATTCAATTCGATAACATGCTGCTATGATAACATGTTTTACGCTTTCAAAGATGCCATGAAATTGACCCTAAGGAGAACATAGCAAGATCATAAGCTAAGTTGCATGATTCAACGTAAATATTAAAATGTCGGTTTGGAAAGAAGATCTTTGCTTCAGTACATGCGAGGACGAACGTACTGATCCCCCACCAGCTTCATGCAGGGTGCAGGGAATGGATGGCTCGCGGCGAAGCGTTGCTTGAACGTGTTGAGGCTTAGAATGCCGAAGCGCATTGAAGTGTGCAATCGCATTGACGCTCGGACTACGCAAATGGATTGATGCGGCCGAGATATAGAAGGCATGATATATGGAACGGTGAAATCCTTTGTGGACAAGAGAAAACCTGAGTGTTGTAGCCAATCTGGCATATATTGTTAGGCTATCGAAAGCCTTTGTAATCTCAGTTTCGGATATCAATAAAGAGAATTGTTTCGTATACTCTGTTTTCCATTCGTTGTTAAATCGAATCAAAAGATAACCATTTGAGAACTTGTCATCTTGCCTTGCACGAGCGCAACTCCAGGCTCGTACGGCATCACGCCCCCTGCGAGGACGATGATTCGGGTGATTCCGGGTCGGGGCGTGACAAATTGGTATCAGAGCTCTAGGCTCAATTTCCTTTGGACGCTCGCTTCATTACAGTTCGAAAAGTTGCCCACCACCACTTGATATCACTCTTGAATCTACTCGATGCCGCACTGGATGTTCCATACAATAAGTCTAATACAATCGTAAAATTTTGCCGCATGTGTTTTGGAAATTTCATGATGTTTGCTAAGAAAGTCGCGAAAGGTATATTGTATCGAATGCAATGAGCCGTAACAGAATGTTAGTTGCTGCAAGTGCAACAAATTATGAAATACGATTTGAGCTGTTGTTGCAACGTAACACGTTGAATAAGAAATAAAACGATGCACGAAGTGCAACGAGTTAATGGTGAATATGCGTTAAAGTGAGAAGTAATAAGCCAATACCGAATGTGTTGAACGGATTGGGCATTGACTTGGAAAGTCGGAAATAAATCGTTGCACGATATGCAACGCGTATTGGAAGTAAAATTATTGCACGTGGTGCAACGCATATCAAATTAATCGTTGCACGAAGTGCAAAGGAAATTAGAAATAAATCGTTATACAAAGTGAAATAAAATGTCGAAAATAAATCGTAGCACGATGTGCAACACGTATCGGAAGTAAAATTTGTTGTACGGGGTGCAACGCATATCAGATAAATTATTGTACGAGATGCAACGTAAGGAAAGAATTGAAATCATAAATCGATAGAATAAATCGTTCGGTTGCACACCAAACTTATGTTGGCAAACGAGAACATTGACCGAATTATGTCGCATGTGATAGAATCGAAGTTACGGTTGTGATCAAGCACAATCACTGCGGAAATCGTGAGTCGAAAGAGATCGTTGGTCTAATAAGTATAATGCACGGAAAATGGCTTGAATTCCGAGTGGTATATGCCGTACCACGTAGGCGATGAATGACTCGATTTCGAGTGGTATATAGTATAGCACTTGTGTGATAAATTTCATCGACATGTTGTGAGAATTGCGGAAGGTTTGTCCGCAATGGACAGGAGAGTACCGAGACTCGATTAAAAATTTATATAATGGTATGTTGATGCAAGTGATCATCGAAAATCGGTTGGGACAATAAGGCGAGACTCGTATCGACGAATGATACGTCGGACGAAAGTTATAAGTTGGTCGGACGACCGAGACTAGCGAAACGATTATGCCTTGACGCAATAATCGGATCGACGGAAAAAGGGAAAACTCGAGCTTACGAATGAGTCGCACGACTTGCAATCTCGATAGAAATGTTGGGCGAGACGAATCGAATCGTACGATTTGCGATTTCGATAGAAATGTTAGGTGATGCGAATTGTAATTGAATCGCACGATGTACGACTTCGGTAAGAAAGTTGGTCGACGTGAGAATCGTGCCTAAGAAATAGTTGGTTACGTTACGGCGACACTCATTTGAGTATGACTGAAAAACACGCAAAACTTAGAGGGCGTGATCGTATAACTCGAGGGTTCGATGTTGGATAATCGGTAACTCAGTTACGCGATCAAAGTATAGCGGGATACGGCGAATCAGAAAATAAGTTGATGCATATGGAAAAGCTCGTTGCGAACTTGGATGTATGCGATGAGAGTTAAGTTGACGTCGAAACGAATTCAAAGTTGACCCTTACGTTATCGAAAGGGATACGGCGTATCGAGATCGATACGTAAGGAAATGCAAGCAATATGAGAATACAAAAATAGAGTGTGCCTCGTGCTATGGAATTTTGTAAGAAACGATATGAATGAACGAACTTGGTTGATCGTAAATTTTGTGATTGATCAAAGACGAGACTATAAGTCATCGATGATTGTTCGATGCGTATAGCATCTCGTGTGTCGACCCGCAAATAAGATAGACTCGAACTCGATGCGAGTAGATGTTTCGTAGATTGCAGAATCGTCGACGGCAGTGCATGACTTGACTCGGAGGATAGTTGCGCATCAGTTGTGCCGATAGAAACGGTTTTGTCCGAAATTGGGTAGTCGCATAGAATCTTTGGAACGTGATTTGGCTCCAAAATAAGATATAGCATGGTTCGTATTAAACTGTCCTTCGGTGATGATCCACAATTATCGAGCATAGCTTCGGGGCAGCTGACCCTAGAAGACTTGACCGCCAAATCAAATTGAATGCTGCAGACCGTAAGATGACCCATGCGATATCGCATATGAGATTGCATCGATAACAAATATAACACGATGCATGTTGACGATAAGTCTAGGCGATTGAGAATTGTTGGAACGATTTTCAATTGCGAATGATACAGTTAGATTTTTGGGTATTCGTCGGATGAATGCTTGCATGGTTATGTTGGTCGACGATCGAACTTGAAATTCACAAACGAACTCGGTGATTCGGATAGGCGATTGCGAGAAACGTGCTATGTACGAGAGGGAACGATAAGGGAATGGCTTACGAGTCATGTCGTTAGATTCGGATTCACCTTGCAATTGAGCTTGCGTGAATCGAAACGTGTATTCGATGTTGCGAGATGAATAAGTTGGGAATTTGGCTAGTGAATTTCCTACTCGATAGGAATCGAAAGTAAGGCATATCGTAGAGACTTCGTGTCAAGGCGATCGTTGCCTTGAGCACCGTCGCCTTGATGTAAACTTTCATGTCGGATAGATTGTGGCCTTTGGGCAATGTCAATTTAAAGTTACGTCGGGAGAAGTTAAGTACGGTGCTTAGGAAAGTAACTGTCACGCCCCGCTCCGCAAGAGCGATCGTCCTCGCTAAGGCGTGATGCCGCACGGGCCTAGGTTGCGCCCGTGCAAGGCTATGTCCAGAAACGGCCGATTTGAGCTAGGCCACAGAGTCGCACAGAGTGTCCCCATTTGTAGCGGAAAGTAAATGAACACAATTTAAAAGCAAATTCAACTCTTTATTGATATTCAAGAAGTTTACAAGCGGCGCTATGCCGATATTACAAATCGCTCAAACTCTCTCTCTGAAACATAAAAGGCGTACCAAGTGGCTTACAAGATGGAATGATTCATGGCAATGTTTCGATACATTATGTCCTGTATAGGGTGCTTCAGCTCCTTGCAACGCTCCAAGGCTCCAGAGATAGCTCCGCGCCTTAGCACGTTCGAGGAAAGCTCCGCACCCGCCGACGATACTCCGAGCGCCCCTTTGAAAGTCTAAGTCTGGATTCATCTTGACGGGCCAATGTAAGCCTTGCATCGATTCTTTATCAGGTCGATGCCAACTCTTCGGGTCGACGGCTCATTTGAGTCGTTGCACTTGCCGTTTGAATCGGCGTTCCACTAGGGCGGAGCGGGTCATTACATAATACACCACTCAAAACAAGTCTCATCCTCGAGACTTCCTGAGTGCAGGTCATCCTACCATTTCTTAACTTGTGTCATCGTGTTTTATAGACAATTCTATCGAACGGCTCTATCGTTCAATGGCATCGAACAATGCTCGGTACCATTCCAAGTTCCGTGTCGCATACGTTTGGTCGATTTTTATTGGATAACTTTTCATTCATCTTAGAGTTGATGGCACTTATTCAATTCAAGTGTTTATTCGACTCGGTTGCTTTTTCGACGTATCATGGGACTGAAACGGTCGTACGAGGTACGTTGTAATTCGTCAAATACGAAGAGTAGGCTGAGGCAAACTCACTTATTCGTTCATACGCATCTCAACTCCCACTTACAGCTGCATTCGAGTTCATCATATCGCTGAGTTTGGATCGTGCACACATTCAAGGCGTCCCCCGAATACGTGCATTTCAACCAAGCTTAGCGACTAGCGAAGTCGGACAAGCTACTCGTGATAGTTTCGATTTGCCGATCGTTTTGCTAACTTTGATTTAAAACCGAACTCATCTGTGTATCACATATCGTTTATCTCGGTCCTCGAGATTATCCGATTCGCTTCTCAAGTGCTCTTGTCCACGAAATCAGTATGATTTCTTCTTAGCGGGGTCGACCAAGTTTGAGTAACTTCCGATCAATGATTCAATTCGTTATCCCAACTTTACTTGCGCATCATCCATTCCTATCATTCCTTTCGTTTGGGGCCAATCTCATTGTCGTTCACGCACACTCCCAGTTCTCCGTCCTACTCTAAGTCTTGTTGTCCCAAGTCTATCGTCCGTCCAGACGATATTGTAATATCAATCGTACAGGTTAAATCACTCGGCATAGGGTCGTCCGCCTATCTGCTAGGTTAGCTCACAAGGTCATAGTTATACGTCAAGTCCGTGGCTCATCGTGCAAGGTCGTTGCACGACGCTCGCCCCAAATCCTATGGTCAAACCATTTGTTCGTTTGTACGGGAGTTTCTACCCAAGCTCGCGTCACTCAGATTTTAAACATCGAATATGATTACCTAATTCGCATCAAGACTTACGTTGCACATATTCAATTCCGTTCAATCACCAGTTCTAACCAATTCATGTATTCGATCACGAGGTCATCCAGCTCGATAATACATTGTGCCCCAATCTCACGCGAGTTCGATTATCCACGGCGGTTCATGAATCACCATGCAATGCTCCCGCAGAATAATCATTCTCATCGGGGCGTAACTCTTGCTTGAGTTTAGACTAATTCGTTCTCGATATGCGGATTGGACCTACGCAATCCTCAAATTCATTCGTCACGCACGCTAAGTCATTCTCGAGTCCACCTTCGCGTCAAACCACAAGTCGAAGCAATCAGATTGCCACGCCATCCAAGTTCAATCACTCCCGCTATATGAATCACCATATCAGCGCTCACGCGGAGTAATCGTCCAAATCTGGCGCGACGCATGTGCGAGGCTAGAGTTGCGCTCGCATAAGACAGGAATGTCAATATTGTGGTTATCAACGAAGCAATCCAAGCATTCACATCTTTATCCAAGCCAAATCAATTCGATAGTCTGACCGTCATGCGTTCAACTAGAAAAATCCTCGAGCCAAGTCTATCTTTTCCTCGATACATCCTTAACATCCCAAGTATAGCATCCAACGGAACAATGACATTTGTACGATCGTTATTCGCCGAGTCAGAGTACCCCCGAGTTATCGCATATCGATCTTTGATACACCTCAATACCATCGACGATATGCGTAACCTGACGATCTTCCTTTTGCAACCAATTTCGAGTCGTATGACTGATGCTATTATCCGAGTTGGATATTCCACAATTTCCTCAATATTCAAGATCAAGTTCGATCGCTATTCCTCAAGCTCGTTTCAAGATCATTGTTCAAAACTCAAGTCACATTTTATTTGAATCAATCCCAAATCGTACGCGCGATCCTCTAAGTTTCCTCGATCAAGACCATTCACTTTCATTCATCGTTCCGAATCGTTTTCTAACATGCGTTGCCCATTCATAAGTTGTCCGAACGACATCTCGTTCGGGACATTCGAAATCACGATCAACTAAGCGTGACGCGTTCTAAGGCCTTACGCAATCGCATCGCTTGTCGACATACTCGTACGATCCGTAAATCCTTTAGTCTCGCTCGAATAATTTCTATGACGTCCATACACCACTCAGGGTTTCGAGCCACAAGACTAGTCGTCGATGCTCACTCTTATTCTTCTTAGAAGCTATCACATACACCACTCGGAGTCAAGTCATTCTACAAATCCTCGAAAGGTTATTCGACTCCCGATCGACATGTCCAATTGCACGTTCGCTTTAGTGCCGGTCAAGTAGCGTCTCTATCAACGTACGTTCTATGTCTCCCTTATTCTCGTCCGAGCGATAGTCAATCTCGCTCGCAACTCGTTTGCACCATAAAGTCTAGGTGCGCGATACTTGGCACAACTTAGCCAAAAGGCTACGTGCATAACCATCTCGTTCAAACTATACTTCGATCTCGTGTACTCGTTCGCTATTGTCAGCATAAGGTTATTCGAGCAAGTCTTGCGTTTGCTAACTCTTAGCATCGGTTCCTTCTAACTCAAGTACGTCGTGGTTCGTCACAAAGGCCTTTGCCTATCGATCCCGTTCAACCGAGTACTTGTACGAGCTTTTGAAAATATTAGACTTATTGTATGGAACATCCCAAGGCACAACGAGAGAGAGCGTACACTTCTTTTGTTTCCAACCGAGCTTTCAAAACTGAGAAATCGATGTGAAGTCCAAGGACGTAAAGCCGTGCTCTGATACCAATCTGTCACGCCCCGCTCCCGCAGGAGCGATCGTCCTCGCTAAGGCGTGATGCCGCACGGGCCTAGGTTGTGCCCGTGCAAGGCTATGTCCAGAAACGGCCGATTTGAGCTAGGCCACAGAGTCGCACAGAGTATCTCCATTTGCAGCAGAAAGTAAATAAACACAATTTGAAAGCAAATTCAACTCTTTATTGATATTCAAGAAGTTTACAAGCGGCGCTATGCTGATATTACAAATCACTCAAACTCTCTCTCTCTGAAACATAAAAGGCGTGCCAAGTGGCTTACAAGATGGAATGATTCATGGCAATGTTCCGATACATTATGTCCTGTATAGGGTGCTTCAGCTCCTTGCAATGCTTAAGGCTCTAGAGATAGCTCCGCGCCTTAGCACGTTCGAGGAAAGCTTTGCACCCGCCGACGATACTCCGAGCGCGCCTTTGAAAGTCTAAGTCTGGATTCATCTTGACGGGCCAATGTAAGCCTTGCATCGATTCTTTATCAGGTTGATGCCAACTCTTCGGGTCGACGACTCGTTTGAGTCGTTGCACTTGCCGTTTGAATCGGCGTTCCGCTAAGGCGGAGCGGGTCATTACAGTAACCTAGCGGACGTAGCCCTGAATGTTGATGCGTTTGCAAGTCAACAAAGGAAATCGTATCGAGTTAAGTTCCATAAGCAAGACTTCGAAAATAGTTGGGTGGCGACTTCGAACTCAAGGCGTTACGGAGACTCGTTGTGATTGGATGCGCTACGGCTCGACGCGACGCATAGAGTTGGTAGTCCATATGAAACATACGAAATGAGAAAGGCGATTTTGAATCGCGTCGCGTGCAGTGACTCTATTGAATGAATCACGTATGTATCGAATATACGTATGCGATGAAATTTCGAGAACGGTTGCTAAGGATAAGTCTGATCGAGAGTACGAGATGGCAAGCATAGGATTGAAATTTACCTGTCAGCTTTGTTCCAATTTGCTACCACTGGAATTGGTCAAAATACATATATCTTCGGGACGCCTTGAATATAGGTACGGATCCAAATCGCGTTGTATCCAAATTCAAATCGAGCTGCAGGGATGACTTTGAAATGTTAGTGAAAAGCTTGCGAGATAGTGTGAAACTGAACAACGTTGGTAGGACGAGATCGTGAAACGATCTATAAAACACTTAGTCGGAGTGTTAGTTTTGGTTCGAGGACGAACCTTATTTCGAGTGGTATATTCTGTAATGCCCCGCTCCGCACGGCACATTACGCTGAAGGGTTGACTCAACGAGTCGTGTGGACCGAATAAAATGTATCGATACGAATCGATACGAAGAGTTACGTTGACCCGAGTAATGCATCGAACTAAGTCGATGCGAAGAGTTGCCTTGTCCCGAAGAATGCATCGAGTGAATCGATGCGAAGCGCCGCATTGCCCCGAAGGATGAGTGCGTTGAATCGGCTCAAAGATTCTAAGAAATCGAATCGACCAAGGCGCAAGTCTGAATCAATGCAAGTATTGATTTTAGTTGGTTTCGTGTACAGGTTATACTTTGACGGGAAAATATTAGAGGTCGATCTTTTGCAATATTTAGTAAGGGGTCTGCGAAATCAAATCGTCGCCTTGCGACGGGCCGAGAATTGGGCATGCTAAGACAAATCGGACGTATGACTCAATAAAGCACAAAATGCTCGAATGGCTAAGTCAGGAGAGCGGCCGTGCAACAAAGTTATGAAATCGAGCTGCATCGGCTCGACGAAACGACGAAGGCGTATAGACTCAAGGTGGGAGGATTGACTTTTTTTTACTCCTTCATTCGATAAGTCAAATATATTATTGTATGCTAAGTTAACCTATCGACGCCGCGGTCGTGGTCCGATCGGAGATAAATCATAGTGTGAGTCGAACACTAAGTTAGAACAATTGAAATGAAACGTGCATCAAATGCACGAGTCGCTACGGAACATTGGATATCGCTAAGGCGAACGCCTCGGTGCGCAAGCCGTAAGAAAATGGGATAACTGTACTCGACGAGTGCCTTAGTGCACGAACCATACCGTGCCTTTGCTGCACGAGTTAGACGGCTAGAACATTGAAAGACAATAGGCGAGCGGCCTAGCGCGCAAGCCCCGAACATTGAATGCTAAGTTATAGAATATGGATATACGATCAAACGTGCCTACGTGCACAGGATAATAAAAGATGGCTTCGTTGCGAAAGAATACAGTTGTGGCATGAATGTGAAGGAACTGTCGGATATGACATAATGCCTCGAAAGGTGTTCGAGACCTTCGGGTCATTCGGTTGACGAGCATTGAGTTGAGGCACGATGCCATTGAATTATTGAAACGAAGTATGAAACGTGAGAACATAGAAAGTTAACGGAAGAAATACGAGATGATAAGTCTGAGTCTTGGACTCAAGGCTATGCTTGGTTGTTTGAATGATAGTGCGTTGTATGGTCTAATGGAATGGACTTGAGATAATTGCGATGATATCTTCCGTGCACGGAACGTTCCATCCGAACGGGCGCACCTGGGCACCGGGACCGTTCGGCCTAGGAGGGATGTAATCTTTGATAGGTGCACATTTGCGAAGTCTGATTAGCACTCGGTCGTAAATGTGAGAAGCCGTAAATGATGGTAGGCACGCGGTAAGTTTCGGTTGTTGGGATAGCAACCCAACCCGTGAAACGCCGGGCTACCCAAACAAGAGAGAGAAAAGAAGGAGAGAAAAGAAAGTAAGGAAAGATAAAAGAGAAACTCCTTTAGTCCATTCCAGTGCGGATGCGTCCACGACCTCATATAGTTAAGGAACGATGGGTTGAAAGTGTAGGCACGTATGCGTCCCGCATAGAGATCCTGCTTAGAAATGCACATATAACATGACAGGGAAGAAAACGTTGCGTATTCACCTTGCGTCGGTTGCAAGGGCGAGTATGTCGACTTGGTAAGTCGCACCACGAATCAAATACGAGATTGTTGTTTGCTTGCCTATTCAATTCGATAACATGCTGCTATCATAACATGCTTTACGCTTTCAAAGATGCCATGAAATTGACCCTAAGGAGAACATAGCAAGATCATAAGCTAAGTTGCATGATTCAACATAAATATTAAAATGTCGGTTTGGAAAGAAGATCTTTGCTTCAGTACATGCGAGGACGAACGTACTGATCCCCCACCAGCTTCATGCAGGGTGCAGAGAATGGATGGCTCACGACGAAGCGTTGCTTGAACGTGTTGAGGCTTGGAATGCCGAAGCGCATTGAAGCGTGCAATCGCATTGACGCTTGGACTACGCAACTGGATTGATGCGGCCGAGATATAGAAGGTATGATGTATGGAACGGTGAAATCCTTTGTGGGCAAGAGAGAACCTGAGTGTTGTAGCCAATCTGGCATATATTGTTAGGCTATCGAAAGCCTTTGTAATCTCAGTTTCGGATATCAATAAAGAGAATTGTTTCGTATACTCTGTTTTCCATTCGTTGTTAAATCGAATCAAAAGATAACCATTTGAGAACTTGTCATCTTGCCTTGCACGAGCGCAACTCCAGGCTCGTGCGGCATTACACCCCCTGCGAGGACGATGATTCGGGTGATTCCGGGTCGGGGCGTGACAGGTTGAGGGACTGGCCGCTTGTCGGAGGCGCAAACAAGACGCCGGTGCTCGCTCACGAGCGGTGTCTGCCAACTTAAGAAGAAGAAGAGGATGATACTTGTTGGTTAGTTATGTTTTGTTCTAAATCAGTTGGGCTTAAGTATGGGTAATATGGTCTTCCTATGGGCCATGGATTATTGATTTTATTTTTGGGCTATATTTTAACTTTTACCATGATTGCTTTAATTGACTTTATTCTTTTTCATGATAATCTTTTTCTCTAAAGGTAACATACATTGATCTATCATATTCAAATATAAGATTGTTCTATATAGGTTAATGTATGTCATCTTTTGATTATATGTGCTTAATTGTAATACTCTTCTGATTTTTCATCTTTAGTGTCTATCAATTACATATCTCCTTATTTTTGACTAAAGATGATATTATTCGTCCTTTGATGATTTTGTAGCCTTATATGCATTGAGCAAAGGAAAAAAAATACTTAGTCAATTTACCCCTAGATCTTGTAGTTATCTATTTTATGCTATAAGTGCTTTGGAACTAGATACGTATATTTTGAGGGGAAGAAAATTAATTGGTTCAATTCATTTATACCTTTTAATATATCGTATGCCTAGTTCATTATGGACCCATACTTTCTTCAATTTTATATCTTATTGATTGAGGTCATGATATTTTTTTATCTTATTGTTAATATTAACTTCCGTATCTTATTTTGATGACTATTGTGCTTTCATTGATTTGGCTTTTCTTGTATGCTTAATTGATTTGGATTTCCTTGTTGAGGACTTCCCAAAATTTATAATTTTTATCAATACTGGTAATATTTTGAGGGAGAGCATTCAAGTCGACTGAATTTCTCCTTCTCAAGTATTTTTCTCCTTTACCTTCATGTTTATCCAAAGGGCATTCTTATAACATGAAAAGATAATTGAGTTCAAATGCATGAACTTGGGCAAGCCAATAGATTTTGCAAATAATGAGACTATTTTATATAAATTGCTCTATTTTACATTGATCTTTTTTTTTTAATTGTGATCCACTATTTATTTGTGGACAATTGTGACTATCATGGGTTTATTTATCAATGTTTCAAGTTTACATTTTCAATTGATATCAAGTTTATATATTTCAATATCTCAATTGGTATCTATTTTCATTGATATCTATTTTTTGAATTTATCTACTCCTCATGGGTTTTAATTGAAATATTTTATTTCATAATTCTTTTCCAAAACTAGTGTATTATTTCACATCATATTGTGTTTTGGATTTCTTTCTTGGCTTTCAAGTTGGTAAACTATTTATTAGTTATTTTCAAATTCCTTTAGCTTTACCAACTAAACTGTATTTTGACAAGTTGTCTTCATTTGATATTCGACATTATGGAGCTTTCTATGCTTGTTTTTACACACTCCTTCCATTGCTTTCATTAGTATATTTTGATCATGATTGTCTCTGTCTTCTCCATGCTCTGATTTATATACTTGAGATTAATTTCTCCGCTTTTCGGATACGAGACGTGTCCAAGCCAGCCTACGCCGCAGAGTCGGCGATAGAACGCTGTCAAGCCAGCAATAAATAAATGCTCAAAATAAACTTTATTTCTTATTCACAGTTCTAATAGATTACAACATTTACAAGAATTATATTCAAAGAAATATAATGTTCTTACATATTTGAAATGACTACAACATAGCTATCTAATCTCTAGGTTTGGCCTGCAAATACATCCGAATCTTCCAATGCTAAAGAAGCCACGACTAACCTGAAAAATATTGGCTTCCAGTCAGGAATGAAACAAGCACACAAATCGACGACAATGCAAAATACAATAGAATTCATAAGACATGAAAATAACATATGTGAGATGAACTAGAAAGTAACTGATGTCATGACATGTGGTGACGAAAACAAGAAAAACAAGTAAAGGACAACTATCTATGTGTTTTGAAATATCTTGTTCGACATGTGAACGGTTAAGGGTAAATCCGGCACCCTGCACGTGTCGTGTGCAGCTGCTATTAGTGAAGAATATACATTTTGGAAATATTTCTGGGTAGTCCACATGTCTACTAAGATATTTTTTTGCCCAGCTAGTACTTATGGAATCAAGTCGCAAGCATGGTAACCATGTAAATGACAGTCAAGAAGTTTAAACAAATCCATGATACTAATCCGTGTAACAACGTATCATCAAGCAAAAGAGCATATGTATAAATATGAAATGTAAAACTACTATGAATCGAAAGCAATCAGAAAGTGTACTTGCCTTTGGTCCTTAGCCGGTGAAACCAATAATTCTGTTGAGTCCAGTATAGTCTGATTAGCCTAGGATTGATGTGAAGTGGTTAGAATCACAAGAAATAGGAACGTATGATTATCACGGTCAAGATTAACTTAATAGAGAATTGGTTTTATGGAAAAGAAGTTCTTAGTAGGAAAATATAGCTAGGTAAATATTTAGAAAGTACTTATGATATTTGAAAATTGTTAGTTAAAATATATCTTATATAAACGCTTGAAAGAACTTGGAATATCATTTTAAGGCTAGGGCCCCAAAATAATTGTTATAAAACCCTTAAGCCCAATATTTTTCCAAAGTATAGGCTTCTATTTGATACAAATAAATTTATTAATAGTTATAACAATTTAGGAAAAATATTTATTAATAAACCCTTTTGGAACTAAAAGTCCAATTTGAAATTGAACAGGGCCAAGCCCAATACATCCTTAAGTACAAATAAAAATTTGTTTCAAAATAGCATTTATATAGAGAAATAGACTAGTCCAACCCAAAAGGCCGAAGCTACATTAATATAAATTTTGGAAGTATTAATTATATACATATACTGTACTCCCATAAATATTTACCATAGTATTTACGTATGTATATACTGATATTAATAATAAATAGTATAAGCCAGTAAGTCAATAAAATCAAAACCTAATAGACCACGCTACACCCAAAACTATATATATATATATATATTTTATATATATATATATATATATATATATATATATATATATATATATATATATATTAAACCCCGCTCCATTTATTGAAAAGGCACAAAAAGCCGAAGCCTGGCTAAGCATACAAGACACAAAATGACAAAGCCAATACAAGTATACCACCAAAAGAAACGGAGGGGGAGGGACTGAACTCCACTATCCGAAGCTAAGGGAGGGTGGAGACCCAAAACGAGGTCGCGGTGTGGGAGCAAAGGGTGCTCCGCTTACGGCACTGACGGAAGACTTCTCGAATGATCTGATCAGAAGAGTATTGGTGGCCTTCATATCTAGCTTTGTTGCGATTTTTCCATATCACCCACGTGGCGGCCGCTGCGACGATCTGGTGGCCGTGGGAAGCAGAGCCCCAGGCGCCCGCCAGATCGTGGAAGCATCCACCGCCCGGCTCAATGGTGTAAAGTTGATTGAGGGTCCTCCATGAAATACCTGGCAGGGTCCCTTGATAAAAGATGTGGTCGATGGTCTCCATATGACGATCCGAGCAGCAATTGCAGGCTGATGCAAGACTAATCCTGATGGTATTGAGGATGTCGTCGGTGGGGAGTCTCTTGTTTATGGCTCTCCACATGAGGATGGACCACTTCTTGGGAATACAGCTATTCTAATAGTACGCAATAGGGTGATGCGGCTGGCCTGGCCCAAGGATAGCTTTCCTCGCGGACCTCACTGAGAATGCCCTTGAAGTTTCAAGCGTCCAACTTAGCACATCATCTTCACTGCCTAAGGTAATACCGATCTGGCGGATGCTAGACACTGCTTCATCACTAACCCAATCCCAGATTTTGTCCCAGTGCCAGTCGTTAGTGGAAAAGTTCCACAAGTCTCAGATTCTGCTGTTTCCTGGGGTAACCAGTAGACTGGGGTTTAAGCTGTCCCCGGTCCATCGCTCCAGGAATGAGTTCGACTCGTCGGTGCCCAATATTAGTCTCATCGCGGGCTCGACGAGGTCATGACCAACAAGGATGCGACGCCAGGCCGCCGATGATCTATTATTGGAGATGGCCAGAGTCGGATGGGTGTATTTGAAGTACCTGGCCTTCAAAAATCTGGTCCATAAGTTGTTGCTCACGCGGAGTTTCCACCACAATTTTATGGAGAAAGAATTAACGATGTGGGTGAGATTAGTAAATCCCAGACCTCCGACCTCGGAAGGACGAGCCATCGAATCCCAGCTAGCCCAGTGGTGCTTGTCTTGACCATTGCAATACCCCCAGAAGAAGTTACAGAAGTTCTGTTCGATCGAATCAAGGACCTTCTTGGACGGGGAGCACGCAGCCAGAGTGTGGATGGGGATGGAAGCTAGCACATGATTGATAAGGATCATCTTGCCACCGAGGGACAAAGTGGCATTATGCCACCCTTAAAGTTTTTTCCTGATTCTTGCTATCAGGTTCTCAAAGATGCGGGTATTAGACCTCCCGTGCACCAGGAGACATCCGAGATAGTTGAACGGGGGTTGGGCAACTGAGAAGGATGTTAGGTTGGAGAGGTTGGTAGCGTGCTCTCTTTTGATATTATGGTAGGCGTAGATAATGCTCTTGGAATGATTGATCTTCTGACCCGAACATCTGGAGTACCTCTGCAGGGTTTTATGGACAATATCCACCGCTCCAACATCCCCAGAGGAGAAGATGAGTAAAGCGTCCGCGAAAGCCAGGTGGGTGATGGTAGGGCAGCCACTGGAGGTATGACAGTGTTGGAAGTTCGGAGTACCGACCATATTGTTAAGGTTTCTACTAAGGGCGTCCGCGGCAATGACAAAGACGGTGGAGGAAAGGGGGTCGCCTTGTCTAACATCTCGACTGGATTTGAAGAATCCACCTGCCTGCCCGTTGATAACCGTGGAGAACCACGAGTTGCTGATGGATCTCCACACGGTGTTGGTCCAGGTTTCCGAGAATCCGAAAGCTCTGAAAACCCAGATCATAAATTGCCAATCCAGCCTATCGTAGGCTTTCTCCATGTCTATCTTAACGGCAATCTTGCCCCCTCTAGCTGGAAACTTCATGCAGGTGATTAACTCTTGGGCCAGCATAATATTATCCTGGATGTTTCTCCCTTGCACAAAACCACTTTGTTCCTCAGAGATAATCTTGGGTAAAAACCCCGCCATCCTGGACGCGATAATTTTGGATATGATTTTGTTGGTGAAAGTACAAAGACTGATGGGACGGTAATCCCGAAAGGACTCCGGGTTTTTTTTTTTCGGGATGAGGATGAGGTTGGCGCTTGATATGGATTTGGGGTATGTAGCACCCTCGAAGAAGGTAATAGCCGCGTCGGTGATGTCATACTTGATGATATCCCAGCATTTGCGAAAGAAGACACCAGTGAACCCGTCCGGGCCGGGGGCGCTGTGGTCGTTCATGGCCCACATCGCGTCTTTCACCTCCTAGACCGTAGGTGAACGTTCCAGCTGGGTGTTATCATTGTCATTTATGAGTCTGGGGATTTGGTCCAAGAAGGGTCTGTCGATATGGACAGTCTCTTTGGTGAATAATCTGGAATAGAACTCTGCCGCAGCTGCTTAGATGCTTTTTTGGTCAGAAATGATGTTTCCGTTGTCGTCTGTCGTACGGTGGATGGCTAACTTCTGTCTGCGACCGTTGATGCAGGCATGGAAATTTTTTGAGTTTCTATCCCCCTCGCTGCCCCATTTCAATCTCGCTTTCTCCGTCCAGAAGTCGGTCTCCACTTTAAGACGTAATTTGAGCATAGCCTTGGTGAGGTTTAGGGCTGACCTGGCAGTAGCCGATCGCTCCGACGCAAAATGAGTTTTGGCTCGGGTGACATCGTCCTCCGCAACCCGTACTGCTTGGAAAATGTCCCCATAGGCGAGTTTGCTCCAATTGGAAAGAGCTTTCCTCGTCGCTCGGAGTCTGTTGCTCACCCACGAAAAGGGGTTGTGGGAGTCTTTCCGGTTCCAAGCTTTCGCGACAATGCCCAGAAATTAGGGATGATCAGTCCATAAATCGAGGAATTGGAACTTCTTTTTGGTAGGGCTGGCGTTGTTTTTGATTTCAACCAGCAGAGGGGTGTGGTCGGATTCAGTGGAGTTGAGATGGGACAGATTGGTGGTGAATCCCATGCCGTACCAGCGATCGTTCGTGAGGGCTCTGTCCAATCGGGAGTATTGTATACGGTCGCCTTCCTGCATGTTGCACCAGGTGAAAGCGTTGCCGGTGAACTGGAGAGTAGTGAGGTGAGCATCGAAGATAAAATTGTTGAAGTCTTGCATGGCCAATATAGGAGGAGGACGCCCTCCGATTTTCTCTTCTATGCAGGTGATCGCGTTGAAGTCCCCGATGCACAGCCAAGGAAAGTTGATGTGATAGAGGTGGATGTTAATGAGATCGTTCCAGAGATGTTTTCGTTCGGCAATCTCACAGCTATCGTGGACCGCGGAGAGGATGGTACACTCAGGGAGTGATGGATGTTCCCACCAGCAAGTGAGGGCCTGTTGGGAGTCCTGGATGACCCCGATTTTGACATCCGTCGTGCCGAGGATCCATATGTCGTTTCTGCCGGCTATGGCCGTGGGGAGGCCTAGCTGTAACTGGATAGATTTTAATCTTTTGGGAGGGATTTTGGGTTCGATGATAATGAGGATGTCGATCTTGTAGATTTTTTGCAGTCCAAAAATTCTCCTTAATGTGGGTTTGTTCGCCAGTCCGCGGACGTTCCACGAAAGTATGTTCAACATTAATGAAGTTGGGGGGGGGGTATTTTATTCCACTTGGTGGCGGATCTGGTTTGAATGGTTTTGTTATCAACAGTAGCTTTTTTGGCCTTGTCCCCACCAGAGGATGACGCTTCTGCCCTTGGCGAGATAGCTATGCCCTCGCTCGATGGTGACGCCTCCGCCTTAGACGTGGATGGAGAGTCGCTTGGGGATAGCTCTGGTGAATCCGTGGGAATGGTTACCAATTCTCCGGCGGAGTCCAAGATGGGATCTTCAGAGGGGATGACCAGGGAGTCACTGGCGCTTCTGATCAGCAGAATAGATTGCTGGAGGGGGTAACCTGCGGCTTGGACCTGGAGTCCTCTCCGCACTTGTTCTGGCCCGAGGATTACAAGGGCTTCTTCAACCGGATCTTCGATAGGGCGTTGATGGGCAACGCAGATGGTGTTGGTGATCTCTTCGTCAATTTCCGTGTTCGGGGGGAGGGGGTGTGCTGTCTCGATGAGATTAAGTACGGCCAGAAGGTAGCTAGACTCACTTGGTTTCGCTTCTCCCGATTCTAGGACGTCGAAAGGGTTGGAGAGGGTGAGATCGCGAGTGTTGCAGGGGGCCGAGCTGTGATTATGGTTTTGCAAGGATGCTCGCTTCGGTCGGTCTGTCCGTTACTGGATCCGAATCGAATGTGCGAGTTTGGGCGTGGCAGAATGGATGACGAGGGTGTCCTTTCTCCAGCTGGCTCAATGTCTCTCCGGGTAGCTTTCTTCTTGAGTTCTGGGTGAAGGGGGTGGCAGTACTTCGTGAGGTGGCCCCTTAAATGGCAATGATTATAGAACAAGATGTGGTTGTCGTAAAGGACTTGTTGGGTGTGGGAGCGGTTGCCCAGCTCTATAGAGATGAAGTTGGGTGGTTCGACGGTAAGGTCGAGTTCCACACAAATTTTGGCATAGTTGGCCTAGGTTAGGTTGCTGGTCTCTGAGGCCGTGGCCACATACGTGCCGAAGGAGTTGGCGATGCACCTGAGGGAAGCTGGAACGAAGCATATTAGGGAAAGATTGGGCAGGGTCACCCAGGCTGCGACTTTCGCAGAGTCTTCTTTGGTGGTAAACCCTTGTGACCATTTGATGATCTTCATCAAGTGTGCTCTGACCCTGCAGGTGCCTTTGGACCACACCGTCCTGTGGTCGGAGTCAGAGGAAAGATGGAGGAGAATATGCCTGGGATTAAGGAGGGCTACCCGGTAATCTGCCGAGAGGCTCAAACTGGCAATTTCTTCCTGCACCCTGGAGAGTTTGGGGCAGCCGGTAGAAAACTTAAGAACAATGGTGTGGGGAAAAGAGGATAACAGGGAGGTTAATTCCAAGTCGGAGAAGGGGACCGAAGGAACCGAGGATCCCTCAGAAAAAATAATGTCCGGGAGGCTGACGTCGAGGAGAACGAGTCCCTTCTGGGCTGCCAAGTCCGGGCGAAGAACTGCGACGAAGGACCGCTGGGAGGGTTCAGACGGGGACGGGTCCTTGGTCGCTCCCTCAGCGGGCGAGAATAGCGGCACGGAGAGGCCCGATTCGGGGCAGGGAGGAGGGGCAACGGGGACAGCCAAAATGGGGCTGCCGGAAGAAGGAGGGGGGAGGCAGCGCCCCGAGCAATGGGAGATAACGCTGTAGGGGCCACCTCGGGCGGAGGGGGAGGGATCGGGGGGGCGGTAGTTCACGGACCGCTCCGGGGGGGTCCAGGATCGACGACGGTCAAGCAGGGGATGACTCCCGAAGTCCCGGGATGAAGAGCTTCGAGGGCCAAAGGGTCGAATGGCTGCGTTGCGGAGGACGCAAAGGCTGATGGGGGAGTGCTGGCTGGGAGGCTGGCGAAAGAGACTAAAGGGGAAGCGATGGGGGCGAGGTCCCGAGAGGAGTGAGGGGAGGGGGTGGGGGGGGGGGGGCCGGGGCCACAAGCTGGGGAGCGTAAAACTGAGGTTGGGGGACAAAACCGGTAGAGTACGCTGACAAGGAATGGGAAGGATACGCGAGGGAGGCAGGTCGTGGCTCCAATGAAGTTGTTCCTCCTCTCTCGAGGGCAGCCATAGCCACGTTGTGGGCATTGTCCATGCCTTCTCTCATAATCGCGGTCTGCTCGCGATGGGCTTCAGCTTGGGGTGCAGTCTGTTCTCGATGAGCTTCTGCTTAGGCTCTCTGGGATTCAAGCACTCCTCGTAGCATGCCCACTAGATCGGTGGGATCCACGGGCACTGATGGGGCAGCTGGTACGGGCACTACTGCAGGAGACTGCAGCTCAGTCCGGAGAAGTACCGATTCTGCCGTTTGTACTGTAGTAGCGTAAACGGAACGGGGTGCTGGTGCAGCATGGGGACGGTCAGTCAGCTGCAAAGGAGGTGGGTCCCGGTGTGCTTGAGGAGGTGGGGTGTGATTGGTAGATGATACCTCATCTTCAGCAGGGCCGGAACGGGTAGTCTTCCCTTTGGCCATACTCTGGAAGGTTTAGGGTACAAACATAAGCAAGGTATCCTACCAGTCTATAGTCAAACAAAAAAATATATTTATGTATATAATTCGGACCTATGTTGTGACAAATCAATGTTCTAATGTTCTAATTGTTTCTAGGTATGTTTTCCTAAGTTGTTGTTTCATGACCTGCATGGGCCACCACTAAAAACATGTCACGACCCGATCCCATATAATTGGGTCGAACCGGATCATGCCCAGCCTGCACCGTTGTGAGACGGCGGCAGTAAGCTGTTCTATTAGCAGGTATTCACAACAACATTTATACATTTGTCACAACTGAATATACAAAAATTTTAAAACTTTATTCAACATTTGAAAAGATACAACTGGAAATAAAAGAACTGGAATAAAATGCTGAATTCAAATTAACAAAATTTCAAAACAACAAAACTGGAAACTGGAAATAACTAGCTAAGCGTTCGGCTCGTCGGCCTTAGGTGCTGTGTCCTCCAATGGGGACTCTGGCAACACCACAGGGTACAGAACCGGGTTATAATAGCTATTGTACAATAGCTCAGCATCCTCAATGTCACCTAAAAATGTTGTCTCCAGTCAGGAGGGAGCAAGTACGAATATGTAACTCATATTTCAAGTAATAATGGAAAAGTGCAGGCTAAACAGTTTTAAACAATATTTTTCAGTATTCTATAATTGAAAATAATGTGATTTGAATGTGTAATCGTCTATGACCGGCTTGGGTTATACAATAGCGTCCTAGCGACGTGATACGGCTTATCCTCGTGTGTAAGAGGGGTAAGCTCGTACAATATGCAATATGAGGGGTATTGGCCATAAATGTTACACTATTCCCCCAATCCCCACAATCAATCAATCAATATCTGAATCTGTGTAGCAATATGGTTTAAACATGCAGCGAGACAATTACTAAATAAAATACAAGAAAAACATAACCATAACTTGCCTCGATTTTTATGACTAGAGTAGGATGACGGTTCTGGGGAAGAAGTCATGTTCATCTCCGAGATCCTACAGTTGAGAACCTTGACTTAGAGCCAACATTGTAGCCATTCTAGGTGTGCTAGTTATAATCTCTAGAATTGGTCCTAATTCTGTTTTAAGTTTATTAATTATTCTACCAGAAGACGTCTAAGGTCGCAAATCTACGTTCGTTATTATTTATTTAAAATAAGCCGGTTATTGATTAATTGGAAAAATGGCAATTACCGGTTAATTTGGCAAAACTTTGTATTTTGTAATAATATATATAAAACTAATATTTTTCTTTAAATGAGAAGAACGTGAATTTTTTTAAATAACAAACTTGTAATTTTACTAATTTATTTACTGTGAGAAAACCTTATTAATTTTCTATATTTAAAGTAAATACTCATTTTAATAATCTACGCGTTTAAAGCCAAAACAATAACTCAGAAAATCAAGAAAAGCTACGCTACACAATACAGGGTCGCAGCAAAGAAAATAGAAAACTGGGCTTATGCCCCTTACATTTATTTACATAAATAAATTTTTAGGAATAATAATAAAACTTTGGTGAATTCTGAACGCCGAAAAGCGGTCCATTCAGCAGGCCGAAGCCCTGCACAAAAATACTAACAGCAGTACCCGTACTAAAATAATAATTATAAATTAAAGATAATAATTATATGAGTCTCAGACTTGGTCCAAATATCATATTATTGGCTAGCGCCTCAACGTACAGGAACCCTGTAGCGTTTGCGCTTCGCCAGGCTCATTCGACCTATAAGGTCGTCGCCTAAAAGGTGGTACAGAAATCCATAAATCCGAAAACCGGCAAATCCAATATATAAACGTTTTGCAAAAGTCCAATTTTCAAGTCCCTAATTTTATACAAAAATTCGTTTTAAAAATATTTCTGAAAAATTGGGCAGCATCTCCTCTATATCTGGGACAACCCAAAACTGGGAAAATGCGCTGTCAACTCCAACAATTATCCCAAACCAGGGAAAACCCAAAAATTAACTTCCAAAACCATTTTTACATAAAAATTAAATTCACAGAATCATTTCCGAAGCTAAATCGAAAACCCGAAATAAAATTGGAAATCCCGAAATGAAGTCGGAACACCACAGCACTCAAAATCTAGAATACCACATTCCGGAAAAATCCGATATAACCACAGAAACATCACAGAACAATTTCGGAAACTTCGAAACCATTACGCCCACAAAACCGAATTCCCGAAAAGGAATCGGGGACCAATCTCATCATCGACTACGGAAACAAAAAAACGAAATTATACCTTGGGTTGCTCAGCTAGAGCTCTCAGATAATATAAAGAAAGAATAATCACGGACAGCAGCGGAATCGGCACAACGAAACCGCGGAAAGCGCGGACAGCGGGTTCGAAGACCCCGGGACAGCGTTGTCGGTTCAGCGGGGGCACGGAAGGCTCGCGGGAACCGAGGCAGAGGGGAGCGGGCTGGCCGGAGCGCGGGACAGCGTCGGACAGCGCCGGAGAAGGCCGACGGGGCTGGGCGTTGAACGCTGGAGGCGGGGCCGAGAGGGGGCGGCCTGGAGTCGGGCGCCGGAGCGGGGTTGAGGTGCGCCGGAAAGATCCGACGGAGGCCAGAGGCGGGGTCGGCGGTTGGCCGCCGGGGTCGCGCGGGAGGCAGCGCCGGAGCGCGGGCGGTCGCGGAGGCTGGAGGGGGAGCGGGCCGGCCGGAGATGGGCGGCCGCGGGCGGAGCCGTGGGCTGGACGGCGGGGGCGGTCGGGAAGATCGGGGCTAAGAGGGGCTGAGGGGGTCGAGGAGGTTGGAGCTCGGGAGATGCTCGGTTGGTTTGGGGGAAAAGAGATTTTGTGAGGGAGAAGGGAAGAATGAGAGGAGTTTAAAGGGAATGGTGGGGTTGAGTTGTGGTGAAGAGGGAGTGAAGGAGAGAGAAGTGAGGGGAGTGGGGAAGGTGGCTGAGAAGTAGGGAGAACAACTCCTACGTGGGGATTGAGTCTCCAGGAGGGAAAAAAGGCCGGGTCGGGTGCGGGTAGTTCTAGGATTAAGCATATTACGTATATTTAACAAAATACATTAATTTAAAAAAAAATTTCTAATTGGGTTCGGGTTCGAACTGGGTCCAGGCTCGGGTCTTGCAAACAAAATCCAGTTTATTATTTTAAAAATAATTTTCGAACCCGCAATATAATTACGACAAAAGAAAATTTAATAATTTACCAAAAATCTAATTAATCCAATAAATCAAAAATGCGGGTTTCACATTATATGTTTTCTTTTGTTTTGTTTGTTCTCTTCCAAGAAGGAAGCATTATTCTTCTTCTGTTGTCTGATGCTTATGCCCCTTTTGTTGTTGTTTTTTTATTTTGTTTTCCTTACCTTTTTATTTGTAATGGTATTTGTCTTTTTCATATATGTTATTATTATTATTATTATTATTGTCTATTTCTCCTATATTATTATATATGATAATTTTTATAAGGTATACTATTATTATTAGTTAGTAAAAAATATTTCTGAAATATATTTATATCAGATATATATTATTATTGGGTTTGAGTGTTTAAAAAGTCACACTTATATGATTAGATATTTTTCTATTTAATAGACTATCCCAGGAGTATTGTTTGACAAATAAATATAGTTTTCAGATTTTCAAATAGTTATCTAAATTTCTTTTGATTCATAAAATATCGTTTTCTACCTAAAAACTTTATTTGGACGAACTTAGAGTTTTTGCCGTAAAAATGACTTTCGATTTTTTTTTGAGTATTTAATTGAAAGCATATTTTGACCAATAATTTATATTTCAAGCATTCTAAAATCAAATATATTATTTGACTTCCTACGATTTTTCTCCATCTCGTGATTTAGCCCATTATTCCTATTCCTTGCCAATACCGTACCTCCTCTTATCGACCCTAGCTAATCTGATTATCTTGGACCCGATGGAATAGCCCGTGCCACCTTGAATATCGCAGCACACCAGGCGTCCTACCAGGCAAGTATACCTTGCTAATTAACTGTCATGTTATTTATTTTCTGCATTATTTACTTTGTTTCATATTTGTTATCTTTTTTACAAACTGCGCGTCCAAGCCATACTTGGGTGCAAGCGACTCTATTAGTCGTTACTTTATTTTATGCATGTTGACTTAGTTATAGCGGACTACCTTCTTGTTGGAGGATATCCTTATATCTCATTTGGCCATGACACTCACACCACACGGTTTGAGACATTTTGCTAAGGGCACGACTTATTGACTGGCCATCTCTATTGTCGTGTGACGGATAGATCGTAACTGCTATGATTAAGGTATAGAGACTCGAGCAGTTACAAAACTGCACGGGTCATAGACATGACTTGGTCGGTGTAGAAAATATTGGGGGAGGACAGTCACTAGTGCGTATGGAAAGCTAAACAGATAAACCATAGTTTTTGAAAGAAACTATGGCGAGATTATATTTGGAGATACCCTCTAACGTTTTGGACGTTATGGTCGGATACATATGACTGGATGCCAGTTACGTACTCATAGCCTAAATCCCACCCATGCGCAATGAAAGTTGTCCTCTAAATTGCACATTAGACGGTTAGAATCCCTTTTGCATATTTATGTCTAGGATAGTCTTTTGTATATTATTTTATTATTCTGACAGTTCATATTAGATTGTTCTTTCTGTATCTTGTTACGTCCCTCTAAGGACCTGGTGATTTCTCCAGGTGTGTTTTTGATTTTCGCATGTGCTCTAGCCAAGGACATAGTTACAATCTACCTTCGCGATGCCAGCTTTTGGATTGTCTTTCGCTTCGTTCGACTCTTTCATCGTTGCTATGTATTCTCTCTTTTTATTGGTAGTAGATTTGTCTCCGCCCAACGTTTTGTACAAATGACTTTAATAAGTTAATTTTATGATATATTAGTTTATGGATGAGATTAGTTTCATGGCTTTCTACATTTCACAGCTTATGTATACATACGAGGTTTTCGTATATTGGAGTATGCTTCGTATGTATGCAGCTGGCATGTCTACGTACTTGGTCCTAAGTATTTTGGGACTGGGGCGTTACATATTTTTGTGGTGGCCCATGCAGGTCAAGATAAATTGTTTGGTTACTTTACTGTACCAAGCAAGCCTGTGTATAGGATTAGAGTTTAGGATCTCGTCCACATACTTGACCGCCTTCTCGTTTGACTCATCGAGTTGCATCTTGCTTGATCCCTTTTATCATGATTCGTGCCATTCTTTCATGCTTGATAAAGATTAATAAGGTACCCATACTAGGTAGACATGACCCATTATTCCATTACCCTACCAGTTTAACTCTTGTTAGTTGGGTAGAATACCCCACAACCTAACACTCCCTTCGTCCTTGTGACTTATATTAATAAGTTTACTTAGACTGTAGAAATTAGAGGACACTAACCCATCTAGCCAACCAAGCCATAGACGAAGAGGCACTGGGACAACTATATGGACCCAAACTTTGGGCGAGACTTAGATTTTAAGGATCTTGGACTATTTAAATTTCTTTCATCATTATCTCCCTACTTATATTGTGACTATCTTATGCTGCTAATTTAACTTAAGTTTTGCAAGCTTATTTCTTTATCGAGCTTGAACATGACATATTTTATTGGGTGCGCACCCACTAATATATTGTCTAATCAGAACTGGTGCATGATGGTCTGGTCAATCTAGTGCACATTGGTTCGCCTTTCATACGATTATTCTACGTGGTTGAGATATAGTTAAACTTACCCCTTAGAATCTCATCCACTATTGCCTTGGCAATTTTTTTTGAATTATTCTGTCTCCTTTGAACCGCGTATTCGTATTCGATAATCTCTTCTTCGAAACCTTTGTTACTTTCGCCTTTATCTATTTTAGAAGGACGAAAGTGCTGTACTTGAATTTTCTCTATCTGTCCTTTCACTCATGACCATTACCAATCAATGTTACTATACCTTCGTCCTAAACTGCTCGTTCTTTTCCTCGGCCCTATATTTACTATTACGACCTCCTAATCACTTAAATTAGGAGTGAATCTAATTCGTTCTCTTAATCGTGCCCTCAACCTACTCTTAAGAAATCATATATTCTAGGTCTCTAATTTATTTCTCTTGATACCATGCTATTCTTTATTGCGTGATAATCTTGATTAACTTTAACCCTTAACCTTTTAATTGTTGCTTTAAACTCATGACCCTCATTCCTTATCCATAACCCTATCCGTAATATTGTTTCTATAACCTAAGCTACGACTTACTAATCGTATGTTTATCTCGAACATTATTTCTTTGCCTCGCCTAATAACTTGATCATATTTCCTTATCGATACCCCTTGTGTCTTCTCACCCCTACTAATTTCTAAATTTCGAGGACGAAATTGTTTTAAGTTGGTTAGGATGTAAAACCCCTAAATTTCTACTATACTTCTAGTACTATTTTTTTCTTTGTATTTGTACATCCAATAGTCGTATTGTACGTCGCGCAAAAATTTGTGTTTTTTATATTTACTTGTCGAGTGCGAATATGTGCGATGTACATATTTTTAGAAAAATGGTTTTTGATTTTATTATCGGCGATAGTTTCAAAATAATATATATAATAATTATTTTAGCTATCGTATCAAAATTTTCAAGTTTATTATTTTATTTATAAAAAGCCTTTCATTTATACAGTTATAATAATAAATAATATTCTTATAAAATGGTATACTAGAAAAATATATTTATGTAAATATTATTTTTGTAGGAGGTACATGACATTATTTCATACATATATATTTCAAAATTATTTAGTAGTTTATTTTTAAATAATAGTGTAATTTTTGAAATAAAAAATTAATGGTAAATTTGAAAAGTATATTTAATTTAATAAGTGTGAACTTTTAAATTAAGATTTTATTTATTTAATTTAGTAACTTATGTATATGAATTATCTATATACATATTAGAATTGGACTTGGATTTGGATTTAATTTTGTTTTAAAACAAATATGGTAATTATCTAAAAGGGGATTTATATCTCCTACATCTTATCGAATTTGGATTCCTCAACCCTATAAATAGGGGAGCCTCCACATTATTTTCTCCACAAAATCTACCAATGTGAGTGCATCATGTCTGTGTCCAACAACATCTCCCGTGTCAACCGTGACGGCCTCGGGTCCGACCCCGGGTGTCTTCCACTATCTTTATTTTTACATATACATCGTCTTCTTTGTGTCCGACATACCGGACACGTACACCAAATTCTTTCCAACCTAATCTCCGTGTCCGACACTTGGACACAATTTCTAAAGCTAATCCTAGACGAACCCTCAGTCCTCTGTCCGCCACCGTCCCGGCCTCGACCATTCCCGCAGCCCCTGTCATCAGACTCTAATGCCAAGCCACTCCGACATCGCCACCACGACCAGCCCATGCGATCCCCTGTCCACAACCGCTTTCACCACACCAACCGCCGCCAATACCCTCCGTGCCACGCTTCTTCATCGTCGCCACAATGAAAGCCATCCCGATTCCTCGACCAGCCACTGTCACAGCCTCCGACACCACCGTCGTCAACATCTTACCGCCCGACTCCGTCCCCTGCGACCACACCCCAGCCCAACCACCGTCTACCACCACTGCTACACCTACTCACCATCATCAGCTTCATCGACAACCTTAACCACAGCAATGGCCGACCTCCTAGTGTGACCTAGCCACCAGCACCAACACAGACCCCAAAACCCGCGGCCTACCTCCACCCCTGTCCGACCATCACTGGCCGAGCCACCTCCCTCTCATCAAACCCCTACGAACCACGGCCATCACCGCCGGCCACCAAAAGGGAACCCACCACCGTCGCCATTACCACCACCATCGCCGAGCCCGGCCACCCGTCGCGACCGTCATCTCCACACAAAAAATTTCCCAAAAATTAAAACAAAACAACCACCTTACTCACCTCCCGTGCCGCCGTGCCGTGGCCCAGCCGAAGTGACGCCCCTAGATCTCCATACCCGCCTCGAGATCCCCGGTCCCGCCGTACTGTCGCCGGCGTTCAGCAATACGCGGCCGCGTGCGTGGGACTCCCTGGCCGAGAAAACCGTGGGTGATCCGGCACCAATCCCTCGGTTGCCGCCCGCCGCGACCTCTACGCCCACCATCAACTCCGCCGCATCGTAGCCGAAACCCTGGCGCTCCACCATCGTCACCATCTTCCTCCGCACCTTCGCCGAGCCCTGACCGCCGCCATCACACCGGTGGCGCGTGCACCCCTTTGCCGAGATGCTCGACTCCGACGACTTCACCACCTACGCGCCCTCCCTCGCAGCCCTTTCCCGAGCCTTCCCTTCCTCGTTCTCTCTCTTGTTCCCCCTCTCTCTACTCCTCTCTCCATCTATGCTTATGCCCCTATTTGGGTTCTTCTTCTATTTTTATATTTTGTTTTGTTTGTTCTCTTCCAAGAAGGAAGCAGTATTCTTCTTCTGTTGTTTGATGCTTATGCCCATTTTGTTGTTGTTTTTTTATTTTGTTTTCCTTACCTTTTTATTTGCAATGGTATTTGTCTTTTTCATATATATTATTATATAGTATTATTATTATTATTATTATTATTATTATTATTGATATTATTATTATTGATATTATAATTATTATTATTAATGTCTATTTCTCCTATATCATTATATATGATAATTTTATAAGGTATACTGTTATTATTAGTTAGTGAAAAATATTTCTGAAAAATATTTATATCATATATATATTATTATTGGGTTTGGGTGTTTAAAAAGTCCCACTTATATTATTAGATAATTTTCTATTTAATAGACTATCCTAGGAATATTGTTTGAAAAATAAACATAGTTTTCAGATTTTCAAATAATTGTCTAAATTTCTTTTGATTCATAAAATATCGTTTTCTACCTAAAAACTTTATTTGGACGAACTTAGAGTTTTTGCCTTAAAAACGACTTTCGATTTTTTTGAGTATTTAATTAAAAGCATATTTTGACCAATAATTTATATTTCAAGTATTATAAAATATTTTCTAAAATCAAATATATTATTTGACTTCCTACGATTTTTCTCCATCTCGTGATTTAGCCCATTATTCCTATTCCTTGCCAATACCGTACCTCCTCCTATCGACCCTAGCTAATCTGATTATCTTGGACCCGATGGAATAGCCCGTGCTACCTTGAACATCGCAGCACACCAGGCATCCTACCAGGCAAGTATACCTTGCTAATTAACTGTCATATTATTTATTTTTTGTATTATTTACTTTGTTTCATATTTGTTATCTTTTTTATAAACTGTACGTCCAAGCCATACTTGGTTGCAAGCGACTCTATTAGTCGTTACTTTATTTTATATATGTCGGCTTAGTTTTAGCGGACTACCTTCTTGTTGGGGGATATTCTTATATCTCCTTTGGCCATGACACTCACACCATACGATTTGAGATATTTTGCTAGGGGCACGACTTATTGACTGTCCTTCTCTATTGTCATGTGACAGATAGAATGTAACTGCTACGATTAAGGTATAGAGACTCGAGCAGTTACAAAACTGGGAGGGTCATGGACATGACTTGGTCGGTATGGGAAATATTGGTGGAGGACAATCACTAGTGCGTATGGAAAGCCAAATAGGTAAACCATAGTTTTCGAAAGGAACTATGACGAGATTATATTTGCAGATACCCTCTAACGTTTTGGACGTTACGGCTGGATACGTATGATTGGATGCCAGTTACGTACTTATAGCCTAAATTCCACCCGTGCACAATGAAAGTTGTCCTCTAAATTGCACATTAGACGGTTAGAATCTCCTTTGTATATTTGTGTCTAGGATAGTCTTTTGTATATTATTTTATTATTCTGGCAGTTCATATTAGCATGTTCTTCCTTTATCTTGTTACGTCCCTCTGAGGACCTAGTGATTTCTCCAGGTGAGTTTGTAATTTTTGCAGGTGCTCTAGCCAAGGACTTAGTTACAATCTACCTTCGCGATGCTAGCTTTTAGATCATCTTTTTCTTCGCTCGACTCTTCCATCGTTGCTATGTATTCTCTCTTTTTGTTGGTAGTGAATTTGTCTCCGTCCAACGTTTTGTGCAAATGGCTTTAATAAGTTGATTTTATGATATATTAGTTTGTGGATGAAATTAGTTTCATGGCTTTCTATATTTCACAGCTTATGTATACATGCGAGATTTTCGTATATTGGAGTATGCTTCGTATGTATGCAGCTGGAATGTCTACGTACTTGGTCCAAAGTATTTTGGGACTGGGACGTTACAGGTAATGAGGACAACCCCATTTCTGCTGCAATCTCACCCTTGGGTCCTATCCTTGAAGCAACATCAAAGAACAGTTCCACACGGGGTTGTCTGAGACAGCATTAGATTTTAAGACTTCATTGGAGATATCGTCGTAGATCTTTGACGTCTCTGGCACAGGATGTGCTGCTAGAAAATCGGCCAACGCTTGGCCTATAACAGCCTTCCGAAGGACGAACACCATGTCATAAGGAGTTAAGAGTATGGCCCAGGTAGCTAACCTCGAGTTCAAAGCCCTTGGCTTGGTCATGAGGACCCTAAAGGGGTTGATTCGGGAGATGACATGGATCGTATGTCCGGTCATGTAGTAATTTTTCTGAATGGCGAAGAGTAAAGCAAGACACTCCCTCTCGATAGGATTGTACCAGTATTCGGATCTAATCATGGTTTTGCTATGGTAATAGATGGCCTGCTCATGTCCTTCATCGCTCTTCTAAGCCAGTAATGCCCCGAGAGAGTGATCCATGGCTCAGACGTAGAGTAGAAAAGGTCTTCCTATTACTGGAGCCACCAGAACAGGGGGGCTGGTGAGGTACTTTTTGATGTCGTCGAATGTTTGCTGGCACTCTTCGGTCCATACAAAGGAGACCCCCTTTTTCATCCGTTTGGTGAACGGCTGACATCGACCAGAGAGGTTTGCTATGAATCTTCTGATGTATGCCAGACGTCTTTGCAGGCCTCGAAGTTCCCTAAGATTCTTCGGGGGAGCCATGTCCAGGATTGTCTTCATCTTCTCCGAGTCAATATGGATCCCTTTCGTCGTGACGATGAAGCGTAAGAACTTGCCGTTGGAGACTCTTAGGAAGGACTTGGCCGGATTCATCTTTAGTTGGTGCGCTCATATTACGTCGAACACTGTTCGTAAGTCATCTAAGTGGCTGGACTTGGCTTTGTTCTTGACGGCAATGTCATCGACGTAACACTCCACCGTCTTTCGAAGATGTTTGCAGAATATGGTACTCATAGCCCGCTGGTAGGTTGCGCCCGTATTCTTCAATCTGAAGGGCATAATTGTATAACTATATATATCCCTTCGGAGTCCGGAACGAAGTACGCTTTTTATCTTCGGGGAACATCTTAATTTGGTTGTAGCCTGAGAAGCCATCCATGAAGGACATATGCTCGAAGCCACAAGTGTTGTCGATCATCAAGTCTGTGATTGGGAGAGGAAATTTGTCTTTTGTACAGGCCGAGTTGAGATCCCGAAAGTCTATGCAAACTCTAATCTTTTTGTTCTTCTTGGTAACCGGCATGATATTGGCCACCCATTCAAGGTGATGTTCTTCGCGGATGAAGCCACTCTCAAGGAGTTTATCTTCTTCTTCTTCGATGGTGTCCATAATACTGGGACGGAAGCAATGCTAGTGCTGTTTGACAGGTTTGAAGTCAGGTAGAATGTTGAGCCGGTGCACGACGACTTGTGGGTCCAAACCCGGCATATCTTCATATCTCTAGGCGAAGACGTCTGTATACTCCTGGACCAGCTCTATAAGAGAATCTTTGTCATCTTCTGTCAGGCTTTTGCTGACAAAGATGTGTTTAGGGGAAGTTTTATCCCCTAAGTCAATCTGGACGACTTCGTCCTTTATGGGAGGCTCTCGCTGTTCGAAACTCCATTCCCACTAAGAGCCAAGGCATTGAGCCCAGGACTCCTCTTTAGAGAAATCAAGTGCCTGGTCTTCTTCCTCTGCGGGATCGTCTGTGGAAACCATGTTGACGGATAGTACCTTCTGTAGGTCCCGGTCTATACTGGTATCAGAATCCAAGTTTGAAGAGTCAGAAGAATACGAGTGTAGTGGGGCCTCTGATTCTGAATTCTCCGAAGTGGTCGTGGGAGTAATATATCCCAACCCCTGGTGAGTACGTTGGTAGTAGTTCTGAGGCTTACCCTTCGGAGTACGAACTCGTAAAGGAAGCTGTCGACCTTTGCCGTAGTTCAGCCCTTTGTTGCTGTTCAGGTCGTATCACATCTTCTAGATGAGATATTTGGCTTGAATAGCATAGTGGTAGAGCTGCATCTTACTGTCATCGGGTTCCGGTTCTCCTGGGGCTGGCCGCGACGGATGTTTCAGTCGACCGAAGACGATAGTAGAGTACATAGAGCGTTGGAGGGGACAACTTAGTACACAAGGTTGGCGGTTGTCACTTGCATTTGTAGAGTACATAGAGCATTGTCTAAGAAGTACTTAGTGTTTAAATGCGCACAGGAGTAATTTGAAGTACAACTTTCTATTAATAAAATACAAAATTTTATCCCGAGGGATTATATTATCTAAAGACTGTGCCTCGGTATTGGCGTAGACGTCATGTTGTAATTCTTTTTGGGCAAGAGCTGCTACAGAAGGAGGTGGTGGAGATTTTCGTTTCATCTTGATCACCGCGGGAGGCGCAACCAGAGTATCTTGCAGCTTTGAAGCGGTTGTCGGGGCCTTTCGGGAGAGCTTTATTTGTAGCGGCTCCTGGCTTGATGTCGTCGGAGGCGGCCGTTCTAGATCCTTGCCCCGGAGTTTGATGACTAGGGGGGCTGGAGTCTTAGGTGGCTTCCCATTTAGTCGAACCCTCATGGGTCCTTCCGTGACGGCTGCAGCTTCTGCTTCGTCATTAGCATCGTTGGACTCGTCCTCCCAGGGGAATGGTTTGTACAGATCGACATCCACATAGTATGCTTCGAGACCTCAAAATGGGTCAATATCAGCAAACTCCGTCATGACGGTCGCGTTACTGGCCACGTACTTCATGCACTGGTGAAGGGTGGAGGGGACGATCATGTACTCATGGATCTATGGCCACCCAAGCAACATGTTGTAGTTTATGTTCGCATCGATGACGTAACAGTTAACCTCAGTATGAAGTTCAATTATTTGGCACTTCAATCAGATCTTGCCCAAAGGCTCACTCTTTCCCGCATTGAAGCCACTGATGGTGGTGTTCGATGTCGTAAGACGGTACATCAGGATCTCTAGAGCTTGGAGAAGACTTCGAGGGATGATGCTGAACAATGAGCCCGGTTCGATGTGAATACGATCTACCTTGATGGCACGTACCCACGTATTCTGTATAGTACAGCAGTCGGTTTTTTCGGTTGTTCTTTAGCAGCATATCGTGTTGTACAAAGAAGAGATTAGGAATCACCTCGACCACGCTATAGCAATACGGACATGTCGTAGAGTCTTCCTTGGGCTGCTTCACTCTGTATTCGGTAGCGCCTCGCTGAGGGCATCTCGAGTTACTTTGGAGAGCCGGAGTAGCTCGAAGAGAGATAACCACGGCGATGTGTTGGCCAGCTGTGCCATTATACCGAAGTTGTAGGGCTTGATCGGGTCTACTGCCGAGTCCTTTCGTAGAGGCTTGTCGAAGCGAACCTCCTTCTGTTTCTATTTATCTGCGACAGGAGGTTGAGAAGGTTTGGCTTGTGTTGTATCGGGAGTAGAATGGGTCGCCGATGGGGGCGTCTCTTCTTCAGGAGCCCGGTTTTCCTCTCGTTGGAGAGCCAAACGAGTGGTCGCCCTGGTGTCTTTTACCGAGGAGGAGACCGTGCGACATGTCCTCACCATCCTCCCTTTAGCCGGACGTGCTGCTGGCATAGTCATGTCAAGAGTGAGATCTTGATGAACTCATATTACTTCACCTTGCGGCATTGTGAAGGGGATGAGGCCTTAGGCATTGTCCCTGACTGAAGGAAGGTTGACGAGTTCCATCATTGCCTTTGGGATGGGGACGATGCCGTCTTGTGTCTCGACTGTCGAAAATCTCCCGAACTGTATCATAACCATGTTGGCCGTTATAGTCTTTTCTTCGTAATCGAGGGAGATGACTTTGGCATCGATAAGACGTTGAATCTGTCTTTTCAACACGTAGCAGTCACGTGTTGAGTGGTGGATGTACTGGTGGTAATGACAGTACTTGGGATTATCCACCTTTTCTACTTCGTCAGGATGCTTGGGAGGTAGAAGCTGCAGCCTGCCGCCCTTGGTCAGCATTTCGAATAACTCGAGAGTGTCTTCATCATTGATGGAGTAGGTTTCCTTTGGCTTCTGTGCTTCGGCTGGATTGGGGCTCACGAGCGCTGGACCCTTTGTAACATTGACGGCCATAGCTTGATTTTGTTTATCGTCTCTTACTCGCTTCCCTTTATCTTCAATAGAGGAGAATTTCAGACCCATGAGTTGTGCGTCCTGTGTCTTCTTCCGAGCTACGTCAGCTTCAGTAATGAAAGACGTCCACTCGGTGCAGGGAGCATTATGCTACAGTTTGATGGCAGGAAGCATATTCTTGCTGCATGATTCTATGAGCATGGGCTCAGGCATGCCTGGAGGTAGCGTTAAGGCGGCCTGGTGGAAGCATTCAATGTACGCTAGTACGGGCTCCTTTTTTTTCTTCTGAACGATATATATGAGAGTAGACATCGTCATGTCCAGCCATACTTTGTAGAATCGTTCCAGGAACATGTTCTTCAGGTCTTCAAAGGATTTAATACAGTTGTCGGCCAAACTGCAGAACCATTCATAGGCCACCCCCTGTAGAGCTCCAACGAAGATATTGGTGAGATGGGCATCGTCCTCTGGCAGGTGTCCTATTACTGAGGTAAAGTACCTCAAGTATCATCCGGGCGACTCTTTAGTATCATAAGGGGTGATAGTCTATGGTTTATATTTGGGAGGATAAGCCACATCGTCCCACTCAGCAGGATAAGGCTGCTGGATGCCCATCTTTTGGAGTGTGGCTCGCTTTTCTTTGGCATCGTGGCGAGCTTATAACTCCTCAAGTGCTTGTTGTATTTCGTTAGATACTGCTGAATTGATGGTCGACGGAGTGGCCGACGACTGCGTGACTTAGTTTATGACGGACATGGTACTAGACCCATCCCGAACCGTCGGAACTGCAGGTGTGGAGGCATTGGGAACCAATCTGTCCTTGATCTCCAGAACGACCGAGACTAAAGTCTGCATGGATATGTTCAATGCGCTAAGACTTCCATCGAGAGCCTCAATGCATTTCTGCTGATCAGCACTTCCGCTTGATTCTTTGTTGTCATCAACCGCCATGTGCACAGATGCTATGTGTGTGTAAGAAGAAGGGGTGGTAAATCTTTCGCTTTCTGGTTCGGAGTGCAGGTGCTCATCGTCTTGTGGGAAGACTGGTAAGTTGCGATCGTCCTCCGACTCGACATTGTTCTTACCCCTGGTCTTCTGCCTGCTATGCCGGCAGAAGTGTCAGTGTCATACGTCTCTTCGTCATGCTGAAACAAAGGGTTGTTATACACCGTAGCAGGCTGGCTACCTCCAGCAGGTGCAGCGGTCGATGAACCGTCTTCTTGCGACGATGATCCGTCCTTGGAATACGTGTTGGAACACGCCTACCTTGGGCACAGGCTTCTTGCTACCCTTCAGGAGGTTATTTGGACTTGCCAACCGAGGAAAGGGGTGTCGTGGGTAGCTTCTTCTGGAACGGAGATCCCGAGCAACATTGCATGAAGCAACGTGGGGCTCTTCTTCTTCTTCATTAGTTCTCGGTCGCAGCCTTTGAAAGACGGACCTCCTCTTTGGCGGTGATGGATCTGCTTGACAACAACAACAGTTGATGGTAATCTGAGTACAGTTGGGTCTTGATTTAGACACCAACTGCGTCTCAGATTCTTCTCTCGTCCTACGCTCGCAGGGAACAAACAATGTAAACCCCCTAAAATTTTCTACTTTTATTTAATATTATTAAATATAATTAATTGGTATTTTTATTTAAAATAAATAATTTATTTCCTAAAAGTGGTAAAATTTATATTTTAGCCTTATAAAGTGAGTAGAAATTTATTTTTATGTTTATTTGATATTAGGTGTGGGTTATTTTATACAAAATAATTCTATATAACAGGTTGCAAATACTTTAGAAATTACTATTATTTTGTTTTTAAAAATTCCTAGAATATATTTCTTTAGGAACTTATTAAGTATTTAAAGGATTTTTGTATTTTAGAAATAGTGGTAATATATATAGATATATCATGGAATTTTATTTTTATTACTTTTTATATAATGATAATTATTAAATTGTTTTAGAAAGTTGTTTAGATTTTAGGAGTTGTAATAGGAATTTTATTGGATTATTTCTAAAGTGTGTATATCTATATATGCATTCATACATATATATAATAAGAGGAAAAAAAAAGACCCTGACCCACTGCTCCCCGAAGGAAGCAGCAAGCAACCCGAGCCAGCTATATAGAGAGCCGACCTTCCCCTGTTAATAACTGAAGCATATATATACATATATATGTAAGGCGTGAGAGAGGAAGAGAGGAATCCAAAACCAAAACCCTAACTTCAAGTTAGCCACCAACCCCGACGAAACCCCAGGGTGACGTCGACCACCTGCACGACCGACGGAGCTGATGGATGGCTGCCCGGCTGATGTGCCGCGCGAGGTAGGGGGTACCCTGTCCCAGAAGCTCGACTGCCAGGTACCCGTGTTCTCGAACATCTCTCTCTTCACACGTTTAACTAAATTTTGAACCGTCGATTTCTAAGAAAAGTCAACCTATACGTCTATAAACCCTGTTAATTATTTCGTGTAGAATAAGATTCAATTTGGTAGTAAATCAATACAAAATCGAGGTAAAACAGTCCCGAAATAGGATATCGTATTGCTCTAGGTACCTGTATTTGAAGACTTTTTCACATCAACCTAGTAGAAATCTTAGAAAACTATTTGAACACAAATTTAGACACATGTAGGACTGTGAAACCTTTGTTGTGAAATTATTTTTGATCCACTGAGCAGAAATATTTTCGTTGGTAAAGTTTAGGAAAAACATGTTTTCGAAAACTGAAAATTTAGAAAACTTCTTCGATACGACGTACGTCCCGCCAAACCGGGCGACATTGTCACGAACCGAAAGCATCAAAAGGTGCGTATCGACTTCTCGGACGTGTAGGCTTTAGCGGAATTCAAATTGGTTGCATGTGCGCGATGAATTTGATGCGTATTCGTTGAAATTTATTGTATCGGTCTATTTACAAATTTCTTAATTAATTTGTGCACGTTCGTCAAATCAAGACGAAACTTGTTCCAGCAGGACCGTATCATTTTTTTGGTCCTGTATGCCAAGTTTGGTCCGATTCTGAGAAGGTCGACTGGAATACCTATTTCGCGGGCCCGCGACCCACTCCAACGGGCGAAATTGTGCACAGCCCACCGAAATCCAAATTTGGACATACGGTTGGGTTCGTCTCCTCAAAATGGACCTGTAGACATATAGTTTGACGACTTTAGAGACCATAGATTCTGGCACGCATTTCGGTACAAAACGAATCCAACGGTGGACATCGTTTTGACCCAAAATTATGATTTTGCCCCTGTTCCAGAATTTGACATTTGGACAGGCATTTCCTAGACATATCTTCTATTCTGAACACGTTCGTGGTGTTTATTTCAACATCCGAGGACGTATGCGGGATTTTGCTTTCATCGCTTCACTATTCTGACGGTTCGAGCTATTGGACGTCGCCCTTTTTGCACACAACCTCAGGCACGATACCTTGCCATATTTACTTCTTATATTTAGTTTGCATTTTTATTATTGCATATCACTGTTTACTTATTTTTAGTTCTTGTAGCTGTACCATTATTACAGTTCCTGATTTATTGTCTGCTCAGTGATATTAGCTTTACTTTACTTATTATCCTTTGATTGTATATGGACCTAGAATTAAGGGACTACCATTTGTAGTGTATAGCATAAAACCTTGACACAGTTGTACCACAAGGTATGTGTGAGAAGAGTAGCATGTAGAGGTACTTGCGTGATGGCTAATCACCTGTGCGCATGCGTTAGGGCTAACTACTAATAGAGACATGCTAGAAGACTTGGCAGTTAGTAGAGGTATAGGAGTCATAGATGTGACTCTACTAGGAATTGGATGGAAAGAACAGTTCCTTAACGTATGGGCCACGTATACACTTTCCTATTATTGTCGGTTATCTCCGCTGGAGATACGGTCCTGGATCCCGATACCTGATTTCCTTCTGGCCTCTGACATTCGATGAATATTATGCTTTGAGGTCCTTGATGTCCTGGTGGGACCATACCTGAGTTCCTGCTTCTGTAGCCAGAGTGCCCATGCGTTGAAGGTTTGTTCTTACTGCATAAACACATTAGAATGGTCAGGTAACCCTCGTCAATGTCATGTCACTCCACTAGTAGCTTGGGACAATATCGCATCGTAGAATAATGTGCTACCCCTTGTCCTTGTTTGGTTGTAGGGGTAATCCACTGTTTCGATGATAAGATATTAGATCTTGTTACGAATGAGGCTATTTTACTTACTTGTGATTGATGAAATATTATATATATTCAGTTATGTGGCATATTTTTTATGTATCTTGTTACATCCCTCTGAGGACCTGATTATCTCTCCAGGTGTGTGCTTTGTGACTTTTCACAGGTGTTCTAGCCAAGGCCATGATCTTCTCCAGTCCTTCGAAGATGATTGCCCTTGGTTCGTCTTGTCATTCTCATCTATCCTTTCTCTGTATATTTTTCTCTTTCAAAATAGTTGGTAGTGGATTTTTTTCGCCCAACTACATGTATAAGTGACAAATTCTTGAGTTGATTTATATTACTATTCCTCTAATTTTGTGGATAAGATTTAGTTATCATGGTTTTACTGTATTTTACAGCTTATGTATACATACGGGAGTTCCATACATTGGAGTATACTTCGTATGTATACAGCTGGCATGTCTACGTACTTAGTCCTAAGTATTTTAGGACTGGAACGTTACATATTTTTGTGGTGGCCCATACAGGTTGAGTTTGTCACTTCGGTTACGTTACTGTACCGATGTGGGCCTGCATATAGGATTAGGATATAGGAATCTCATCGACAAGCTTGACTTCCTCCCTTGATTTCAAATCTCGAACTCTCGTCCGATTACCTTGACTTCCTTCTGCTTGATTCCTTTCACTGTAAATCTTATCTTCTTTCGTGCTGAATAGGGAGGTTAGGAGATAACTCATACGAGTATACGTGTCATATTCCTCAGTTACTCTATTAGTTGACTTTATAAGTTGAGTAGTATGACTACAACTTACCACCCGTATCCTTGTAACCTAGTATTAAAGTGTAACAGAGTGATAATGAATATATGCTAGTGTAGGAGAGATGTTTACCTAGAATATAGAGATTTTTTAGCCCATAGCCATTGGTCAACCAAGGCCTGATACAAGAACCAGAAGGACAAATGTATACGCAAGCACACCGGATAAGACTTAGATCCTTGTGTAACTCGAACTATTTATTACTGCTTTCGACGTATTCTCCCGTACTTATACTTTAAACTACCATGAATAACGACGCTATTTATAGCCTAGTTTTGCAAGCTTATTCTTTGTCGAGCTTGTTCAGGACATATGTATACTTGGGACGCCCACAGGCATATTGTCTAATTAGAATCAATGTATTATGATCTGATCAACCATGGTGCACTTGGTTCGCTCTTTATATGATTGTCCCACGTGGATTGAAATATAGAGGTATCTAGGATCTCATCCACGACTGCCGTGACAATTCCTCTTGAATTATATATTCGCCTTTGAATCGCATAATTGTATTCAATGACATCTTTCTTGAACTCTTTATTGCTTTTGTCTTCCACTGATTGGAAAGACGAACGCTCATATTTGGTAGATAGATACATATTATCTTCCATAGTCGTGATAGCTGTATACACAAGTATAGCTACCACCGACCTGCCATGTGACTGCAACCTTGCCTTGAGCTACTTATCTTCCCCTCGACCCTAAAACTAATATCATGATCTACTAGTCATTAAAATTCGAGAATGATTAGGATCTTACCCCTGATCAAAACACCAACCTAAAAGACTACATATTCTCCAAGAACCAATTACTGCGTGCCTCTAATCATTATTCTTGATCCTAGCTTGAACCAGCAACCCTTATGTCTTAACCCGACCCTTACTCGACAGGGCCTACAGTGTAGACATGAGAAAAGTAGACCGAAACAAAGACAAGCATATACCATGACTATGATATAAATCCATCTCGAGGTTGGAATCCAATATATATTATTCTAGTTATGCAAATTTGTTATTAAGACTTGGCTTAGCATTGGAGCATCACAAACACTAGCTTAGCGAACACCATGGCATAATAACATGTCATAGTATGAAATACTAGTTATCAACAGCAATGCATGAGCACTACATTCGATACCACTAGAACCCTTGTGAACATAATTTGACTGGCTTAAGACTAATAGAAGTTTACGACTTAGCTGGTAGAGATCTTTCATAGGACGTGTCTTAGAGTTCGTTACCCCATCGATAACTCTCGTATACTATGGAATGGTGGTTCATTATATTTTATCGAATCATGTATCATTGTACGCACTCGTTTCCTATTTATTAGAATCTAGGAACGATCCTTGAACTTGATTCATATCTACCGTATCCCGTTACGCCGTGTCTTATTCCTTATTATCAAGAGTCGAGGTATGATATCATAAATCTAAAAATTTCTAACCTCATTAATCCTAAATCGTATCTTAGCTTCTAGAGTGAGCAATTGTAAGCCTTCTAAATTTTAGGATATACTAGTACTACCGATTGATTAGAGTAAGTTGATTTTCGTTAGGACGATAACTAGTGCCCCAGGAACTCCCACTTTCTATTCAGATCATTTGGTGTCCCCGACTGTGACATTTATATTCAGAGCACAAGACCAGCTGTTATTTTCCAACAAACTTCACATACAAGGCGTAGAAGACTCCACCTTCGTGCAGACATATCATGTCCTATTAATACACGTCCTCTTGTAGTTTATTTTTGTGATGCGACTTTCGATTCAAAAAGACTATCTATAACCCTACCATGATACCATTTTCCTTTTCGACTTCAGTTAGAAGTCCAACTTCGACTCAAATCTTTTGACCCAATATATGGTTGTGAACTACTCGAAGTCCACTACGCACATGCTACTAGTATGCCACCCGATTGAGTCTTCTTGTGCCACTTAAACACAAAAGTCACAGAAGGCGCATTGTTGGTCTTAAGGAGCCTAGTTAACCAATCCGGCTGGAAAACAAATTCCCGACCACTTAACTTAAAAACCTATATAAGTTTACCCTAACCTGCTAGGAATGACTCAGATTGATTTCATAGCTTCCCGTACGATCAATATAGATGAAACCTAGGAGGGATTGATGTCCAATTAGAGAATCCATTAAGACCCAATTAAATCCATCCTCGCATATCGTCGTATTTGGACTATAAAACCAAACTTGATGAAATAGGCCCTCACCCCTATTATGTAGGCCCCACCTCTCGGCTCACTAATTCTTCTTCCATAGGTTTCGTAACTGCATCTTTTCGTAGCCTATGTTATACATCTCTCGGTACCAACTTGCTTCCGGATATACTTGACAAAGACCTCTCATACTATCTTGACCAAACATAGTTAATATATGAACCATATTAAATAGATAATACCTAGACTTTCTATAGAGTCCGGGACTATGATGGAAAATACCTCATACTTCCATATACCTCCTTGAAATTTGACCTTCTTAGAAGCCATATTACTATGCTTTCCCTGATTAACCAACTTTTATAAGTTGGGTAGAACGTTGAACTTATTATATTCTACCTCTCAGAATGGGATTACAATCGTGACCGTTCTTCCGTCTGTATAGAATTTATGAAACGATCTTTTATTTTGTATTTTATATCCCTTTGCTTGTGCGTTTAGATAACTACGGTAACAGATTGCAACCTAAATTCTTTAAGTCAATCATAGAATCATTTTTGTTTAAATCAAGAGCAATATTCTCGAGGCAAATAGATCACAAGCCTCTCTAAAAAACATAAGATTTTGGAATTAGCAAGTGGTTGGAAATGATTGGTTCCAATTAGACTAATAATTCAATGGTTCATAACGTCGACCCATATTCGTATCATTTGATACCCTCGACCGTGATTTCGATAATTGAAGCACAACACTAGCCTTTTCCTTTCGACAAAGTTCACACTCACGAACTAGACTAGTCATGCTACTCACATGACATACATGTCCCACACAAACGAACTTTTCAGTGCTCCATTTAAATTACACCTCGTGTATGACACATTGTTTCCTCAAAACAAACCAAAGAGACCCAAATTCGATCTATTCGATTTCACCCATGCAAATATCGACCCATTCCCTTAAATAAACTGAATACTCAAGATCTATGCAAGACGTAACACACCTATGACGTATGTCTTCCAACAAGCAAGCGCATGCCTCCTATACAACACCAAACATCAGCCTACACATATTAGTCGTTATGACTTAGAGTTTTCAAAACACTTGCCTAATCATATTCTATAGCCTGGGTTCTTTAATTATCATCGATTCTCATCACTTGGCCATAAATTCTTCTTCCCTAAGCTTTCAAGCTCACTTCTTAGTTTTCCATGTTAGACGTAGAACGAATCCTTCTGAACCAACACACCTTAGTATATTAAAATAAGAGGTTGCTACCAGCTTGTCAGAAGCATGACCCCTAGAGTGGCAATGTTTGATCATAGTAACTTTCTTATAGTTGTTATTGACCAAGAACATCATGGTGTTATCGAGGCTTACTTAGAATCCAAGACTACGGTCAGAAATGTCCATTATTTTCGTGTCCCTCCCTAGAAATTGTCCTCCTCAAAGTCTTGTAATGATGACGATCTTTACATGTGTCCAACTTCTATAAGTTGGATAGAGTCTGGAAGGAAGCATACCCCATCTTGTAGAATATGAGGTCAATTGGGATTCCTATGACAATCACCCCTCCATCCTTTCAAATATTGAGCTATGATTTGACGTACCTACTCTCCCTCCGTACAAAATCTCGCATTCTTGAAATTATGATTATTTTTAATTTCGAGAACGAAATTTTTATAAGTTGGGTAGGATGTAATCCCCCTAAAATTTTCTACTTTTATTTAATATCATTAAATATAATTAATTAATATTTTTATTTAAAAGAAATAATTTATTTCCTAGAAGTGGTAAAATTTATATTTTAGCCTTATAAAGTGAGTAGAAATTTATTTTTATTTTTATTTGATATTAGGTGTGGTTTATTTTATACAAAATAATTCTATATTACAGGTTGCAAATACTTTAGAAATTACTATTATTTTGTTTTTAAAAATTTCTAGAATATATTTCTTTAGGAACTTATTAAGTATTTACAAGATTTTTGTATTTTAGAAATATTGGTAATATATATATATATATATATATATATATCATGGACTTTTATTTTTATTAGTTTTTATATAATGATAATTACTAAATTGTCTCAGAAAGTTGTTTAGATTTTAGGAGTTGTAATAGGAATTTTATTGGGTTATTTTTAAAGTGTGTATATCTATATATACATACATACATATATATAAGAAGAAGAAAAAAGAACAATAAAGACCTCGGCCCACTGCTCCCCGAAGGAAGCAGCAAGCAACCTGAGCCAGCTATATAGAGATCCGACCCTCCCCTGTTAATAACTGAAGCATATATATATATATATATATATATATATATATATATATATATATATATATATATATATATATATATATAAGGCGTGAGAGAGGAAGAGAGGAATCCAAAACCAAAACCCTAACTCCAAGTTAGCCACCAACCCCGACGACACCCTAGGGTGACGCCGACCACCTGCACGGCCGGCGGAGCCGATGGACGGCCGCCCAGCCGCTGTGCCACGCGAGGCAAGGGGTAACCTGTCCCAGAAGCTCGACTGCCAGGTACCTGTGTTCTCGGACATCTCTCTCTTCACACGTTTAACTAAATTTTGAACCGGCAATTTCTACGGATACTCAACCTATACATCTATAAACCCTGTTAATTATTTCGCGTAGAATCAGATTCAATTTGGTAGTAAATCAATACGAAATCGAGGTAAAACAGTTCCGAAATAGGACATCGTATTGCTCTAGGTACCTGTATTTGAGGACTGTTTCACATCAATCCAGTAGAAATCTCAAAAAACTATTTGAACATGAATTTAGACCACATGTAGGACTGTGAAACCCTTGTTGTGAAATTATTTTTGATCCACTGAGCAGAAATATTTTTGTTGTTAAAGTTTAGGAAAAACATGTTTTCGAAAACTAAAAATTTAGAGAACTTCTTCGATACGACGTGTGTCCCACCAAACCGGGCGACGTGGTTGCGAACCAAAAGCATCGAAAGGTGCGTATCGACTTAGCGGACGTGTAGGCTTTGACGGAATTCAAATTGGTTGCATGTGCACGACAAATTTGATGCGTATCCGTCGAAATTTACCGTATCGACCTATTTGCAAATTTCTCAATTAATTGGTGCACGTTCGTCAAATTAAGACGAAACATGCGCCAGCAGGACCGTATCATTTTTCTGGTCCTGTATGCCAAGTTTGGTCCAATTCTGAGAAGGTCGACTGGAATGCCTATCACTACAAAAAAAGTGACCTTTTGGGACAACTAAAAACCGTTTCAAAAAGAGCATTTACCGTCCTAAATATTATTAGGGACGATAATTGGGACGGACCTAAACGGTGCTATTAAGGTGGCGTGGTAAAAACTTAAAGGTCGAATTTTGCCGTCCTAATTGTTATTAAAGGGCGGTTAAACCAATTGTCCCAAAAGCTTACAAATTTTTATTTTTGAATGAAGGTTCATTAATCCATCCCCAAAGGTAAGTATTTGTAACGGATTGAAATCATCATAATAGTTTAGGGATGGATTGAAAAGAGTCTCAAAAGAATATAGCTGCATGCTCAACCCTGATATGCATATAAAATATACAACTAAAATACATATATTGAAACAAAAACCATATATAACCCATTATTTGAAACAAAAATCATTTAGAGTTCTTCCATCATTTACAAAATGAACCCGAAATCATTTTCCATAGTTTACAAAATTGACCCAAAGTATCTTACATCATTTAGAGTGCTTTAAATCATCAATTGTTCACTCCATCGTTTATAAAATAAAATCTAAAACGTTTTAAATCATTAACATCATCTACCATTTACAAAATGAACCCAAAATGAACCCGAAATAATTTTCCATCAAGCAACATCTCCTATCATTTGCAAAATTAGTCCAAAGTTCATTTGAAGTACCTGCAAATATAAGTAAAAAGAACTAGTTTATAAAAGACCATGCATACCAAATGAACTGCAAACAAAAGTAAAAAAAATGTTAAAAAAGCTTTAGGTACAACAAAATGAATACTTCAGAAACCTGCCCATCATGTACCAGGTCACCCACAATAATGAATAGGCATGAAATAGAATGTTAATTCACTGCGGGCTATGTACGAAATAGAACATTCACAGAGTATTGCTCATGATGTCTCTATGTTGTGTTTAATTTTCATCATTTGAGATTGCCCAAAATCCTCAGATAAGTAAAATATGATGTGGAATCAACCTCTGAACTGAAGCTAATAAAAATCTACTGAGTTAACCTTGCATGCATGCATGCTTCATGTTGAACAGTCAGAAGGTTGTCTATATATGCAGTTCTTGTAGATGTAGTTGAGCGTGTTGTTGGTTATATATATATATATATATATATATATATATATATATATATATATATATATATATATATATATATATATATATATATATATATATTTATTTTTTTATATATATAATCTTCGTAACTTCTTGTAAAATTGCAGCTTATTGTTTCTATATTGGTCTTGCAAATGGGTATATTACTTAATATAAGTAATTTACAGTGGATCCTTTTAATTCCCAAACTTAAGAGAATGTTTCAAATTTCTACTTATAAATTCCATAAAATAGTTATATTGTATGCCCTTATAAGTATTCATCCAAGACTTACAGTCCAATTATAAATCTTAATCCTAATATAAAATAATTAAACATAACGATTGTTAGGATAATAAGAATGTAGAATCAAACTGTAGCTAAATTATTTTACCATCAATTATGTTACCGTACTAGTTTAGTTACTTATCTATGAAGTATCAATTGTAACCCATCGATCTATCTATAAAAAGCTAAACCAAATATAGTCTAGTAATAATCTTCTAGATGTAAACTGCCAACCTAACTCTCAAAGCTATTCTTCAAGAAGCAATGTAATGCAGTAGTGTAATCTTCAACTTCAAGAAGCAAGAAACACAACATTCATTAGTTGATTGTATGTTACTTCATGAAGGTGTTTAAGGTTGCACTAATTGATAGTTACTGGTAGTATTGTCTTCAACAATCCTCAAAAGCTCTTTGGTGGGATTATGAGAATACAAACCTTGTTTTGTTTGCACTTTCCTCCTCGAGACCAAAAACAGAATATCCTGCCATTATGAGGTGAATTCATCCATGAGAGTATACTCTAGAATGGCATCCATTTTCTGGAGAACATCTAGTAGAAAGTAACACACACACACACACACACACACACACACACACACACACACACACATACGTACTTGGAAAATATCTCTTTATACCTCCTGGAACAGGCATCTTAAGGTAATCTTCAACTTACTCAAATACCATTTAAGGTCATTAGTACTGGCATTTTACCATCATGGAAGCACAACTAAATATTACAAAGTGAAAGGACAACATAACAAGTTTTACACAACCTATTAAACTGACAAATTATGTGACTTACATTCAAATTGTATATAAATAGAAGTATCTACATTCACTTGTGCAAATAGAGCATAGAAATCTTTTTTAATAAATAGAAATCATATAAATCATAAACAGGGTATGCAAGTTACGTCGTACAAATTCTGAAGAGCTCAGTTACAACTCACTATAGATGTGCCATACTGCACAAAACTCCTCAAAAAATGTGTTTAGACGTGCTTTTAGATTTGGTGTCTGAAGCTGACGTGGGGTAATGTTGATGCCAAAGAAATAAACCAGTCATGCATGTCAACAAGTGCTAACAAATATAAAAGGCAACTAGAGCAGTATGTAAGACAACTACCTTGATCACATATAATTAGCAACTGTTTTTGAAGATTTTTCTTTAACATTATCAGATGGAACATCTTCAAGATCATCTGAAAATGGAGTAAAGGAAAAGAAAAGATATAATATCTTGCACAATTCCTTATATACATATATATATGTTAGAGGACTTGCTATTTTCTTTATGAAGTAGAACTGACAAAAGTTTATACCTTGTTAAAATATCATCAAGGAACATATGCATTGGGAAGAAAAGAATTTGCTTCAAAACAAAAAAATACAACAAGACATGGTAGTACATAGGCTAACCATATGAAATGAGACATTATTGTGGTAAGTTTTAGTTATAAATGCTAATTTGTAGAAACTTTGATTGCTCACTAACATGAAAACAATTGTAACACCCATATCTCAGAACACGTATTTTGATTAAAGCCTGTATGTATCTTGGACCTGTATTTTATTTTCTCAGATTCTGGCCTGTAATTGTATTTCTGGCTCGACTTGCAGATTTTGGTTTTCTCGTAAAATAGGTTTTGACTTGGCTTGGTTTTATTTTGTGGAGGAGAATTGGTTTGGTTCGGTTTGGTTTAATATGCATTGGAACACCTTAGCCTATGCTCCACCCTCAACACACCACAACCCACCCTCATTAAAACTCTACCTACTTTCTCTCTCCTCCATAATTTCCATTTATTTTCTCCATCTCCTTCTTCTTCTTCCTCCTCCACCAACCTCCATAGGCAAGTGCACCTTGCCATCAAATAAGTACCATATTTTATTTATCCATTAGCTAGATTAGGACATGGAGATCAATATTAGGACTTGACATTTTTGGATTTGGAGTTTCCATTTTTCTAGATCTAGGTTTTAACTATTTTCGAAAATTCTTGCTTTTGATCTATTAAACTTTGATTTTTGCTTGTTTTGATGCTTCCATGTGGAAGAGAATTCAATTTTACCCAAGTTAGACCTTTGAAAATCAAGATTTGGTTTTGATTTGGCCAAGATATGAAGATTTGAAGTTTTTAGTATTCTTGGACTTGCTCTCGGCCTGGAGAAGAAGACTCCAGCCTGCGCTCTTTAGCGCAGTGTTGAACCGCGCAACCTTCCCCCGTGCTGCGCTCTTTAGCGCTGGTTGCTGACAGCGCAGCCCTGGCCGCTGCCCGATTGCGCGCGCGCGCGCTCCTGCGCCATTGGCCGCTGCGCCATCTGATTCTGCGCACTTGGCTCCATGCGCACTTGACCCCTGCGCACTTGGCTCCATGCGCACTTGACCCCTGCGCACTTGGCTCCATGCGCACTTGGCCCCTGCGCACTTGGCACCCTGCGCAGCTGACACCCTGCGCAATCCAACCCCCTGACCCCTTGCGCAAACCATGGGCTCTTGGAGTTTTGGTTTTATTTCTTTAAGCTTGGCTTCTCTTTTGTGGATTGGGTTTTGAGATTTTGTTCCACACAGCACGACTATCTTGACCCAACACGACTTGACACGATTTTCAGTATTTGCTATGACTAGTACGGTTTTCGTGGTTCTCGGTGATCTACGATCCTGGTACTTTTTGATCTTCTTGATAGTGACCCGATCGGGTGCACTCTTGACTTGTAACCTGATAACTTGATAGTGGCCATGGCGGCGCACTCTTGACTTGTAACTTGCTATTCGACTTGTAACTTGACTTGTATAATCAACCTTGACACTGTGGGTGTTCCTGCTTGCTTGCTTGTGCAATCTACTTGTCTTGTCTTGCATCATGTCTAGGACGTGACTCCCTAGTTTCCCACGGTCAGGGATTCGTACTGAACATGGATTAGGCTAATGACTAGATCTAACTATAGTTCATAGAGAATTTCCAGTCACAGGCAGTCTCGTTATCTGGGCACTTTAATTGGACTTGTAGCTTGCCGACGAGTAGAGCACATTTCCAGCACACTGTCATGTGTTGCATCCTCTAAGTCACCTAAAGGTATATCGTCTCCGGGGCAATGTATCCAAACATACTCTCAACCCGCGGAAGGATAATTGGATGGTCTGCAGGGCTTGGGACTGGGAAAATTCTTATTGCATCTTGTTAGTAATTAAGCTTGTGATAACCCTAGTTAGTTTAAGTAGTAAGCCGTAGTAATTGCTTGGCCGCTTGTGAATGGATGATGTCTAGCTCTGTCTAAGTCCTGTCTAGCCCCTGTACTTGGCACTCCTGTACATGATTGTTTAACTTATCTTTAACAATAAATGGATAGAGACAAGTGCTATTCAGGCGAAGGGTTACAACCCCGCTCCTTGTTTGGTTTACGGGTTGTAACCTGGACCCCAGAATGGTTCCACGTCCCTAGTCGTTTATTGTCCTGACGTGCTCTTTATGACTTGTATTTTTCTTTCATTTTCTTATGTTCTGATATGCTGGCTTTTGTTCTTATTTTGTGGCCTCCTTCGTGGCACTTGCTCTTTCTGGGGTTTGACCCAGCTGGTTTTGTGTGACCAGATTTCGGAGCAGCACCCGAGGATCTACCGAACCTCCAGCCCGATGGTGGCGACTAGAAGGAACCGGGGCTACGAGTGGGTTTTCTATTTTGTTTCGCTCACTCTATTGTAAATTATTCTTTTGAGGCGTTTAGCCGACGAGTACTTGTTAGCTCGATGCATATTTACTCACTGTCTGCCTACGGGCTGTAAACATGAATAACAGATCCTAGGTTTGATCATGTATGACTTAACTCTTGCTAGTCCTTGCATTTTGTACGACTAGCTTCATGATCAGCTGATATGTAATATTTGGGATGCCTTTTATTGTATATTGGTGGTCAAACATCTTGTAATTATATTATTTGCTTGAGATTGAGTCAGTAGGCTTGACCTTAAGAGACTGTTGGCTTGAAGTAAACCCTCATATCTAGACAGCCGTGACCGTATAGCGAGATGGACTTCATTTCAATATACGTAGCTGGCTATGTTCGCCCCAGCTCTCCAGTATTCTGGTTCTGGGGCGTGACATGGTTTAAGTGGTGGCCCATGCAGGTCTTAGCATTCAAGAAATGTGAGGGTTTACCTAATAGTTGTCTCAATCAGTACTCGTCCTTGATCTCCGTTCATATCCTCTGAATCCCTGAGAATCTTGACCTGATCACATGCTTGTATCGTTGATCTGTCCTGGTCCTTCCTTATTATTTTTATTGTGTCGTCTTCTTCAGCGGCACTGTACCTGACCCCGCCGATCAGCAAGGTGGAGCACCTCCCGTGGACCAGCAACCTGGAGATCAAGCCCAGCATTCCGACGTTGTCTCCAGAGTTATACCTCCTGGAGGAGAGCCCCCAGTTCAGCCTGTTCAGCCTGCTGAGCCGGATGATGGCACCTTGGTAGGTCTCATCAGGGCCTTGATAACTTCTCAAGATCGCAGAGGAGACGCCTTACACCAGGCAGTAGCAGATGCTTTGACCAGAGGCGGTCACCCAGGGAACAGTGCGGCCAACAACTTTAAGCGCCTGAACCCTTCCTTCTTCGACGACAGCGAGGATGCGATTGCCGCGGACGCTTGGCTTCAGGATACCGAGATAATTCTGGAAGCAGCTAGGACACCTGAGAATGAGAAGGTGACAGTGGTATGCCTGCAGTTGCTGGATTTAGCTCGCAGTTGGTGGGCTGCGCAAGCCATGGGATTAGTGGCACCCATTGCTTGGACGGTGTTCAGAAAGAGATTCCAGACAAAGTATTTTGATGCTGTGGCTCGATACGACCTGCAGACGAGATTTACCAGCTTGAAGCAAGGAGGCAGAACGGTCGACAGTTATGCATCTGAGTTTTCTAGACTCAGTAGGTTTGCCCCCACCCTGGTGGCAACCGAGTTTGATAGAGCCCAGCGGTTCCAGCAGGGACTGCATTTGGAGATCTTGTTGGCAGTCGAGCAGTTCGAGCACCAGACGTACGATACAGTTTATGAGCAGCTAGGAGGCATGAGTATACTTCCCAAAGGATCGTGGACAGGACCAAAGGTCGGAAACGGTCTCACGGCCAGATGACCCAGTCTTCAGCACCAGCCCCGGCAGCTAGGGCTTTGACAATTGGAGTTCCCCAAAGGGTAGATTCGGTTACGTCGGTTCAGTATTCGACCCCGACGTACCCGCAGCAGCAGAAGCAGAAGCAGACTTCCACGATGGGATGTTCTTATTACGGGAAGCCAGGCCATGTAGTGGCAGATTGTCGTAGGGCGCCAGGATTGTGCCTGGTGTAAGGCGTAGTCCGTCCTCTTCTAACCTAACCAGTCCCTCGATAAGGGGACCAGCACCGGCACCAGTACAGCAGCAGTATCAGCCTCAGAGGCCATTGCCGCCTCAGGCCCAGGCCTTCCAGCAACAGAGGCCTCAGTAGTTCGCCCTGGCTCAGGCCCAGATCCAGGATCGACAGAGAGGTATTTGTGTCCTATTGTCTTGCTTTTTGTCGTCGTTATGCGGGACACATGTCATGTTCCATGTATCCCAATTACCACGGTATATCCCGAACCTGAGCCATGTCCTAGATCATTCGAAAATAGTTATTGGTACAAACCTTTTCGTATGAGGAGAGGCCCATGTCCCTGTTTGACCAAAGAGAGAGACCTCAAGCGCAAGACTATCAGTTTAGTTCGTGTGGCTTGAGTTCATCGCTCCTTGGGGAGTCAAACGAGGGAGTGTGAGGATGACATCCGATCACGATATCCCGACTTGTTTGACTCGTAAGGTATAATGTCTTCCTTATGCCTTATGCTTTCCATCCTTGCTTGTATGTATGATTGCTTGATTGCTTACTTAGTGTAGCTTATTGGTGATTAGTATAGTTGGTTCTTACATCTCTAGCATCTTGATTTAAATTTCGAAGACGGAATTCTTTTAAGGTGGATAGAGTTGTAACACCCATATCTCAGAACACGTATTTTGATTAAAGCCTGCATGTATCTTGGACCTGTATTTTATTTTTTCAGATTCTGGCCTGTAATTGTATTTCTGGCTCGACTTGCAGATTTTGGTTTTCTCATAAAATGGGTTTTGACTTGGCTTGGTTTTATTTTATGGAGGAGAATTGGTTTGGTTCGGTTTGGTTTAATATACATTAGAACACCTTAGCCTATGCTCCACCCTCAACACACCACAACCCACCCTCATTAAAACTCCACCTACTTTCTCTCTCCTCCATAATTTCTATTTATTTTCTCCATCTCCTTCTTCTTCTTCCTCCTCCACCAACCTCCATAGGCAAGTGCACCTTGCTGTCACTCCCCAATCCTGGAATACGTATTTTAATATGTGAAACCGATAAATTGTATTTACCTTGTATTTATACGATATTTATTATGCAGTATTTCTTCATGCATTTCCCAAAAATATTTGACAAAATATTATTTCCTAATTTATTTTCTGTATTTGGGCCTACAGTTTTGGCTCATTTGGGTAACCTATTCTTGGTTCACCAATGGTTCATCATGAACCCTTTGGTTCATCATGAACCCATGGGTCCAAGATCTTTATATATAACTCATCTCATTCTCTCTCCTCTCATTTACTTCCTCCACCAACCAAGGCAAGTACCAACTTGCTCAAGAGATGGATCCATAATTTTGTCAATAATTTCTTACAAAACTATTTGCCAAAACATGTTCTTCTCCTCAATCTATACTAGTTTAAAACTTGAAAATTTCCATTTTGAAGCTTTAATTTTTGTAGATCTAGGTTTTAATCGTTTTCGGATTTTGTATGGTTTGATCTACTTTAGTTGGATTTTATGGGTTTTTGATGCTTCCATGTGGAAGAGCATTCAGTTTCACCCAAGTTGGAACTTTGGAAATCTGGATTTGGAGTTCGGATGGCCAAGTTATGATACTTTGAAGTTTGGGTTCAGCCATGGTGTTCTTGCTGTTTGGAGGAGACAGTGAACAGTGTGCTCCTGTTTGAGCATGCTTCCTGTTGGAAGCATGTCTCTCCTTGAGCTTGCGTGACTTTTCACGCAGCTCTCTCCTTGAGCTTGCGTGACTTTTCACGCAGCTCTCTCCTTGAGCTTGCGTGACTTTTCACGCAGCTCTCTCCTTGAGCTTGGGTGACTTTTCAAACAGCTCTTCCCTTGAGCTTGCGTGACTTTTCATGCAGCCCTTCCCTTGAGCTTGCGTGACTTTTTACGCAGCCCTTCCCTTGAGCTTGCGTGACTTTTCACGCAGCTCTTTCCTTGAGCTTGCGTGACTTTTCACGCAGCCCTTCCCTTGAGCTTGTATGACTTTTCATGCAGCTCTTTCCTTGAGCCTGCGTGACTTTTCATGCAGCTCTTTCCTTGAACCTACATGACTTTTCACGCACGCTGCCTTGAATGAGCCTGCGTGACTTTTCACCCCTTGAGCCTGCGTGCTTTTTTATGCGTACTCTTTTGATATTTTATTAGATATTCTTGCTTTTTTATGCGCCATTGGCCACTGCGCCATCTGATTCTGCGCACTTGGCTCCATGCGCACTTGACCCCTGCGCACTTGGCTCCATGCGCACTTGGCCCCTGCGCACTTGGCACCCTGCGTAGCTGACATCCTGCGCAATCCAACCCCCTGACCCCTTTTGCAAACCATGGGCTCTTGGAGTTTTGGTTTTATTTCTTTAAGCTTGGCTTCTCTTTTGTGGATTGGGTTTTGAGATTTTGTTCCACACAGCACGACTATCTTGACCCAACACGACTTGACACGATTTTCAGTATTTGCTATGACTAGTATGGTTTTCGTGGTTTTCGGTGATCTACGATCCTGGTACTTTCTGATCTTCTTGATAGTGACCCGATAGGGTGCACTCTTAACTTGTAACCTGATAACTTGATAATGGCCGTGGCGGCGCACTCTTGACTTGTAACTTGCTACTCGACTTGTAACTTGACTTGTATAATCAACCTTGACACCGTGGGTGTTCCTGCTTGCTTGCTTGTGCAATCCACTTGTCTTGTCTTGCATCATGTCTAGGACGTGACTCCCTAGTTTCTCACAGTTAGGGATTCGTACTGAACATGGATTAGGCTAATGACTAGATCTAACTATAGTTCATGGAGAATTTCCAGTCACAGGCAGTCTCGTTATCTGGGCGCTTTAATTGGACTTGTAGCTTGCCGACGAGTAGAGCACATTTCCAGCACACTGTCATGTGTTGCACCCTCTAAGTCACCTAAGGGTATATCGTCTCCGGGGCGATGTACCCAAACATACTCTCAACCCGCGGATGGATAACTGGATGGTCTGCAGGGCTTGGGACTGGGAAAATTCTCATTGCATCTTGTTAGTAATTAGGCTTGTGATAACCCTAGTTAGTTAAAGTAGTAAGCCGTAGTAATTGCTTGGCCGCTTGTGAATGGATGATGTCTAGCTCTGTCTAAGTCCTGTCTAGCCCCTGTACTTGGCACTCCTGTACATGATTGTTTAACTTATCTTTAACAATAAATGGATAGAGACAAGTGTTATTCAGACGAAGGGTTACAACCCCGGTCCTTGTTTGGTTTACGGGTTGTAACCTGGCCCCCAGAATGGTTCCACGTCCCTAGTCGTTTATTGTCCTGACATGTTCTTTATGACTTGTATTTTTCTTTCATTTTCTTATGTTCTGATATGCTGGCTTTTGTTCTTATTTCGTGGCCTCCTTTGTGGCACTTGCTCTTTCTGGGGTTTGACCCAGCTGGTTTTGTGTGGCCAGATTTCGGAGCAGCACCCGAGGATCTACCGAACCTCCAGTCCGATGGTGGCGACTAGAAGGAACCCGGGCTACGAGTGGGTTTTCTATTTTGTTTCGCTCACTCTATTGTAAATTATTCTTTTGAGGCGTTTAGCCGACGAGCACTTGTTAGCTCGATGCATATTTACTCACTGTCTGCCTACGGGCTGTAAACATGATTAACAGATCCTAGGGTTGATCATGTATGACTTAACTCTTGCTAGTCCTTGCATTTTGTACGACTAGCTTCATGGTCAGCTGATATGTAATATTTGGGACGCCTTTTATTGTATATTGGGGGTCAAACATCTTGTAATTATATTATTTGCTTGAGATTGAGACAGTAGGCTTGACCTTAAGAGACTGTTGGCTTGTAGTAAACCCTCATATCTAGACAGCCGTGACCGTATAGCGAGATGTACTTCATTTCAATATACGTAGCTGGCTATGTTCGCCCCAGCTCTCCAGTATTCTGGTTCTGGGGCGTGACAACAATTACCTATAAAAATTAAAACCACTACATTACCTTGCTTTATTTATATATCAGCCTTATCGTATCATTTCGGCCGATAGGTGCCATAAGCTATGGTGTTTCTCCTCTGCTTCTCTGTGGAGAAAAAAATAAAAAAAATAAGTCGAAGTAGAATCAAGTGAATAGTTTAAGTGGTTGTGTTTTATATTGGAACATAATATAATATAATCCCATGAAAACTAAAGCCTTAAGGGTAATTCCACAAGGTTGACTAGAATAAACAACTAGTACTATAACAATATGGAGATAATCTATTATTAGTAAGGGAACTTGCCATTGAAGCAATTCAAGGTGTTGGTTGCTCATAATGGAACAAGATTCACTATAACAATATGGAGATAAATTGCATACCTCTTTGAGGAAGGTAAAGACGAAGAGCCTAGTTGGAATACAATTAGGATGAGTACCATAAAGACGGTCTTGTAGTGAACTGTTGGACATGAAGGGGTAGACTACAATTTAATGATCATATTCACAGCAGTAGCCAAGAAGTGGGACCAAATTCTCGTGTCGAATAGCTAAAAGAAGGGTTACATGTGAAAAAGATTTACTCATGAAACCATGAATATGAAGGCATTTGTTTGATATAAAAAATATATATGTTTCGACAACAAAAAATTATAAGTAGTATTCGAATAAATTCAGATGAGCATATTCGAATAAATTTTATAAGTAGTATAAAATGTATGAATTGTAACAAAACATATTCAATTTAATTACTACCGAACATTGCTAATATTCAGATGTAAGATACCTGAAAGTATTGTATATATAAGATATTTGCTCATACATAGACTACGCAACTTATTTTATCCTGAACTACTTCTCCAGCTATTGGTTCCAACATTGAGATGGAGCCGAAGTTTCATCAAAAGAAACTGCCGAAGTTGTCGGATTAGTAGTTTCAGTGCCCATTCTTTGTTTACATGTTTATTGTTGTATGTGAGTTTTTTCTAGACCGTATACATATAAAAGGCTCATGACAATAGGGGTGAGCTTGGTCGGGCTCCGACGCGATACATGTGTCAAAAAAATTAGATTTTTTTTATGTTAACTAGAAGTTCTAATCAATTGAAATCCCAAATCATCAAGTTCTCAAGTCGGGTATATTTGATTTCATCAAAGAGCTCCAAAAAATCAGTTCTTTAATTGACAGCATGAAGCATAACATTTTGGATCCCCGAGAAATATTAATATCAGTAGGCGATAACAAGTATAGAAATTCAAGTCTATTTGGTTTCACTGAAAGAGATCTAACAATTCGTTTTTTCTTCTAATCAATAGCAAGAGTGCGACAAATTAGTATATCAAGAAATACTAAAAATACACCACCAAATGACACAACTAGCACAACCTTTTACGATAGAAGCCAGAATGGAGGGCGAGGCGGAGCTCGTTGTCGCTGACGAGAACCGCACCGGAGCACAGCGAGCGCAGATGCTCCAGTATCGTGAGATTGTTGTTGGCCTTGACGGCATAACCGACGATAGAGTCGAGGCCCTGTAGGGCCTCGCAGTATGCCTGGAAGTTCCAGGTGATCTGGGGCTTGCTGTGGAGGTTGAAAGGGGTCCTCTTTGCCTTCTCCATGGCCTCCTCTACCGTGACACCCTCGATGGAGAGGTGGCCATCGGAGGAGCGAATGAAGAAGTAGTTGGTGGTGGTGGTGGGTTCGGGGGATTTGGAGAGTACTGATAAGGTTAGGGTTAGCGTTTTCTTTCTGGTGGTGGAGAGAGGAAGAGTGACGAATTAAGGTTGGGGTTGGGGTTAGGGTTTAGGAAGGGATTAGGGTTTCAGAAGGGTTTTAGGGACAGAAGCGTGGTGGTGGATGACATTGGAGCTCTGGAGAGAGAAAGAGAGAAAAAAAAAATAGGAGGGTTTTGTTTCTTTGTTTTCTTGGTTAGGGTTTTAAATGATGTGGGAAGTGGATAGTGGTGGTGGAGTCTGATCTAGAGAGAAAGGGTTTTGGTTTCTCCCAAAATAAAGATAGATGTTTGTGATCCAAAGGTGAAATTTTTTGTTAAGAGATCCAATGGGTAGGGGAAAACAAGAGAGGAAAAAAAATTCCCTAAAAAATTGATAATGAGCCGCCAAATATTTGGCATTCCCGCCGAGATTATTCGGGACGGTCCTAGAATTTATTTGGGACGAAAAATTATAATTATCCCAAATAAGAGACCTATTTTACAATCTGTCTAAAATAATACTATTTTGTTGTTACTAAAAACATATTCATCCCAGAAACTAAATTTTTAGGATGTTTCATACTAGTTTTCCCAATAGTATCGTCCCAAAAGCTTACTTTTTTGTAGTGTATTTGGCGGGCCCGCGACCCATTCCAACGGGCAAAATTGTGCACAGCCCACCGAAATCTAACTTTGGACATACGGTTGGGTTCGTCTCCTCAAACTGGGCCTGTAGACATATAGTTTGATGACTTTACAGACTGTAGGTTCTGGCACGCGTTTCGGTGCAAAACGGGTCCAACGGCGGATATCATTTTGATCCGAAATTATGATTTTGCCCCTGTTCCAAAATTTGACTTTTGGACAGGCGTTTCCTGGACATATCTTATATTCTGAACACGTTCGTGGTGTTTATTTCAGCATCCGAGGACGTATGCGGGATTTGGCTTTCATCGCTTCACTATTCTAACGGTTCGAGCTATTGGACGTCGTCCTTTTTGCACACAACCTCAGGCAAGATACCTTGCCATATTTACTGCTTATATTTAGTCTGAATTTTTATTATTTTATGTCACTGTTTACTTATTTCCAGTTCTTGTAGCTGTACCATTATTACAGTTCCTGATTTATTGCCTTTTCAGTGATATTAGCTTTACTTTACTTATTATCCTTTGATTGTATATGGACCTAGAGTTAAGGGACTAAAATTTGTAGTGTATAGCATAAAACCTTGACACAGTTTTACCATGAGGTATGTGTGAGAAGAGTAGCATGTAGAGGTATTTGCGTGATGGCTGATCACCTGTGCGCATGCGTTAGGGCTAACTGCTAATAGAGGCATTCTAGGAGACTTGGTAGTTAGTAAAAGGTATAGGAGTCATGGATGTGACTCTACTAGACATTGGGTAGGAAGAACAGTTTCTTAACGTATGGGCCATGTATGTACTTTTCTATTATTGTCGGTTATCTCCGCTGGAGATACGGTCCTGCTGGATCCTGATACCTGATTTCCTACTGGCCTCTGACATTCGATGAATGTTATGCTTTGAGGTCCTTGGTGTCCTGGTGGGACCATACCTGAGTTTCTGCTCCTGTAGCCAGAGTACCCATGCATTGAAGGTCTGTTCTTACTGCATAAACACATTAGAATGGTCAGGTAACCCTCGTTAATGCCATGTCACCCCACTAGTAGCTTGGGACAATATCGCATCGTAGAATAGTGTGCTACCCCTTGTCCTTGTTTGGTTATAGGGGTAGTCCACTATTTCGATGATGAGATATTGGATCTTGTTACGAATGAGGCTATTTTACTTACTTGTAATTGATGACATATTATATATATTCAGTTATGTGGTATTTTCTTTATGTATCTTGTTACGTCCCTCTGAGGACCTGGTTATCTCCGCAGGTGTGTGCTTTGTGATTTTTTGCAGGTGTTCTAGCCAAGGCCGTGATCTTCTCCAGTCCTTCGAAGATGATTGCCCTTGGTTCCTCTTGTCATTCTCATCTATCCTTTCTTTGTATATTTTTTTCTTTTAAAATAGTTGGTAGTGGATTCGTCTCCGCCCAACTACATGTATAAGTGACAAATTCTTGAGTTGATTTATATTATTATTCCTCTAATTTTGTGGATGAGATTTATTTATCATGATTTTACTGCATTTTACAGCTTATGTATGCATACGGGGGTTCCATACATTGGAGTATACTTCGTATGTATACAGCTGGCATGTCTACGTACTTAGTCCTAAGTAGTTTGGGACTGGGGCGTTACAAATGAAGTCTTCATGCCTCTACCGCCTTCGTGTACACAGGAGCGCTGTACGTAGTCAAAGAGATATGGAGAAGGCATTCTTCCTTCGAATTCCTGTGGATGAGGTTCGAGTATGACTCGATAAGAGAGTCGCTGATGACGTACCCCCGGCCTTGAGTAGTGCGAGTGGGTTCTCAAGGGATGACGGGGTTTCGCTGGACGAGGCTTCAAAGAGTCTGGGGTTGTCTTGTATAGCTTTCCATCGGCTGTGTGCGTTACTGTCAACGCGGGCCTCCGATCCGCCATCGGCCTAGCACGTTGATCGCATGGGACGAGTGCTACCTTGGATCTCCTCCTACCATAGGTGATGACTAGTATTCGGAATCCAACATGGCCATACCCGATGGACCGGTTACTCTGTCGAAGACTGAATTTCTCATCGGTGTAGCATCCTCCACGAATGGGCGAGCCATCATCTGCTTCTTTCGATGTTGTGCCATTGTTATCCTTGCCATATGATAGCCGTGATTATCTCTGCATTTCCCGAGCATGGGTGAGAGAGAGATGGCCTGACATCAGCGGTCGAAGGAATCTTCGAGACTTCATCGACGAGGGGGGTCTGAGACGCAGTCCCTTCCGTCGTACTACTCGTCGCAGCCGCCTTAGGCACCCAGGTCCATCGAGTCTTCTTTGATTTTATGAACCGCTTCGAAGGGCCCAACTTCTCTTTAGAAATGAGATCTTCAAAAGCTTGATGGTCGAAGCGTACGACCAATATCTTCTGAGAGGATCCCAGCAAGTCATAATCGGATTGCGTCACCACCTTCTCGTTGGAGGAAAAGGTTGTCCCCAGCAGAGTCGCCATCATGTTCGACATGACAAAAGGTTGAACAAACTTTTTGTATTATGAACGTAAAAAAGAGTACAATCGATTCTTATGCGAATAAATATAAGTACAAAAATTTCTGGAAAAGTGTGACGGTGGAGATCGAGCACTACAACGGCTCCTTTACTCCGTTGACGATCCGATGATGATATGAGACTTGCTCTGACTTTCTGGTGCCTTCGATGGAACTCTAGAATTGTCGATCATGAGGACGCTGAAGTTGAAGATTTTGATAATTCTATGGATCTTCTTCTTCTTGTCGATCAACACCATGCTGGATCCAGACTTAGCTTCGAAGGACGGTTGGCCTTACCTAAGTCGAATTTTGGTTGAGGATTCCTTCGTTCAAAGGGGCTATTGTGAGCACCCTGAATTTTGGGTTGATTTTTTATTTTATTTTATTTTCTGCTTGATTTAATTTTAATAAATAATTTATTCTGTTTAATTATCTTTAAATGTACTTTTCCGTGCCTTTGATATTTGGAGTGTCAGGGATGTTCAACTCTGGAAACTTTCTTCATGAATTTTGTAGTGGACATGATTACCTTTATTTTGGTATATAGTGTCCCACTCAAACTTGTTCCCTTGTACTCTTTTTGTTTCGCACAACTTCGGGTCGAATTAGACCATTTGATTATTAATTGATTTTCCCACTCTTTTCCTTGATCATTATTAGCACGTTACCGTGACTTTAATTTGGGAGCACCAGACCAGTCATTTTCTTGAAACCAACTCATCATGCATGATCTACTCGAGACGCTCTTCACCCATGACCTTCGTGTCCCACTCGGACACGCTTTTTTGTGCTCCATTTGCTTCACACAACTTTCCTGACACGTGACCCAATTTTATTTTACCCCACGGTGTCACATTCATTTTCCAACTTGATTTGTGGGTACCCTGTCGACCAAAACTTGTCAGCCCCAAATATGGACATGGCCCACATTGAGCCTACTACCCACACGACACTTGTGTCCGATTTATTGGAATCCCCACAAGCTACTTATTTACCCATGATCATCAACACCTATTTTTAATTCGATTATTGCGTAATGACTGATTTTGACCCAATCCGACTCCACCAAGTCCATACCCAGCTTCGTGCTACCCTCTATCGTGACGCCCTCACTTTCTTTGTCCAAAAATAATATTAAATACCCTTTCTACCTATTTTTATTTTCGATGTAAAATTCTATTGATTTTAAAATCCCTAGAATGACCAATTTTCCTATGATTAATCCTAGCCATTGATCCCCCTAATTAATCCTAGACATCCATTTTCTACATGACAACTCCCCAACCCCTTTCTCACATGTGGCCGGCCCTAAAAACTAGGTATAGAATCTCTCTTTCCTCCTCTCTCATTATTACTCTTTCTCTCTCTTTCTAAACAAAATTTTTCCAACACCAACAGCAACTACAACAAACAACACCACCACATCAACCAATCACTCCCGCACCACCATAGCCCGCCACCACCTCCACCAGCACGTCGCACCACCCGCCGCCTCGCCGCTCGCCGTGGCCGTGCCGCCACCAGCAGCGCGCAGGCAGCTGCAACTACAGCAGCGAGCTACAGAGCGGCCGGAATGGCCTGTGGCCGCGCGCACGGGCGGTGCAGCGCCGCCGCCGTACGCACGCCAGCGTGGCCGACCCCCCGTTGGCCGGGCGCACCCTCGGGGTAGGCTCCATGGCGGCCATCGTCCTCTGGGATGCACCGTCGAGGCAATTCGTGCGTTTCGCACGACGTTCCGTCGTGACGCGCGCGGGATCGATCCAGAATTCGCGTTCCATCGCAGCGACTTCGCACGCATTTTTCCGGGAATCCAACAGTTGGATCGGCGATTTCTTCGCTCCGTCACAATCTCGGTATATCCACCTTCACTCCTGTCAATTTTCATCTGTTGATTTTATCGTTTGATACATCAAAACCGGCCACCAAGTTGACCGTTTAAATTGTATTAATTTTGGACAGTTTCGCGGATTCAACTTCGTCAGCTTGTACCTCCTCCACCACAGCTCCATTTGGCATGCTACCAGTTCCTGTACAAAGCTTGTGTAACCCTCTTGCTACCCCTCCAGTTTCGTTTCATTGTGAGCTTGTTTGATTGGTTGAATTTGATGCCAAAGTTGGCCGTCCGAATTCGTAATTTTTAACTTGTAAAATTCTATTTTTGAACACGGGACTCCAGATTTCATTTATGACACCACCAGTAGACTCGTGGCGTCGTTCTGGCATGTTTTCATATAAAATTTGTTAGATTTGGAGGACGTGGGCCCTGACATGTATTTCGGTACAAAGTGGGTCCCACAGTCTTGGTTAACGGAACTTTTTGACGCCGGCTCATCGGAATCCAATTTCGGATATACCGTTGAGTTCGTATCGTCATTCTGGACTCGTTGACATATAATTTGCTAGGTTTTGATAGACATTGAATCCGACACGCATTTTGGTGCAAGTCGGATACCAATATCCGGGTCTACGGGTCATTTTGAGATCGGCTTATCGGAATCCAATTTCGGATATACCGTTGAGTTCGTATCATCATTCTGGACTCGTTGACATGTAGTTTGCTAAGTTTTGAGAACGATGGCTCTGGCACCTATTTTTTTGCAAACCGAAATTCCAAGTTCTGGTCAACGGACCAAATTGAGATCGGTTCAACGGAATCCAATTCTGGATATACCGTTGGGTTCGTGTCGTCATTCTGGTTTCGTAGACATATAATTTGTTATATTTTGTAGACTTATTTTCTTGCATGTTTTTCGGTGCAAAACGGCTCGACACGGATACCATTTTTGACCCAAAATTACCTTTTTACCCTTGTGTCCAAATTGGACCGATGGGTAGACTATCCTAGCTAATTTGACCATTTTGGACACGTTCGCGATGTTTATTTCATCGTCCGACAATATTTGTTGATAGTTTCTCTGAGTTTAACCTTTTTATAAATAATTAATAATTAATTCTTATAAGTTCGTATTTTGGGATTAGTACAACGAAACTGAGATCAGTCAATTCCAGTGATCTCACATCGCTGAAATTGATAAGATGGACACGTGGATCACTATAATAAGATTATCAACTTTACCGTTGATTATCTCATCTCGATTTGCGTGTCGTAAGTTTTGACGTACGAATAACGAAGTACACTTTATATCTTTAATAATTAGACTAGAATTAACCCTGTTTGACCAGAGTTGACTAGTTGACCAAAAGTCAACTGTAAGTCAACACTTGACCTAGTTTGACTAGATTGTTGACCGGAGTTGACCTAGAGTTGATTTGACTTAGAAGAACCTAGGATAATATAGATTGCTTGTAGAGATTCATTTATTACAACTTGAACACCTTGTAACCCGTATTGCTTTAAATCGGATTCTGTGGCTTCAGTTGGACCCCTATACCTATCAGCTGTTCAGGTTATCAGGCGAGTACGTTCTCTGATCATTTCATATCCTGCATTAGGAGTATATTTCCTGCTTTAGATTACTTTACATGATGCTGACACGTTGGAAACACGGATTAGTACTATATGGATCTTGTTGTGCGATGTTATTCCCTTAGCGGATACATCGGGTATTCGTGTTCGTGTACTTTATCGTGAGCATCGTGTACTACTTGTATTCGTGACATTCGTGTACAAATTGTGTGAAATCGTGTATATTCATGTATTCACATGATCTCGTGTGCGACTATACTTCGTGTGCAATAACATAACTTAGCTAGATCCTTGTGTATTGATTGGGGCGGGGGAGTAGAAGTGGTTATGTAATCAATCCAGTAGATTACTCGTGTACAACCTCTGTAGATTACTCGTGTACAACATCGTGCCGTTTACATAACTATCTTGTGCTCTGAATCACTAGTCACTGATAGTTCTCTATATATTGTAGCTATTTACTTACAGTCTCTCTCTTTTACATCATGTTGTTCTTCAGTTTCCTGTATCTTACTCTCTTGCATGCTTTATATTTCCTAGCCTGTTATGATTTGTTGAGATGTACTGTACTCGCTCCTGTCCTGACTGGACCTGTTGATAAATTTTACAGATAGCTTGGAGATTGCCTGCTAGCCTAGAGGAGACACAGTAGAGGTTGTATAGATAGTTATTTCAGTCGTCTTGAGTTGTATTATTATATGGATTACTGTATTTGAGCTTTGAGATGTTTTCTGGTTTTGTGTATCTTAGACACTTAGACTTCGGGATTGTATCTCTGTGATTTTCGTTCTGTTTTATCTATCTTTTATCATGCTCTACCTTAGATGTGATTGAGACTGTATCTACTATGTCACCTCCATTCAGAGAGTATATACTGTACAGGTACCTTTATATTGTTAGATGATTGACCTAGGACAACGTTCTACTGCCGATACTGTGGCGTAGGTTGGACGTACCCACTTCTCGTTCCCTTATTCTAGGGCACGGGTCGTGACAGCTATGCCTTCGTAGAAGAACTGTTGATTAGCCTTGGAACGTGCTGGAATGCTTCTCATGAGGAGTTCGAACCTGGGCGACGCCTTAGAGGTCTTCGAGGTCCTGACGACCTAGCTTGTGGGTGGATGGCCAGCCCGAAGAGCCACGGGTTTTGCTCTGCCCATTCTGGAATTTTTAGACCTTCGACGCCTTTTGGAAACCCGGGCCAATTGTTGCTGCAGGAAGTTGCTCGCTTCAGTCGAGTAGCTGATGCGCTTTTGGAGGGTTGTGCCCACAAGAAAGTCAGAATATGCTGCAATAGGGATCAATCTTCCAGTATGCTTACCGAAAAAAGAGGGACTACACTTTGACGAAGACTAAACCCCTTGTAGACACCTATAGGCTTTGCTGAATCTGTAATCAATCCTTTGTAGAAGAAGTAAGATTAGTCTTTTACGTATAGCCTTGATGAATCTGTACTAGATCTTCGTAGGCATAATAATAACGAAACTTTTTTCTGTATCTTCTGTTGTCTTTTTAATACTCGGTTTGCGCCTTTGTATCATCTGCACTGTGGTGGAGGAATGTTATCAGCTGAGGTTTTTCATGCTACAGTCACGGCCCGCTCTTGAATGATTGGATATGAGTCAGACTCACCAGCCTATGTTGTGGACACAACATAGTAAGCTGTACTAAGTATCTAGGAACTTCACCAGATAAAACAAAATCTCAATCATAGCATCTATAACGTTCTCAAAGATTAATACAATACAATGATACAAAGTCTAAAAAGTAAAGTCTATGGTACAAAATGTAACCGAATCTAGATATCGTCAGCAACTCCTAGTTCCCGAGTCATAGTACAGTCTTGCTCAACTAAGTTCTCGGGATCCTGCCCATAGTCTCAAATTCACCTACAACATATCCAATCAGAAAAGGAGCAAAGTACAACCTTACGAAATGAACATGTACAATATAAAATTATAATACAACGATAATATATGGCTAGCCTGCAATGATGAATAATATCACAATGACTGAAATCCATGAAGAACACGACCATACAATAGTGATTTGAAATCTCTACTAGAATATGTGATCGGTTGGGGTAGCATATGGCACATTGTACATGAATAATGGTACAGCTTAGAGTCTCACGTACACGATGTGAGACCTAAGCTATTCATATGAATTCTAAGTTGGACTTTGGTCACATGTCTGTACTATTTCTCCTCCCAAATGTACAAGAAAAGAACAAGAGCATGATAGGTACCAGAACCAGAAGCACATGACGAATTGTGTGTACAACGTGTCTGATATGAAATCAATGTAACACAAAAATACAAAGCAAAGTTCAATCGTAGTGTACTTGCCTTTGTCCTTGCAAATCCAGTAAGTCTCAATGTCTCCACCTAGAGATAGGGCAAGAATAGGTTAAATTCTAATAATGTCAACCTGTAAACTAACTATCACTATCTATAAAGACTAGCTAACTGATTATTTCTAGCTAAATATATATATTTACTAGTTACCATAGGAATTAATCATAATATGTATATATATATATATATATATATATATATATATATATATATATATATATATATATATTTATATATATATATAAATAAATTCTGGCACTCATAATTTCTTCTACCATGGCAACAAGATTTATAGCATGCTATGAGGCATATATTTAGAAAATATAGTTGTAAAATTTTGTCACAAGGTTGCGCCTACAGAAGGGTGGTAAAAGACCACTCAAATTATGGTGTGACAATAAATCAGCAGTACCGTATTCCAATGACAACAAGAACTTATATAAGTCAATGGATATTGACATAAAGTTTCCAGTTGTGAAGAAAAGAATTCAGAATGGTTGAAATGTCCATATGCACATATATATATATATATATATATATATATATATATATATATATATATATATATATATATATATATATATATATATATTTTTTTTTTTTTTTGAGAGAGAGAGAGAGAGAGGAAGGATCCACATCCCCTCACTTTTGCATCCTCCATGTATCCCCATGTTAACTCCCGTTGGATCTTTGTTTAAGTCATCTAACCTTAACCGTTGATTTTTCAACGGTTAAGATTAGATGACTTAAACATGATCCAATGGATGTAAAAGAGGGGATGCATGGGGGATGCAAAAGTGAGGGGATGCGGATCCCTCCTCATATATATATATATATATATATATATATATATATATATATATATATATATATATATATATATATATATATATATATATATATATTTTATATATATATATATGCGGATCCCTCCTCATATATATATATATATATATATATATATATATATATATATATATATATATAAATTCTGGCACTCATAATTTCTTCTACCATGGCAACAAGATTTATAGCATGCTATGAGGCATATATTTAGAAAATATAGTTGTAAAATTTTGTCACAGGGTTGCGCCTACAGAAGGGTGGTGAAAGACCACTCAAATTATGGTGTGACAATAAATCAGCAGTACCGTATTCCAATAACAACAAGAACTTATATAAGTCAAAGGATATTGACATAAAGTTTTCAGTTGTGAAGAAAAGAATTCGGAATGGTTGAAATGTCCATATGCACATTAGGACAAACTCCATGTTAGCGGATCCGCTCACAAAAGTATTATCATCCAAGGTCTTTCATGAGCATACTGCTCATATGGGTGTTATCTTAATTAAGTATATGACAATATAGTGGGAGTTTGTATTTTATGTATTTGGATACTATTTGACTTTAGACACATTTATGTATTAAAGTATTTTGGATATTTATCTGATCAGATATATTAAAATTTTAGTTCATTCTTTTTTCATTATGTTAAAGTATTCATCTCACTAAAGTTAAGGAGGACAATTTGGAAATAGACATGTGATGATCACATTACGTGTAATTTCTATGCTACGCATCCGTGACTGATATATGTCGTTTAGCCATATTGGTATATGTGACCATTGATGGTTCAGTTATGCTAAATGTGACGACAGCCGCTTTGATCCTATATTGATATGGTTCATGGACGAGATTGTCCGGATATACCCTAAGGATTAAGATAACAATTTATGAGCTCACTAAGGTTAACACAATTATAAGGTTACATATGTGGCCCAGTAGGAGTTGTTGGAAATATTCATTATTAGGGGCTACACATGCAAAATTAATTATGTTGGGCTATCTAAATAATTAAGCAAAATTAAAGTGGTCTATTTGAAAAATTGGCTTAAGGGTATAATAGTTATGGAAATAATGTATAGATACTGGAGATAAATCTAATTTGATGAGGGGCCAAATTAATTAGAAATATCAAAAAAAAATATTTATATGTATTCATTAGGGTTATGGTCCCCAACTCATACGACCACCAAAGAAAATTTTCTCTATTCTCTTCTGCATCCCCATCAACAGAGAGAGGAACAAAGATTTTATCTTCGTTATTAAGGGTCGTAGCGAGTTGGAAGATCGAACCCCACAAAGAGACGTCTGCTTCAAGATCCATTAAGCCAATAAATGGATTCAGGTACTCTCGCTTTTATTTTGTTCTTCATCTCATTAATCAACGGACCATATTTCTAACATGCATTGGTTCATAAATGGTTAAATCTCCACTGGTAAGCAAATGAACCTGAACTTTCGCATATCAATTTGAGTCATGTCTTATAGCATGGCACCGTTAATTTTCACATATCAGATTTAGAGTTTTTATATTGAATAGTAGACTAATCATTCACATAAACTATTTTCATAACATGACTAGTATTTTTTTTGCCTATTTATGAATATTATATTTTGCAGGATCGAAGTAATACAAACAAAACTAACAGGCAAAATCAACAATTGTGCACACGTACAGGTTTAGTTCCTTTGTTAAGTACAAAAAAGGAGGTATAAAACCAAGAATGCTCCCAAATTTGTCTTGTATATTATATATTTTCATGTTTATATAGATCTTTTTTTGGTTACTTCTGTATGTGAGAAGTAAGATATTTTCGATATTGGCAGAATATTAATAAGAAAATAATAATAATAAAATCTCTTAACAGCTTGATCAAACTAGAATTGAATCTGGTCCAATTGACTGTTTGAAGAAGATTCATGTGAGGAAAAGAAGGGAGAAGGAGAAATTTGGAGAAAGGAAAAGGCAACAAAAAAAATCTATATATGTATATATTTTTTCACTCTTTATTGTGTTTTAAAATGCATGTCATACTCTGTTAATTTATGTTATATACTTTTTGTCTTACTATATATCATTGAGTCTCGCCTACGATATCGTTATAAGAACAATGTAAAACAAAAAAATATTGCTGAAGAGGAAAATTTGAATGTGAATAATTATGATATATATAGAAAGGTGATCGTACTTAGTCATGTTCGTGTGCTTAGCTTGGGTGGTGGTTTGAAAGGTAACTCCTCACCCAGCCAAAATTGCAACAAGCGTGGTGTCACGATCCGCTTCCGCTTATCGGAATACAAGTACGTAGCCAAGTCCCGCCTAGGCCGTATCATCGATGGTAGTATGTTGTTTATACCTCAATGTCAATCCCAAATAAAATAAAATTATATCTATTTTCTGTCATGCCCCAGAACTAGAATACTGGAGAGCGGGGGACAGACACAGCCAGCTATGTACATTGAAGTATAATCTACCTCGATATACGATCACGGCTGTCTAGATGCATGAGGGTTTATCTACAAGCCAACAGTCTCTTATGGTCATGAACAAGCCTAGTGTCTCAATCTCAAGCAAGTAAGTAAATGTTACAAGATGTTAGATCATTATACATACAAATTAAGGCGTCCCAAACATTACATATTCAGATGATCATGTAGCTAGTCATATAAAATGTGAAGACTAGCAAGAGTTTCAGTCATACATGATCAACCCTAGGATTTGTCAATCATGTTACAGCCCGTAGATAGACAGTAAGTAAAGTTGCAAATGAGCTAACACTTGCTCAGCGGCTAAACGCCTCAAAAGAATATTTTTTACAAGAGAATGAAAGAGCAAAATAAGAACCCACTCGTTGCCAGGGTTGCGCCTAGTGGTCACCATCTGGCTGGAAGGCTGGAGGATCCTCGAGTCCTACTCCGAAATCTGGCCATACAAAACCAGCTGGGTCAGACCCCAGAAGTGTAAGTGCCACGAGGGAGGCTTCACTGAAGAACTAAAACCAGCATATTAGCACATGAGAACATAAATGGTAATAAAAGACATAAGTTAGAGAAAATAAGGTGATAAACGATAAGACAACTAAGGGACGATTCCAGTAGCCAAGTTACAATCCGTAAACCAAACAAGGACAGGGGTTGTAACCCTTCACCTGAACAGAGCTTAGTTTCCAACCAATTATCGACAAGAGTAAAGCATAAGCAAGCATGGGATGAAGTAATCATAGACTGGCATCGATTAGACAAGACTAGACTGGACTGTATCCATCATTCACGACCAAGCAAAGAGTACGGCTTGATTCTTTAACTAACTAGGGTTATCACACGCCTAGTTACTAGCAAGATGCAATAAGATGTTCCTGTAGTCACAAGCCCTGCAGCTATCCAGGTTATCCAGGCGAGGAGATTTATTAGAGTTACAAGAGTTATCAAGCTTACTGGTGTACTTTCGGTACTTATGTTTTCAAGAAGTGCCCCACATGATAGTGAGCTGGAAATGTGCTCTACTCGTCGGCAGGCTACAAGTCCTTCTGGTGTGGCCGGGATAACGGAAACGCTTGTAACTGAAAAAATCTCTCTATATGAACTACTTGATCAATCTAGTCATTAACCTAGTCAGATTTATAAATCCCTGACCGTGGTAACTAGAAATTCATGTCCTAGACATGATGCAAGATGAGACATGTAGCTTATACAGGCACAATCAAGAAAATCAACCACGGTATCAAGACAGGAGTTACTTAGCAAGTCAGTGTAGCTGTCACAATAGCGTTCAAGATTATCATGTCATGTTAGGTTACTTGTTACTTGTCAAGATTGCTTGTCAGGAGTGCGCCTCGACGGGCCACTATCAAAATTATACATTCCATATCAAGTTTACTTGTTACTTATCAAGAGTGCGCCAAGCCAGGTTGTGCCAAGCTAGGTTGTGCAAAGCCAGGTTGCGGCAGTGCCAAGTTGCGACAATGCCAGGTTGCGACAGTGCCAGGTTGCGACAGAATACGCGCAACCTAAATGATACGGTGCTAAAAAGTGCGCGTGCACACTGTTCATCTTCTCCAACCAGCATAAAAATGCTTGGTTGAACATATGAACTTCAAATGACCATAACTCGGTCAAAATAACTCCAAATTAGGACTTTCAAAGGTCAAAATAGGGTAGAACAAAATTTTCTACAACATGGAACAACTAGTTTTTGAAAATAAGCAATTTTGATAGATCAAAACCATAAAAACCGAAAATAAATCAAACTTAGATCTACAAGAATTCACCCATAAAAATCAAAAACTCCAAGTTCTAAAGAGACTTATAATCATGTAAAGAAGAGAATGGAACAATAAAACTTGAGATCCATTATGAAGCAAGTTGTACTTGCCTAGGTCTCTTGGGTGTAGGTGGAGAGGAGTAAATGATGAAGATGGAGAAGTTATGAGAAATAAATGGAGGATAGAGAGAGGGGTTGACTTATATATTAAGCCCAAACCATCTCAAACCACACCAAGCCAACATGTTGAACCAAACCAAAATAAACCAAGTCAAGATTAAACCAAGAGTAGGCTAAGCAAGACAAGTCTAACTACGATCCATCTAACAAATGTCAAAAGTCCGTACACGTATAATAAAAATACGTATAACGGGAAACGGGAGTGACAACTCTACCCACCTTAAAAGAATTCTGTCCTCGAAATTTAATCAAGAGGCTGGAGATGTCATGGCAAGCTATACTAACCACAGGCAGTCTATGACTAGCAATTAATCAAGCAATCATTCATGCGAGCAAGGAGTTAAGAGCATAAGGCATAAGGAAGATATTATACCTCATGAGTCAAACAGGTGTGGATATCGCGATCGGATATCATCCTCACGTTCCCAAGTTGACTCACCCAAAGAGTGATGACCCCAAGCAACACGGACTAACTTAATAGTCTTGTTCTTGAGTACCTTCTCTCTTTGGTCCAATATGGATGCGGGTCTTTCCTCATACGAAAGGTTGGTACCAACAACCAATTCCGAATGATCAAGGATATGGCTCGGATTTGAGATATACCGTCGCAATCACTACACCAAAAAAGGCATTTAGGAACAATTTTTATATGCTCCTAATAATTTTAGGAACATATCATAATCGTTCCTAAAAGTGGCGTTGCAATTTTTGAAATGGTTATAAAGAATTCCTAAATTAAGTCTGGAACATTTATAAGTTGTTCCTAAAACATTTCTAAATATCATTTTGAAATGCCTTAGGCTTGTTCCTAAATGTAATTTGCAAAACTTTTGCATTGTTCTCATGGCTAGTTTTGAAACGCTTTATTTATGTTTCTATTTTTTAGTTTTAATTTTGCTTTCCATTTTTTAGTTTTAACCACAAATCTGATTATTCCTCTATTGAAACAACTTAATAAATGGTACAAGATTTTTTACACATACCCTGAATCAACGTCCAAGAGCTCCATTAAATCAACCAAAGATATCAACTTAATACAAAACAACTAGTAACATTTTCCAAAAGTTAATCTTTATAAAATGCCATCAAAAGTATATAAATAATAAATAAAATCAACAACGAAAATATAATTGTACAATTTAAAAAACAATCTATAATGTTGTTGCTACTATAAATTGTTGTATAAAAAAACTGTCTTAAGTTTGGACTGCAAGGGAAGAAGTCTTCAATCATGATACCAGTCCCCATAGACCGATGTTGCCTCAAATGATTGGGATCATAGGTGTATAAACCATGCTTTTATTATAACCAAGACAACCATCTCTTCGAGTGCTCCAGCTCTTGACTTAATGCTACGCGGTTGTTTATAGATCTCCACCGAACTTGTCTGTGAATAAGCACCTTGTCTTTTCCTTCAAAAGAAAAGGTTAGCAGATATCGTTGATTTACCAACCCTAATGCTTTCAAATCAGAGTAGTAAGAAAACAAGATCTATTTTCTTAATGTAAAAAAGAAAGAAAGATCAATAAACAAATGTAATGAGAAAGCATGATATTTCATATGGGACATCAAACATGGATAAAATGATTTCCCATTTAGCATCAAGGATAAAAAAAATTAACTTCAAACATAGTTGTAACCTATTCATAAAAGTATATCTGAAACAGAAAGTAAAAGAACTATACCCATCCATTTCTGCAGGCATTTGAATGTCCACAAAACAAGCATCGAACTTGTATGGCGGCCTGAGCATTGCGATAGCCTTTCCCCCACTTTTCGCACAAGTAACTTCATCTCCATTCTTCTTCAAAGCACCAGGTGCTACTCTAAGGTTCACTATATTATCATCCACAACCAATATATGCCTCCCATGGAGGAGGCTCCGTAATGACAAACTAGGTTGCCCTCCATTTCTGACGCGTTCTTTGTAGTGCTTGCTGGATTTGCAAGAAGGAATACTTTTGGGGCTTCTGAAGGATCGTCTTTTCTTAATATACTCAGAAAAAATAGACCAGAGCTCAACATCCTTTAACCAAGTTTCCTTGTCAATAAGAACCATTTTGATAGACAACAGCCTACTTGTTACTATTGGAATGACTTGGTTTATCCCAACGACGACCTCAGTTTGAACTCCAAGCGTACGGAGGTGATACCCTGTCACCTTTGCACGGGCTGGCCTGTGGTCTACCACCAATGCTCTTGTTCCTTGAAACTCCAGCGCTCTGTGCCCATTTCAACTGTTGGATGTTCTTGAAAGAACAGCGACAAAAGTGAAGGTAGAGCCAATGTGGTATTCACTCACAAACCCGATCTCTCCTTTCGTGAGACTGACCAAACACTTACTAATGCTTAGTCCAATACCAGTGCCCCTATGAATCGAAGATATTGACGGGCCTACTTGCATAAAGGGGGTGAACACTCGAGATTGGGCTTCTCGGGGAATCCCCACACCTGTGTCTTCCACTGATATGATGAGGTTTATAAGATCGGAAGAATGCGACAAGAAAGATTGCTGAAATCTAACGAGGTCCTGATTGAATATCTTGAAGTTCTCCCAACTTCACCTTCTATCTACTACGGGAAACCCACTCAAGGTATAAGTAGATTTCACTTCGGATTCTATCTCTAAAGAACTCATCATTAGCTCTTCAACAAGATGGACAGTAACAAAGATATGTCCTTTTTCTATGAACTGCCAGAATATAATATCTAGTTTAAGATATTTACCTTTGAATGAATTTCTTATAAAATCCAGTTAAGATCTATACCTTAATTGAATTTCCCACGATATTTGTGATGATTTGCCGTATTCTACTAGGATCACTGGTAAGAACTTCTGGACCTGATCAGAGACATACACTGCCAACTACTCTTGCGGAATAGCCGAAAATGGGAGTTAGATACAATGGTCACACGATAACAAAATTATGGAGTGTAAATGCCTTACCTTTAGCAATAGTTGTTATATGGGTGTTGTTGGAACTATTATTTGCAACGATCTAATAACGGTTCTAATAACCGTTACTAAATTAAATCTATTTGCAATAGTTATTAGTGAACCGTTGCCTCATAAAACATTTTACAACTGTTCGTAAATGCTTGCTAAAGTTTTTCTTTTTTATAACGGTCCAGCAACAATTTTATAGAAGTGTTGTCGGAGTGAGCCAAATGGACAATGGTTATGTAAGGGTTTTAAGTAACTGTTGCAAATTTGTTAGTATTTTGCAACAATTAGTTTAAGTCTCATAAAAAGGCTTACCTTTAGCAACAGTTGTGCAATGCTTTTTGTAACATGTTACCGGTTTCCTTATTATTTATAATGATTTTGCAACGATTTTTTGCAACTACTTGCAATTTTTTTGTTAGATGACAACATTTTGTGCTAACCATTGACGAAACGACAATCAATCTTTTCAAATTGTTTATCTCGCAATAGTTTGTTTATAACGGTTACAAATTCAATATACAATTTGAATTAATTCTACACATATTTTGATTAATACGAAGGTTTGGTCAAAATTGTATCTCAATTTTACTTGAGTATTTGAGGGGCATTGGACGAGTACCCCCACATGGTCATCATTTTTTTTGTATTAGCTCGGTAGGTCATCCGGGGGGTGATGTCCCTCACTCGATCTCATAGCTTTTGATCTGCTCATCTGAAAGGTCGACTACCAAATGTATATAGTTAGTTTAAATATATGTTTAGTTAGATAAAAAAATATAGTTAGTTTAAATATTAAAAATATTTTAGAATTTGTTATATGTTCAGGTAGTTAAAAGGATTTTAGCTTTTTCTTAACTACATTAGGAGATAACATATGTGATAGTTAAAATTGTGTGATTTAAATCATAGGACACAACTGGAAAAAAAATTATTATTACGAAACAAATTTTATTCTTAAATGGGAAAAAAAATTAGTTTGTACATAGAATCTTGTAATAAACAATTGATCCATATATCAACAAATTGGTATGTTACAATTTACATAACTCTGCTACAAAAATCCCATATTATTAGAAAAAATCGCGTATAGTGCATTCGGCTTGGTTCTGGTTTAACCGACTTTTTGAAGATTAAGCCATGATTGAACCAAATTGGTATGTTATTAATAAAATCCACCTGAACCAATTCGATTGGACCATCAGTGAGGTTAAAACTGATCTGTTCGGTTTAGTCCTAGTCGGTTTAGTAGGTTCTTCGATGTGCACACCCTACATTCAAGAATGTTACACGTATAAAAAATAATGTATGTTATTATTAAAAACATTAGATTGAATTTAAATTATATTAGAATATTTTAAATATAAATTATTTTAAATATATTTTTGAATTTTGCATATGTGTTTAACTAAATAATACTATGTAGTTGGTTTAAATATAATTTAAATTTAAATTTTGAATATATTTTAAATTTGATATATGTTCAGGTGGTTTTAATTTTTTTTAGAAGAAAATATGTTCGATAGTTAATTTTATAATATTAATTTATTGAGGATAAACATATGACGTAGACGACTTTTTTTTATCCATTTCTAAGCAATATTATGATATATAATATTAGAAAATAATAATTAATATATATACCAAATCTCGTGGTCATGTCCCAAGTATATATATATATATATATATATATATATATATATATATATATATATATATATATATATATATATATATATATATATATATATTTTTATATATAAATATATATATATATATATATATATATATATATATATATATATATATATATATATATATATCCAAAAAAAAATATATATATATATATATATATATCCAAAGCTCCGTCCGCGGTGCCCCGTCAAGCTCCGCCCTCCTGCACCATCGGATCGGGGGGGGGCGGGTGGGGTTCCGCGTGGGTCCCGCACGTGCGCCCGTTCGATTCAACGGTAGAGGACGACGGGGCTTCCCCGGGACTACGGATTCGGACTATATATATATATATATATATATATATATATATATATATATATATATATATATATATATATAAAATATATATATATAAATATATATATATATATATTAAATATATATATAATGGCGGCAGGAACTAGGGTTTCTCAAGAACTCGGTTTCCCGATCTAGGATCCAGGGCAAGAGGAACCACGAGCGGAGGCCGAAGGCTGGGAGACGGGCAGCGGTTGGACCATGGTGAGGCGGCGAGTCAGAGGAAGGATGATAGGAGCATAATCGATGCAAGGAAACCCAAGGGGAAATCTTTAGGCGACGATGGGGGCAAATATCAACCAAGGAGAGCAAGGTCGTGGTCAGATAGCGGGTGGAGCAGTCAGAGCGAGGAGGATCCCAGGGGCAGGGAGAGAAAGACTCGGTGTTCGCTGGCATCAAGTACCAAACCCAGCAAAGGTGACACAACCGACGGAAACACAAAGTCCGGGATCAGCTACGAAGGAGATGGAGAGGGAGAGTCAGCGTAGCCAAAGTGCGGATGTCAGGGGCAAAGCACCAATGGAGCAAGGTACACAAGGTAGGTCATGGGCGGACTTCCTTCGGAATGATGCTACGAGAGGGAAAGAAGGGATGCAATATATTACTCCAAAGAAGGTGGGTAACGTTTATAGAGCAGTGTTCTCAGAAGAAGACTTGTCGGAGACCAAAGAATATTGGAGGAATACATTGATCTTATATGTTCTTGGCAGTCGTCCTTTTTACAACCACATTAGAGGTTATGCTGATTGTGTATGGAAACCTAAAGGGAGCATGGGATTCTTCTCCCGTAGCAATGGATTTTACTATGTCCGGTTCGGGATGGAAGACAATCTGGAGAGTGTGGTTCAAGGGGGTCCATGGACGTTTGATGGGCGCCTAATCATGATAAAAAGATGGACGCCAGAAACGAGATGCGAAAAAGAAGCCCTTCGATCGGTCCCAGTTTGGATCAGATTTCCTAACTTGCCTATTCTATACTGGAGTTCGCATATGATGATGAAACTTGCAAGCATAATTGGTAAACCAATTAAGGCTGATGAGAGAACCAATGCTCGATCGAAGATGGGATTCGCTAGGATATTTGTGGAAATAGAAGCGGGACAAGCTCTACCCTTGTATGTTGAGTACGAAGTTCCGAGCGGCGAGGTATATATCCAACAAGTGGAGTATGAATAGGTTCCACCCACGTGCACCCATTGTAGGCAGTTCGGGCATGCTCCTAGTGAATGTAAACAAGGGGACGGCATAGAAGAAGTTCAACCTAGGGGAACGACCCAAGAGGCTCGAGATAATAGATACACCAATATGAATGTGGAAGGGGAAACGAGAGAGGTGGCACCAGAAGAGGCCAATAGAACAGACAGCGCTATTGGCAGTAGGGAGAAGAGGATCTTCGGGCCTACGGATGGGATGGACCTTGAGATCGATATTGGGTTAGATAGTCTGACACCAGGTTCCAACTTATAAAGAGGTAAAGAGCAGGCTTCTTCTAGTAACGTAGCAGGATATGTCCAGAGCATTGTGTTCCAAGCGCAAAGGCATCAAGCCAGTAGAGGTCGAGGTACAAACAAAGGAAAAACGGCAGAAGGTGGAGTAAGGATGATTACTAAAGGAATAGCACAGGTGGAGGAGAGGGGTCAAAGCACTCCAAAAGAAGGGAGCTGTAGTCGAAAACGTCAGGCATACAGCACAATGGAAGATATCGATCGATCCTCGCATGGAAGGTCACAGCCTGAACTGGAAGTATGTAGGGACAATCCTAAATGGCAAGAGCTAATTCGGAATATTGTGAAGGAGGGCGAGCAACAGAGAGGCGAGACAAGATTAGAAGATAATGAACCATGTCCTACCTCAGAGGACGTGGGTCGGGAAGGAACTGAGGACAACATCATTAATCAATGACAATTATCGCATGGAACGTCCGCGGAGCATGTTCGATGGGACGTTGGCAAGAGATAGGTGAAGTTATGATTCAGAAGAGGGTGAGCATCTGTGCATTGCTCGAAATGAAGATTAAGTCAGAAAGGTTCCTTAATAAAAGAACGACGATTAACTGGAGACAGGTACATAATCTATCCTTACGTAACATGGCACGCATCTGGGTCAGATGGGACAATAGGAGCTGGGATGGTAATGTAGTCCATATGTCGGAACAGATGGTGGTCATTCAATTCAAAAATTTAGGTGGTCTACAGTTTCTGTTTGGGGCTGTGTATGGGCATAATGACCGAGGTAGACGAGGTCAGTTGTGGCAAGAAATTATTCAGATAAGTAGCATGGCTAATACTCCACAATTGTCGTTATTATTGATGGGTGATTTCAATGCGATGCCTTATCGACATGAAAAGATAGGAGGCAGAGTAGTACCAGATGTGATCCTCCACGAGTTCCAAAACTGTCTTCTCCAATCGGGACTTCTTCAATTGGAGCGCATTGGCCATGTGTGGACGTGGAACAACAAAGCAGTTGAGAGGCGAGTGGAATGTCAATTGGACTGGGCATTGAGTAACAGCATCTGGACCAGTCTATTTCCAGAGTCTAAAGCGGAGGGACTGGCGGCCGGTACGAGCGATCATTCGCCAATATATGTTCAATTAGCGGAGGAAAGAAGGACACGTGCTCGGCCGTTCCGTTATAATAACAAATGGCAGCACATGGATGGCTATAGAGAGGCGGTCCAAGCTGGGTACATACTGAGGTGGTCTGTAACACTCAATTCATATTTATTCAGAGACTTAAAGCTACTAAAGCTTACTTGAAGATGTGGAATAAAGCACTGCCGAAAACCAATCTGGTTGAGGAAGAAATGTGACTTCAGTACACACAAAATAATCTTCAACAAGATGTTTCAAATCCTAGACTCGCAGAGGAGGAGAAGAGGCTTATCCAGGTAGTTGGGAGACTCCGGATGCTGGAGGAAATAGAAGCGTCTCAAAGGGCTAAGTGCTCTTGGCTTCATCATGGAGATCAGTGCACGAGGTTCTTCTATGATATTATTCGCATGCGGCATCATAGGAACCACTCGCCTAAATTCATTGTCCCAGACGGCAGGGAAGCAACGACATTGGATGATATGCAGAATGAAGCAATCAGGTATTATACTAATCTATATAATCAAACTGATTATTTGAATGTGTTCCCAGAGATAATATGTAAAAAGGTGGTCATGACGGTCGGCAATTGTCAATTGCGGGCACGGGTGGAGATGGAAGAACTGGAGGAAATAGTTAAAGGAGCTGACCCGGATAAAGCACCAGGCCCAGATGGATTTGGGAATATGTTCTTCAAAGTTCACTGGGATGATATTAAATATGTAGTGCTGGAAGTAGTTCAGGACTTCTTTTCGCATCATCGGCTCCTAAAAGAAGTTAACCACACTTTTATTACGCTTATACCTAAGAAGGAGGGTGCCACGTCTTTATCCGACTTCCGGCCAATAGCGTGCTGTAATTTTATTTACAAATTGATTACCCACCTGATGTGCAAAAGGATGAGGGGGGTTATGCAGCATCTCATCTCGAATAATCAGGCGACATTTATTCAAGGCAGGTCTATTGCAGATAATTCTTTGTTGGCGCACGAACTAGTCAGGGACTTCTCAAAGCCAGGCGGAAAAAGAGCATGTATCAAGCTGGACTTACGGAAGGCATATGATACTGTGAATCGGGACTTTATCTGCCATGTGATGCGGGCTATGGGATTTGTCGAAGAGTGGGTGGATATGGTTCGTGAATGTATTAACACTCCGTTTTTTTCAATTTTATTGAAGGGTATTCCGCACGGCTTTATTCATAGTAGTCGAGGGATCCGACAAGGGGATCCACTATCCCCATACCAATTTACGATCGTGATGGAGTATTTCACATGCCTCATGGAGATGGCTGAGGCACAAAAGCGTATTGTCCCGCTACAAAAAAGGATCAAGCCGACGATATCTCATCTTATTTACGCCGATGACCTGCTAGTTTTTATAGAGCCTCCGATGGTGGGACTGGAGGCATTGGATGGAATTCTGCAACAATTTGGGGTACTTTCGGGACTGCGAAAAAGCCAGGAGAAGTGCCAAATTTACTTTAATGAGTTGTGTCCCAATAAAGAAGAAAGAGCTCTTGTTCTGGAGATGACGAGAGGGGAACTTCCAGTTAAATATCTTGGAGTTCCTCTCTGTATAAATTATGCCAGGGATACAGAGTGTCTGAACCTTATTGATTACGTGCGGTGACGAACAGAGGGTTGGCATGTATTAAATTTGTCATTTGGAGGTCGGATTGAATTAGTGAGGTCAGTTATTAATGCAATCATCCAGTATTGGCTACAGACGATCTTACTGTCGATCAAGACTATAGATAAAATCGAGAAAATATGTGCAAATTTTGTATGGCGAGGGGGTATACATGCTATCAGATGGGAGGTTCTCTGCAGACCTAAGAAGGAAGGAGGGGTGGGATTGAGATCGCTCCGAACATTATGAGACGTTGCGGCTACAAGGATTCTATGGAAATTCCTTCAGGGGGAGTCTCTCTGGGCCCGATGGATGGCACAGAAGTATGTTAGAGGCGGATGTTTCTGGGCAATGAGGGGGAACTCTAATGATTCGGTCACTTTTAAAAGTTTATTGGTACAAAGGCCGTACATAAAGAAGTTCATAGCTCGAACTATGAGAGACGGGACCAAAACGGGTTTTCGGAATGACCCGTAGGTTGATCACAGTAGCATGTTAGAGCTGGGCGGCGACAACCTGGTGGCTCGGGTGAGGAGTGGTATCCCAGTAAGTGTTATAATACAGCAAGGGGAGTGGAGGCCAGAGACGCATGGGGTTGCACGCCGCTTTAGTGAGCTAATCAAGCAAGTTCGGATTGACATCGAGTGTAAGGAGGATCACTGGCGGTGGGATGGCTCTCCAAGCGGACGGTTTGAACATCATAAAGTCTATGAGGATAAACGAGAGAAGTCCCCGAACATCCTTCAGTATGAGTTTATTTGGATTAAAGGGGTTACACCCAAGTTCCAATACAACTTGTATAAACTGCTAAGTGGCCGACTTACCACTGTTGATAGGCTTCGTCGGTTCGGAGTTGCAATTCCAAGCTCTACTTGTGTATTATGTATGCAGGTAGATGAGAGTGCTGCTCATCTGTTCATGCAATACACGGTTACATGGGATGTCTGGAAATTCCAGCAAGCCAAAATGGGCATGACTAATGGTGATACTCGAGATATCATGGAAGTTATTGAAGCAATCAAGAATATGAGAAGTCGTTCGGCTACGTGGATGAAAGAAGCTAGGATCAGGCTGATTGTCACAGTATGGCATATCTGGAAGGCTCGCAATTGCAGAATTTTTGAAGAGAATACCATAAGTAGTATTGGCATTAGTCTAATATATATATATATATATATATATATATATATATATATATATATATATATATATATATATATATATATAAGTGCACACACGTAGGGAATTGGGGGCGGAACAGAATTGGGGGTTAGGGGCGGGATAGAATTAGGGAAAGAGAAGCGGGATATTAGTGGGATATGGTTTTGGTTTTCCCACTTTTTATTTTCGTTTATTAAGTTTAAGCATATTCAGAAGGCTAGAAGGATTTCAATGAAGCAGCTGTTCGTTCTGAGAAATTATTAGGTGCTCCCGGCTCACCACTGGACGTGCTGAGTGGTGAGCCCGGTTCAATAAATAATTGACACTTGGAATAACCAATTAATTCCATATTTTTTACATCATAACCAGATATGAAAAGATAACAAAAAATGCTAACAAAATCAATAATATTAACATTAAAATTAATATTAAGATTAACATTAATATTGACAGTAAAATTAATATTAACAATAATATTAATATTAATATTAACATTAAAATTAAAATTAAAATTAATATTAATATTAACATCGAAATTAATATTAATATTAACATTAATATTAAAGATAACAAAAAATACTAACAAAATCAATAATATTAATATTATCATTAAAATTAATATTAAGATTAACATTAATTTTCACAGTAAAATTAATATTGACAATAATCTTAATATTAATATTAACATTAAAATTAAAATTATTGTTAATGTTAATCTTAGTATTAATGTTAATATTAATGTTAACGTTGATATTAAAATTAACATAAATATTAACATTAATATTAATATTAACATTAATATTAACATTAATACTAAGATTAACATTAACATTAATATTAATATCAAAATTAATATTAATATTTAGCTAACTTATGAATTGTTCGGTTATTATGTGGAAAATATGGAATTAATTGATTATTCCAAGTGACAATTGTTCATTGGACCGGACTCACCACTCAGCACGCCCAGTGTTGAGCCAGGAGCACCTAATAATTTCTCGTTCTAAAGAGGCTGACCTATTTTCAAGGTGCTCTCTAAAAAAAAAAAAAATTTCACGGTTAGATTTTCTTTTAATCTTTGTCAATATATTTAGTACTTAGGGTTTTCAAAATTGTTTGTGAAAATATTTGAGTTTTCAGAATTAGTAACATTATTTGTGAAAATATCGTGAATCTGCAGGCCCTCCGGCGAGCTCGACTTGGTCATCCCCACCACGACGTTTAAGTTGGTCGGCGAGTCACCGTTATTGGCAGTAAGTTCTCTCTAAAATTTCAAGGCCAAATCATATTTAAAGTTTTAATCAACTCAACAATTTTTATTTTGGGAGTGAATATGTGGGTTTAGAGGTTTGGTTTGAATTTTCTATCTTTGATGAAATTACTGAATAAAATGATGATCAATATATTCGGTCATAGTGATAAGCAAACAAAAAACCATTTAGTTTGATGAAATTCCGCCTTCTTTTTCCAGGGCGGAAGACCTCCATTACTACCTTGTGACCAAGAAAGGTACACCATAGCTTATTTTCTTCGTGGCTTTACTTTCTCCTTACTCATCATCAAACATCCAACATGTTATGATTATCCTGATATGTATCTACAATCTGCAATTTTATTTACAGTATAACCAACCTGACATACCACTTGGACCTAATAGTTCAACCTTATATTGTTTGAATCTATGAATTCCTGACACTCAAAAAATCTGTGATGTCGTGTCCTGTTTGTGTGTGCGTCCATGCAACAAAGGATGGAACAATACCTCTTATAGCATCTAAGCACACCCTCGACAATAACGAATCTCACTCTCCTATTTTGTACATAGGAAGAAAAATATTGTCTCATGATGTTCACTTTGTCTTTACTTTGGATAGCTATTGGGGTTGGGTTTGGCGTGATGGTCTTCTGTTGTTAGCTTGGGATATATAGTATCTCTATCATCTGCCAAATGAAGCGGTATAAAAGATATGCAACAAAAGATCACGAAGATCGCCAATGATGCAGAAGAGTACAACAACATTTGGTAGGTCAAAATTGAAAAAGTTGGACTACATACAGAACTTGGAATAGTGTGACTATTAAGGTCTGTCAAAGAACTCTTGCTACAACAATTCTTTCACTATGTCTAAAAAATTGAAGTCAGCAGCAAAGAAGAATGATGATGAGAGATATTGAGATGTAGGGCAGGATAGCTTGTCATGCTAGTGACTAATTCATATAGATGAGTCGGCACGGACGAAAATCTGCGAGTGTGCCTTTGGATTGAGTCGAGTATTGAGTGCACTATATCAAGGAGTCGAGTTGAATGTGTGTGTTTAGTTTGAACACAATGTTGGGCCTAAGATTTGGTTGCAACGTAGGCGACGTGCTTCGGCACGAGATGTGGCATCGAGTATTATGTTGTCGGCATATAAGTTGCATGTTATGATTGAGTTGTCTTGAGTTTAAGCCAGGAGATGCCGTAAGGCAAAGTTGGTCGAGTGACACTTAGTTCACAAGTTGGATGGTCAGTTCATGATTTAGTAGCGAAGGGCCGCGAGGCGGCGATATGATTGAGTCTCATTTGAGTTGCGAGGCACGGTCTCAACAAGGACTTATAGCACGGTCACATGAAAATGGAGTCTTATCGCGTAGTTGCATCTCTGATTTTGGCCGAAAGGCAAGCACGACTTGATAGGTTAACATTGTTGAGTTGACGTTGTTGTTGCAAGCACGGGATGGTCTAGAGACACAAAATAGGCCAAGACGTCGGTCCTAAAACTGATCCTAAGGTAAGAATAGAAAGACAATTGATAAGAAGGGACTATGTTGCACAAAGTAAATCTAACGTGTTGGTTTTGTATGGGTGGGCGAGGAGCTCATTCCACCAGTACAGTTGAGTACTGACACCCAAGGTTAGATTACGCCAAGGTTGGTCTATGCCCAAGTTTTACGCTAAGGACAACAAGTTACGCCAAGATTTATGCTGTGGCGAAATACGCGCGCAAAGAACGTACGCGTAAAAAGTAACGGAACAAGTTGCGCGTAAAACTCGTTTTACGCCGAGCCAAGGAGCACGCGTAAAAACTGGGTTACGCGTAAAAAGATTAAGTTTACGCCTGAGACACTGCGCACGTAAAACATCGCACGCGTAAAAAGTAACGCGCGTAAAAAAGTAAAGTTTTTACGCCTGAATGAATACGCGTAAAAAGGGGATACGCCAAGTTAAGTAGACTTGCGTAAAAACATGTTCACGCTGACACGAGTGATCGTGGGCGTAAAAACTCTATATTACGCTAACACGTAACAACGTGGTCGTAAAGACTCATATTTACGCTGGCACGTGTAACGTGGGCATAAAGGGCTGATGCTACGCGAGCACGTATAACGTGAGCGTAAAATATCTCCTGAACTCCAAATCCCGTGGAACCTTCATTCCCAAGCAGACAATGGAACTCCCATGGATCAGAATGGCGTGTAACACACCCTCAACAATCTGGAATGAATAGAACTTAGAAATACGAAAGTTTGATAGATCCAAACCAGTAAAATCCGAAAAAGGGAATTTCTAGATCTACTAAAAATAAGACTTCAAAATACAAAATGCCAAGTTCTAAACTCTCTTAGGATCACGAGAGGAAGATAAATAAACCATAAAAATGGGTCCTCATGTAGAAGCAAGATGTACTTGCCTATGGGTTTGGTAGGTGGAGAGAGTAATGAGGAAGAAGAAGAAGAGTAATGGTGAAAGAGAGTAATAAAGAGAGAGAAAGGAGTGGGCTTTAAATGGAAGGGGTGGTGGTAGGTGAGGGTTTGTTTCGGTTCATGTTGAACCAACATACTAATCCAATCCAAGCCGAACCCAAGGTATAGCTAAAGCAGAGTATAAAAGCAGAAAATAAAATACAGAAATAAAATTGCAGAAAAATTAATTTGCGTGAATTAAAGGAATTTAGATACAGGATAATACACGATAAATATTAAATAAATACATTCAAGTAGTACATGCATAAAAATACGTATTCTGGGAACGGAAAGTGACATCTCTACCCTCCTTAGAAAAATTCCGTCCTCGGAATTTCAAATCCAAGCAGGATAGGAATATCAAAACTAAGCTAATTTAGGTACAAGAAACTTGAGCAAGCAATCATTCTTCAATGTTAACTAGCAGATAACATATCTATATTAACAATCTACGATATCACGTAGTTCTATCCATAGGGTGACAAGCATGAGGAGCTAATACAATCAAGGTATGCAGAAAGAGATATACCTTGTGAGTCAAACAGATGTGGATACCATGATCGGATATCATCCTCACGTTCCCACGTTGAATCTCCCAAAGAGTGATGACCCCAAGCAACCCGACAAGGTTAATTATTCGGTTCTTGAGTATCTTCTCTCATCGGTCCAAGATGGACACAGACTGCTCCTCGTAAGACAAGTTGATACCAACAACCAACTCAGAATGATCAAGGATATGGCTTGGGTCCGATACATACCTACGCAACTGAGATATATGAAATACATCATGCACCTCTCGTAACGAAGGTGGAAGGGACAAACGATAAGCAACATCGCCTACCCTATCAAGGATAACGAATGGTCCTACATATCGCGGACTCAACTTCCCGCGAACGCCAAATCTAATGACCCCACGGGTAGGTGAGATCCGTAGGAACACGTGGTCCCCAACAGAAAAATCTAGCGGCCTACGATACTGGTCCGCCCAATGACGATGCCGATCCTGCGCAACTCGAAGTCGCTCTCTAATCCCCTTAACCAATTCAACCGTCTGAACAATCAATTTCGGGCCTAGCATCTTCCTCTCCCCGATATCATCCCATGCTAGTGGCGATCTACACTTCTTACCATATAGTGCCTCAAATGGCGCCATCTGGATACTGGCTTGATAACTGTTATTGTATGAGAATTCGACTAAGTGCAGGTGGCTCTCCCAAGATCCTCCAAAATCCAGAGTGCAAGCTCGCAACATATCTTCCAAAGTCTGAATTGTCCTTTCTGATTGCCCGTCCGTCTATGGATGGTAAGCCGTGCTAAATCTTAACTTGGTGCCTAGACTATGATGCAAGCTCTTCCAAAAATGTGATGTAAAACGGGTATCTCTATCTGACACAATACTGACAGGGACTCCATGCCGCCTGACTATCTGTTGCATATATAACTCTGCCAACTTTTCTCTAGATTGCCCTACTCTGAAAGGGAAAAAGTGTGCTACCTTTGTAAGCCGGTCCACTATTACCCAAATAGCATCTTTACCACTTGGCGATCTTGGTAAACCGGTCACAAAGTCCATTGTGATGTGCTCCCACTTCCATTTTGGGATAGGAAGTAGCTGTAATAATCCAGCTGGCCTCTGCTATTCTGCCTTCACTTGCTGACATACCAAGCAACGGGAAACAAACCTAGCTATCTCCCTCTTCATTCCATTCCACCAGAAGTACTTGATATCTTGGTACATCTTGGTCCCTCCAGGATGTATAGAATACTGGGAACTGTGAGCTTCTGCCATAACTTCCTGTCTGATATCTCCACTAGGTACACATAGACGAGATCCAAACCTAAGTGTACCGTCTTCGTGAATTCTCATCTCCTTCCTGAGTCCTGACTCACATTCTGCTCTAAGCTTCTGAATCCTTGGGTCCTGTGCCTGAGCTCCCTTGATCCTATCTACCAAGTCAGATTGAACTTGTAGACTCGTTAGAACTCCTACATCACTAGGAAGTATAACTTCGATACCCATCTCCTGAAGGTCTTCTAAGATGTGCTTCTGTGTTGTCAACATAAATGCGCCATCTCTTCTGCTGAGAGCGTCTGCTACCACATTAGCCTTGCCTGGATGATACTGAAGCTCAACGTCGTAATCCTTGATCAGCTCTAACCATCTTCTCGGCCTCATGTTCAGCTCCTTCTGAGTAAAGATGTACTTCAGACTCTTATGGTCCGTGTACATATCCACTCGATCACCATATAAGTAATGCCTCCATAGCTTCAAAGCAAATACTACTGCCGCCAACTCTAAGTCATGAGTTGGATAATTCTTCTCGTGGTCTCGAAGCTGCCTAGATGCATACGTTATCACCTTCCCATGCTGCATGAGGACACATCCAAGTCCTTTACCTGACGCATCACAATATACTGTAAAACCTCCGGGTCCAACTGGCAATGTAAGAATAGGTGCTGATATCAACTTCTGCTTCAAGGTCTCAAATGATGCCTGGCATTCTGCCGACCAGACGAATGGTACATCCTTCCGTATCAAGCGGGTCATGGGTGCTGAAAGCCTTACAAAGTCTGATACAAACCATCTGTAATATCCTGCCAATCCCAAGAAACTCCGCACATCTGCTACGGTCTTGGGTACTGGCCAACTCTCTACTGCTTCTACCTTCTTGGGATCCACTGCTACTCCAGCTCCTGATATGATGTGACCCAAAAATAAAATGTGATCCGACCAAAACTCATACTTGCTGAGCTTGGCATACAACTGGTTCTCTCTCAGAACCTGTAACACTTTTCTGAGGTGGTCTTCATGCTCCTCTTCACTGGCAGAGTATACGAGAATGTCGTCAAGAAACACAACGATAAATTAATCCAAGTACGGCATAAAGATGCGGTTCATCAAATCCATAAATATTGCTGGAGCATTAGTCAAACCAAACGGCATTACCAAGAATTCATAATGCCCATACTTCGACCTGAATGCTGTCTTGGGAATATCCTCCTTCCGAACCCTCACTTGATGATACCCTGAACGAAGATCTATCTTGGAGAAAACTCTAGCTCTGTTCAACTGATCAAACAAGTCGTCGATCCTGGGTAGTGGGTACTTGTTCTTTACTGTTGCCGCGTTAAGCTTCCTGTAATCGATGCACAATCTGGATGATCCATCCTTCTTTCCCACAAGTATCACTGGTGCTGCCCATGGTGATATGCTACCTTAGATGAACTTATTCTCCTTCAGTTCCTCTATGTGCTGATATACCTTGGCCTGTTCTGAATCTGCCATTCTGTAAACTCGATCTGATATCGGTTTAGTTCCAGGTACCAATTCTATGCTGAACTCAATATCCCTAACCGGTGGTAGACCTGGAAGTTCTTCAGGAAATACGTCTAGAAACTCTTCAACTACCTTCGGAACTTGAACTTCTTCCATTGCCATCACAACTCCCTGCTCTTGTTGAGTTGCCACTGATCTGACTAAGGTGAACCTCTTCATGCCTGGAATATTAAAAGATACACTCCCTCTACGACAATCTATGGTCGCATGACTGTCTTTCAGCCAGTCCATGCCTAAGATAACGTCAAAATTTCCAACAGGAAATTCTATCAATTGGACGGGTAAGGAATGCCCGCAAACTACAACGCTACACGCTAGAATAACTCTACTAACTCCTACGAGCCCATTACCAGTGAGTATATTCAACCTCGCTGGCAATGCCTCGAACTCCATTCCTAGCCGTGTCACAAATTATGCAGATATGAATGAGTGTGACGCTCCCGAATCAAACAATGCTACTGCGGGATATGAGACGACTAGAATGTTACCTGCCATAACATCTCCCGATGCTAATGCCTCCTCCAAGGACAGAGTGAATGCCTGCCCTCGACCTCCTTGCTGGTTCCCATGTTGTGGCCTAGCCTGGTGCTGCTGCTGGCCCCTTCCTTGATGATGCTGGGGTGGTCTATGCTGGTGTTGCTGCATTGGCGGTCCCTGCTGCCGAAACATCTGAGCCTGTGGCATTAACGGACGCTGGGCCAATGGTCTCACTGCCACTGCTGGTCCTCGATACTGTCCTGCCCTTGGTGCTGGCATAGCAGGAAACTGCTGCACTGGTCCTCCTGACCTCGAATTCATGGGACATGTGGTAACCCGGTGATCTGGATTTCCACAGATCAAACACAGTCCGTTCAATGCCCGACACACATCTCTAGTGTGCCCTATCTTTCCACAATAAGTACAGCCCGCTGGGGGTTGTTGGTTCTTCTTCTGTTGCTGCTGCTGCCTGGGTGGTGGTGCTGGCCCTCGTATCGCCACATCGTGGATGCGAATGCCAGGGGATGGTGTTGTTGTTCGGGGCGCTGCTCCCCCTCCTCCTTCAATCTGATTGTGGGATCTCTTCTGACCCCCAGTCCTTGCCGTGATCCTCTGAATGGTGATCTCATGCCTTCGAGTTGCCGTCAATACTTCTTCAAAAGTCTGGTAGTTGTGCCCCTCTATCAATTACAAGAGCTCAAGATAAAACCCTTGCTGGAACCTCGTCGCCCTCTGGCGTTCTGTTGCTACCATCTCTGGGGCAAACCTACTTAATCTGCAGAACTCCGCTGCGTAAGCATCTACCGTCTTGCCGGCCTGCTTGAGGTTGATAAACTTCTGTTGTAGCTCAAACTGTGCCACAACTCTATAGTACTTTGTCTTGAACCTTGTTGTGAAATCATCCCAAGCAACGGGACGTCTGATACCTACTTCCTCTGATTTCCACCAATCACGTGCGAGATCCTGAAGTAACAACTTCACCTGATCTACACGTTCTTCTGCCGGCACCTTAGCTGCTGTCAGAATACCCTCAATGTCCTTAAGCCATGCATCTGCTGAAATAGCATCCTCCGTGCCATCGAAACGGCGGGGGTTGTACTTGCAAAACCTGGTTGATGCTCCTGAATCTGGCCTCGCCCCTCTTTCCAATGCCGTCTGTAATCCTTGGTTGAGTAGTACATTCTGCTCTTGCAACTGAGCGTACATGCGCTGCTGGGCTAACATCTGGTGTTATTGAGTAGCCATAATCCCTCTCATGATCTCCAGAAGGACCGGTGTGTCCATTTCCGTAGGGGTAGGTGGAACTGTTGGTGGTGGTGGAACCTCTGGATACTGCGATCCAGTTGCTGCTTCCACTATCACTTCTTCTTGGATAGTCTCTTGAGGTAGTACTGGCCCTTGTTGCTGATCATCCTGGTCATGTTGTCCATGCTGCCCTTGTTGTTGCTGTCCAATCCTGACAGATGCAGACGAGGTGCACCTAAGAAAAGGGACAAAAGAACAATCAAACGACCGGACATGAAGGATCAATGAAGTCAAGGGATACTGGAATGTCAAGCTGGAGTTGAGAATCAACGAACTATGAGATCAAGGGGGAACATGTATAACTGAGACATCCTATTAAAATACTCCATAAGTCTGAAATCAGACCTGCATGGGCCACCACTAAAACCTTGTCACGCCCCAGAACCAGAATACTGGAGAGCGGGGGAATGACTTAGCCAGCTACGTATTACGGGTAGATGAATACCGTATAATACGATCAATGCTGTCTAATAAGACGAGGGGGTACATACTACATAAAAGTCTTACTATGGTCACTTCCCATCTATTGTCTCAATCATTCAAACAAGAAACAGAAATAGAGAACATATGAGATAAAGCAGTAAGGCGTCTCAAACGCTCAGTCAAAATGTTCTTGATATCTGGCTTTACAAAACACAGTCAGATGATGTAGTAAGTATACACAATTGTTATCAGCTGCAGCCTGACTTAGTTACAATTATACAAAAATGGGTACAAGACAATCCGACTAACATGTCGGTGCCAAACGGCAAAGTATAAAGTAAGTAACAAAACGAACAGGGAAGTAAGGAACCCACTCGAGTCCTCCTGCGATCATCCCTCTAGTATTGACCATCTAGGAGGTAGAAGTAAGCTGGATCCTCGGGGACTGGCTCTAAATCTGGCCATGCAAAACCAGAGAGGTTAGACCTCTAATAGCAAGTACCACAAGGAAGCACGACATGAGAATTTAAAACCAGTGATAAGAGTTAAGAATAAATAGATCTCTGCTTGCTACTGGGGTTCACATAATATCACGACACTTCGAACCAACTTTCCAACCAAACAAGGACAGAAGTTGCCCCGTCATATCCTGACATTCTGATCATCTCAGTAGTTAACAGAGTAGATACAGTACACAAACAAATCAATTTAAACGGCCATTCAACTACTACGGCTTGCTACTGTAAGTCCCAAGTTATCTTGGTTTTATGCAATGAGGATTCCTCAGTTCTTACTATATGCAAGCAAGGCTAGTTTACCCAGTCAATCAATTGCGCCAATCATGAATTAGACGAGTCCCAGCAGGACGCCCGTCATCAATATACAATATACAATAATAATATAACCAGATACCGCTCCCTGCCCGTGTGGCAGATTTGCAGTATCTGTAGGGACCAGCCGGCCTGTCGGGCACTACTAGTCCCAAGAGGGCTGCCATGTAAGAACTCGGAAATCCATTCTCTCCATGCAATCATTATTTTATTTAACTTAATAGTTTCTATGTTAAGTAAAATCCTATGTCGTGGATCATGGTCATTCAGAATGAGTACCTTTGTACGGGGTACGATATGCACAACTCTACAACAATACCCGTACGGTTAGGTTGTAGGTCTTACATAGCGTAATGCAACAATCAAAACTAACCACGGAATAATCATGCCTTGACCATAAAGTACACATGCTTCTTTGTAGAAAAGTAAATAAATAAATTGAAGCCTGCATGTGCCTGTATGCCAACATTCGGGATCAGCCAGTCGATTACAATAGTTCATAGTTCATATGAACGTGTCTCATTCATTCAATTCAATAAGACGACTAGCCAGTCTCTTAGTTCCAACTAGGAACGCATGATCAATTATTAGTCAAGGTCATAATCATTATCAATGGTGACAAGGCATGAAAGTCATCTAGTATTCAGTGGGGTCGAGTCTACAACTCTCAGTGTTTAATTCCAGTCATACTAGGTATCCATAAACCAATCAAGACACAGAGCACGTTCTACACAACCATATGTATTAAAAATATTAACATGCTAAGATTATCGAGTTCATGCAAAAAAGCGTAAGGATATAATTGGAGAATTATCATGCCACCATTAAATGAATAAATTATAGAGCAATAGAAGCACCAAGGTTAGATTACGCCAAGGTTGGTCTATGCCCAAGTTTTACGCTAAGGCCAACAAGTTACGCCAAGCTTTACGCTGTGGCGAAATACGCGCGCAAAGAACGTACGCGTAAAATGTAACGGAACAAGTTGCGCGTAAAACTCGTTTTACGCCGAGCCAAGGAGCACGCATAAAAACAGGGTTACGCGTAAAAAGATTGAGTTTACGCCTGACACACTGCGCGCGTAAAACATCGCACGCATAAAAAGTAACGCACGTAAAAAAGTAAAGTTTTTACGCCTGAATGAATACGCGTAAAAAGGGGATACGCCAAGTTAAGTAGACTTGCGTAAAAACATGTTCACGCTGACACGAGTGATCGTGGGCGTAAAAACTCCATATTACGCTAACACGTAACAACGTGGGCGTAAAGACTCAATATTACGCTGGCACGTATAACGTGGGCGTAAAGGGCTGATGCTACGCGAGCACGTATAACGTGAGCATAAAACATCTCCCGAACTCCAAATCCCGTGGAACCTTCATTCCCAAGCAGACAATGGAACTCTCATGGATCAGAATGGCGTTTAACACACCCTCAACAATCTGGAACGAACAGAACTTGGAAATACGAAAGTTTAATAGATCCAAACCAGTAAAATCCGAAAAAAGGGAATTTCTAGATCTACTAAAAATTAGACTTCAAAATACAAAATGTCAAGTTCTAAACTCTCTTAGGATCACGAGAGGAAGATAAATGAACCATAAAAATGGGTCCTCATGTAGAAGCAAGATGTACTTGCCTATGGGTTTGGTAGGTGGAGAGAGTAATGAGGAAGAAGAAGAAGAGTAATGGTGAAGGAGAGTAATGAAGAGAAAGAAAGGAGTGGGCTTTAAATGGAAGGGGTGGTGGTAGGTGGGGGTTTGTTTCGGTTCATGTTGAACCAACATACTAATCCAATCCAAGCCGAACCCAAGGTGTAGCTAAAGCAGAGTATAAAAGCAGGAAATAAAATACAGAAATAAAATTGCAGAAAAATTAATTTGCGTGAATTAAAGGAATTTAGATACAGGATAATACACGATAAATATTAAATAAATACATTCAAGTAGTACATGCATAAAAATACGTATTCTGGGAACGGGAAGTGACAAATACTCACCTTTTCGGCCTTTATCGAAAAAACTCTTTTTTGATGCTTGCATTTCTGACGACATACGACAACATCATACCTTCAAAAAACTACCCCCGACAGTAAATTGCCATTTTCGAGAAAACATTGCGGTAAAAATAAGGTTTATTTTTGTAGTGACAATTTAGAATCGTGAAAAATCAAGCAGAGTTATGGCAAAGTCGATGATGGAGAGTTCGTGGCTAGCTATATCGGGCTCAAAACAAAAAATAGTAGTGACACTATAGTGGCGATAGGTCGTCGCGGTACACCAAAGATATACCAATTTTGGGTGATTCATTCCAAACCTATTTTGATGGTCTGGCGGTACACTGTGGAATTTATCGACAAGATCAGGATCCGGTTCAGACGTGGGCCTAAAGTCGACATATAATATCATTGTGTGATCAAATCTGGATGGATACGATTATTTATAGCATAATTTAGAAATTTTCTAATCATAAATTAGGTTTCTTACCTATATATAGAGGTTAAGGGGGTTGCCAACAAGAAGCTCAAGAAAAAGATTCAACAGAGCAAAGCAACATAAATCTAAGAAAAAGTGTGTACTTTGTTCGTAGGGCTTGCTTTTCGAGATAGTCAGAAGGAAAGATCTATTCAAGGTGTCATCTACATCATTCAGGAAGATCATCACAAGGTTGAGTAAGTGGCTTCAATTGTAATCTTTTTTTTAGGTTGGTGAGAGGTTGAACATAGAATAATTCTTGCTTATTTTTTTTTACAAATATTAGGAACTAAGATGAATTCAATGATGGGGATATATTTTTAAAGTCCTATGCCACGGACTTAGTATTTTCGACTACACTTCATCGCGTGCGGCACACTATCTTCCTTGTGGAAGACCCATGCAAGCCTTTTCGAACCCGCTTAGATAGAACGCTAAGAAATCAGAGAAAAGTGGATTAAGAGACGGACTTGTAACTATTCATTATTGACCTAAAAATGCTTACAAGTTTTGATGGTGAGGAACAAATGAGGTCTCCCACTTATTTATAGTACCAATAGTTCATACAGAAAACTTCTGGAAATGAAATATTCTAGGAATTATTCCAAATCAAGATGATTACAAGGAAGATCTATATCCAGAAAGATCATGAGCCTTCTAGAGAGATCTTGGCCCTTTCCAGAGGATTCCGGTATCTTCTAGAGAGTTCCGTCATCTTCTAGAGAATTCTGTCATCGTTTAGAGAGGTATGGAAACTTCCTGCATAACCTTGGTCCGTGAAAAGTTACGCAAATCTGACTCAGTGGAACGCAATAAATTCGGGATAACACCTAGGCTCATACCTTTTAAAGCGAGTCCATTTCTAGGTATTATAAATTTAACTAGGTTAGCTAAATTGGCAGTTGAATCTTTTTTTTCTTGACACTTATATGGTTATAATTAGGTACTAAGTTAGAAGTACAGGCAAAATTGGAAAGCTTTAAAGCAAAACAACAACTTTTTGAGCTAAAAAAACATAATTTATATCTAATATATATATATATATATATATATATATATATATGATGCAGGGCGCATTATTTTGGAATTTTGCCGTCAAATTTCCAAATCATTGCGGAATTGCTCTCATTTAATGGGGAGGTTTCCAGGTTTTTTGTGCGCCCATGCCGGGCGTCAGGACGTGGCGGGGAACGATGTAGCTTTCAATTAGTTGTTGGCTGTTTTTCTTTTTTTTGGTTTTTCCTTTTTTGTTTTGGGGAGTTTTGGGTATCAGTTATACTTGGTCGGGAGCTTTTTTTTGTTGCTTTCGGCTATACGGGATCGAGAGCTTTTTTGTATTGCTTGTGATTTTTTGATGATATATATACCACTGCTGTAATGCCCCGCTCCGCACGATACATTATGCTGAGTCGTTGACTCGAAGAGTTGCGTTGACCCGATTACGTATCGATACGAATCGATACAAAGTGTTAAGTTGTCCCGAGCAATACATCGAACTAAGTCGATGCAAAGAGTTGCCTTGTCCCAAAGAATGCATCGAGTGAATCGATACGAAGCGCCGCGTTGCCTCGAAGGATAAGTGCGTTGAGACGACTCGAAGATTCTAAGAAATCGAATCGACCAAGACGCAAGTTCGAATCGATACAAGTATTGATTTTAGTTGGTTTCATGTGCAGGCTATACGTTTACGCTGAAATGTTAGAGGTCGATCTTTTGTCTTATTCATTAAAGGGTCCACGAGAGCAAATCGTCGCCTTGCGACGGACTGAGGCGTTGGCACGGTAAGACCAAATCGGATGTATAATTCAATAAGCACGAAGTGCTCGAATGGCTAAGTCAGGAGAGTTGCCCGTGCAACGAAGTTATGAAATCGAGCCGCAACGGGTCGGCGAAACGACAGGGCATATTTATTCAAGGTGGGGGGACATTAACTCTCTTTCCTACTCTGTCATGCTTAAGTAAAATACATATCATTGAATGCTGAGTTAACCTATCAACGCCATGCACGGGCGTGGCTCGATAGAGAGATAAACATAATGCGTGTCGAATACTAAGATAGAACAATTGAAATGAATCGTACAACAAATGTACGAGTCGCTATGGAACATTGGATATCGCAAAGGCGAGCGCCTCGGTGCGCAAGCCCGCAAGAACATGGGATAACTGTACTCGGCGAGTGCCTTAGTGCACGAACCATACCGTGCCTTCACGCACGAGTTAGAACGGCTAGAATATTGAAAGACAATAGGCGAGCGCCCTAGTGCGCAAGCCACGGACATTGAATGCTAAGTCATAGAACATCGAAACTACGATCGAAAGAGCCTACGTGCACGAGATAATAAAAGGTGGCTTCGTTGCGAAAGAATACATTTGTGGCATGAATGTAGCAGAACTGTCGGATATGACATAATGCGTCAAAAGGTGTTCGGGACCTTCGGGTCGTTCGGTTGACGAGCATTGAGTTGAGGCATGATGCCATTGAAACATTGAAATAAAGTTTGAGACGTAAGAACATAGAAAGTTAATGGAAGAAATACGAGATGATAAGGCGGCATGGTGCCTTCGAAATGTTTGCGGCCTTCGGACGTTCGTTGAGGACATTCGGACGTTGTGCCAATTGAAATAGAGATAAGCGAACTTGCTTGGTTGTATGAAAAATAAGATTCGTTGCATGGTCAAATGGACTTAAAGATGTATTGCCCGTGCACGGGTGTTTCTTTCCTCGAACGTGATCACCAGGGCGCTGGGACCATTCGGCCTAGGAGGGACTGCGATAAAATCGGTATTGTTGTTGCACTTCGACTAGATGGGTAGCGACTTTCTAGTGAATGTGATAAGCCACTTACACGAGTACTTCGGGGGTCCTCTGATTGTGGTTAGCAACCGCAACTGAGTGATTATCGTCTTACATATTCGATTAGATAAATATAAGTCCATTCTAGCCCGAAAAGCTAGTGACCTTCATACAGTTAAGGGCGACGGGTTTGGAAGTGCAAGGTATGCATATATCCTGTATGGATGGATCCTGAATAGCGAGCACTTATAACATGACAGGGAAAACGGATAGGCGTATTCACCTTGCGTCGATGCAAGGGCAAGTGTGTCGATATTGTTAAGTTGCGCCACGAATCAAACATGAGATTGCTTGCCTGTTTACTTACACAAATGGAATAACATGCTTGCCATGCTTTATAGTCTTCGAATATGCCATGAACTCATCCTAAGGAGAACATAGAAAGAGAACTAAATTGTATGTTTGCATGAATCAATATAATACTAAATGTCGGTTTGTTAAGCAGGTTTTTGATCAGTACAGCGAGGACGAAAGTACTAATCCTCCACTAGTTTGCTAGCAGGTTCAGGGATTGGTCTGCTCGCGGCGGAACTTCGCTTGAACGCGTTGAGGCTTAGAATGTCGAAGCGTATTGAAGCGTGCGATCGCATTGACGCTCGGACTCGCGACATGATTGATGCGGCCGAGATATAGAAGGCATGATGTATGGAACGGTAAAATCCTTTGTGGGCAAGAGAGAACCTGAGTGTTGTAGCCAATCTGGCAAATTCCGTTGGGCTATCAAAAGCCTTTGTAATCTGATTTCGAATATCAATAAAGAGAATCATTTCGTATACTTTGTTTTTCTTTCGTTGTGAATATAAATTCAAAAGATAACCATTTAAGAACTTGTCATCTTGCCTTGCACGAGCGCAACTCCAGGCTCGTGCGGCATCACGCCCCCTGCGAGGACGATGATTCGGGTGATTCCGTGTCGGGGCGTGACAAATTGGTATCAGAGCTCTAGGCTCAATTTCCTCTGGACGCTTGCTTCATTTCAGTTCTAAAAGTTGCCCACCACCAATCGAACTCACTCTTGACTCTACTCGATGCCGCACTGGATGTTCCATACAATAAGTCTAATACAAAATCATGTAATTTTGCCGCGTGTTATTTTGGAAATTACATGGTGTTTGCTAGAAAAGTCGGGAAAGGCATGTTGCTGCAAGTGCAACAAGTTGCGAGATGTGAATTCAAGGATTTGTTGCCGCGGATGCAACACGTCATAAATTGTAATTTGAGATATTTGTTGTTTGCAACGAACGATACGAGAAATGTTGGTTGCATCGATACAATGAAAGTCGTGGAATGTTGCTGCAGCAATTGCCACGCGTTGATTGTAAATGATGCGTTGAAAAGAAAATAAAAGTTGATATGGAATGTGTCGAACGGATTCACATATTGATTTTGAATATGCGTTGCGATGAAAAGCGATAAGTCAATATCAAATGTGTTGAACGGATTTGAGCATTGATTTTGAATGTCGGAAATAAAATGTTGCACGAGGTGCAACAGATGTCGAATATAAATCGATGCACGAGGTGCGGTAAATATCGGAAATAAATCATTGCACAATATGCAAGGCGTATTGAAAGTAAAATTATTGCACGTGGTGCAACGCGTATCAAAGTAATCGTTGCATGAAGTGCGACGGATATTGAGAATGAACTTTTGCACAAGATGCAACGGAAGAAAACAAAAGTTATAAATCGAGAAACAAAATCGGTTCGGTTGCGCACCGAGCTTGCGTTGGCAAATGAATTCATTGGCCGAGTTGCATCGAATTTTGATTAATCAGAGTTACGGTTGTGATCAAGCACGATCACTGCGAAAATTATGAGTCCGAAGAGATCGTTTGTTCGTAAAGAGTACGTTGCGACGGAAGTAACTAGATTTTTGGGTGGTATATGGCATACCACCGATGCAATGAATGGCTCGATTCCGAGTGGTATATGTAATACCACTTGTGCGATGAACTGTATCGACATTTTATGAGAATTGCGGAAGGTTTCTCCACAACGGACGGGATAGCACCGAGACTCGATTGAGAATTTGTACGATGGCATGTTGATGCAAGTGTTCTTCGATGATCGGTTGGAACGGTAAGGCGGGACTCGTAACATTGAATGATACGTCGATTGAAAAATTTACGTGTCGACCGAATGATGGGAATTAGCGAAACGATTATGCCTTGAGGCAACAATCGGATCAACGGGATAGGAAACTCGAAACGTTGAAATCGAACCGCACGACTTGCGGGCTCGATAAAAATGTTGGACGATACAAATTATAATCGAATAGCATGACTTGCGATCCCGATTGAAATATTGGGCGAGGCGAATCGAATCGCATGACTTGCGATCTCAATAGAAATGTTGGGCGAGACGAATCGAATCGCACGTCTTGCGATCTCGATAGAAATATTCGGCTAGGCGAATCGAATCGCACGACTTGCAATTTCGATAGAAATGTTGGGCGATGCAAATTGTAATCGAATCGCACGATGTTCGACTTCGGTGAAGAGTTGGTTGACGTGAGTAATCTTGTCTAAGAAATATTTGGTTATGTTACGGCAAAACTCATTTGAGTACGACTAAAAAATACGCAAAACTTAGAGGACGAGATCGTATGACTTGAGGGTTCGATGTTGGATAATCGGTAACTCAGTTACGAATCGAAGTATAGCGGGATGCGGCAAATCGAAGAACGAGTCGATGCATATAGAAAAGTTCATTACGAACTTGGATGTATACGATGCGAGTTAAGTTGACATTGAAACGGATTCAAAGTTGACCCTTACGTTATCGAAATGGATACGACGTATCGAGATCGATACGTAAGAAAATGTAAACGACGTGAGAATACAAAATAGAGTGTGCCTCGCGCTATGAAATTTTGTAAGTAATGATAAGAGAATGAAACGAGCTGGTTGATCATGAACTTTGTGATTGATCAAAGACGAGACTATAAGTTATCGACGATTGCTCGATGCGTATAGCATCTCATGTGTCGACCGTAAAATAAGATAGACTCGAACTCAATACGAGTAAATGTTTCGTAAATTGCGGAATCATCGACGATAGTACATGACTTTACTCGGAGGATAGTTGCGTATCAGTTGCGCCGATAGAAATGGTTATGTACGGATTTCACTACCAAAATACATGTATTTACCGACGGCCATATCCGTCGGTAGTCCGTCGCCAAAAAAAAATACCGACGGATTACCGACGGATATTTTGGTAAAACAGCCGTCGAAAATAACCTCGTCGCTAAAACATATCCGTCGCTACTCCGTCGCTCAGCGACGACTTAGCGACGGAATACCGTCGGCGCATTTAAATATATATAGCGACGGATTACCGACTAGCTTTCGTCAAAACATGTATCAGGATATAGGGTTAGCGACGGAAAACTCCGTCGCTAAAGAGTCGGCAAAACCGTATCAGTGATTTTCTGATACGCAATATCTGTCGCTAATCCGTCATAAATTTGTCGGTAAAAGCGTATCAGAGATTTTCCCATACGGCAGGTCGTCGTTATGCCGTCGCTAATCCGCCGAGGTGTACGACGGATTAGCGTCGTATTAGCAACAAAACATCCGTCGCTAACTGCAAAATTTATGGACATCAAACAGAACCAGGTCGACGGACATTCCGTCGCTAAACCGTCGCTCAATGTAAAATTCTCCAGGTAGCGACGGATATTACGTCGCCAATCCGTCAATACATTAAATTCCTACAGTTAGCGACGGATAGTCCGTCGGGACTTTGTCGCCAGTCCGCCGTAAGTTAGTCGCCAATCCGTCGCAAAAGCTAAAATTTATGGACATCAAACAGCACCAGGTCGACGGATCGTCCGTCGCCAATCCGTCGCTTTATTGAAATGCTTCAGGTAGCGATAGTTTTTACGTCGCCACTCCGTCGCTAACCTCAGTTTCTCCAGTTAGCGACGGACTATCCGTCGCTGAGTGGTCGCCAGTCTGTCGCTAACTTCTAATTTTTGAAAAAAAAATACTGCAAACAGACTCTTTTCTGTTTATACAACACATCCAACACAATATCAAACATGCAAAATATCCATATACAACACCATATATCCATATCCAACACGAATATCCAACGTATCCAATATCCAACACCATATATCCATATGTAAAATATCCATATCCGACACCAATATCCAACGTATCCAATATCCAACAAAATATTACCAACACAATATATCCAATATCCAACATTAAATTATCCAAACATAAAAAAAATATCCGAACATACAATGTATCCAAATGTCTACAAAACCAACAACATAAACAAAATCAAACCCCGTCCGTCGGATCGTCTCGTGCTCGTGCCGCCGCATCCGCTTTGCGTATGTACTCCTCCACCGTGTGTGCCGGCACTTGGGACAAGACATGGTCTGGAAGCGCACGTAGCTGCTCTGGCGACAACATGTCAAGGAGCGTCAAGATGGTGTTATCCGATACGATGCGGGCGTCCGCAGAGCGGTTAAACGAAAGCCGTCCGGGGGAAGAAGGACCAGGTCGATTCGAAGCACCGGCAGCAGTAGTAGACGGACCGGGAGCACCACCAGATGAACCGGGAGCACCAGCAGACGGACCGGGAGCAGACGGATAGCGCCCCAACACTATCGCCCGCAAATCTGATACCGCGGAGGTCAGAGTCGCAAGCTGCGCCCTCACATCGTCAACCGGGGGCGCTGGGGGAGGCAGAGGCGGTGGATATCTCGGGAACGGCTGCAACGAGGGCGCCATGGAACCTAAGCCGTACACGCGCCCTTTCCTAACGCCGCCGACGGATTCTACGAACACGTCGTCGTAGCGAGCGGCCATAGAAGAGTACGTCTGGGTGGGCGTCGTTTCGCCGACATTCTCGGAAGGGGGCTCGATCTCAAGCCGACTAAGTGCCTCACGATACGCAGCCTATCCAATGAATGTGTTTATACTATAATTTTTCCTAATTTATAATCTAAATCCTATGTTTCCCTAAGTTATAGTCTGAATCCTAAGTTTATCTAATTAACTTAACAATAATTATATTTCTAACATAAATCTTATAAACGTAAGTACTTACATCAGTCTCCTCGGCCCTCGCGTCGACGAAGCTCCCGTCCTTCCGCCTCTTGTGCGTATGCACGAATACATCGTGAGCGGTGACCGTCTCCGCCTCTTTCCCCTGTTTCACCGCCCGTTGGGCCTGCATACGTAGAATTTAATTAACTTCGTATATTAACAGTACGAAATTAAATAATAGAATGAATTTGAATTTGCGCTATCTCACCAAATCTGCAAGCGTCGATGCGTGGGGCCTTGATCCCCCCGTATGCAGACCCGCGGCCTGTCGATTAGCCTTAGCTTTTTCCGATTTCAGCTTGAACTGCGGAGTATCCATCTTCTCCAACATCTGCTCATAGTACTCCGCCCGGATCCAGTCCTTCCTCGTATGCGCCGTACGAAGGTCGTACACCGCATCCCGTATCTTCTTCCCGACGGCGGCTTTGTAGGTCCTGCGGATCGCCTCCTCGCGATGGGGAGGCCACCAGAACGTCCTCTGACATACAAATTCAAATATCACGTAATAAAAAATTTAGTGATTTAAAGAATAATTAATAATTCACCGACGGATTTATACCCTCATCTCGTCGAGCCAGACGTACTTCATGTCCTGAGGCACCTCAGAAAAATTGAGGTAGGGGCCATGGTAGTTATCCCGGATAATGCGCCCTAGAATCCGGGCAGCATCCCACGGAAAAAACCTATAAAGAAGCAACGACTGGATTATTAACTTGAATAAATGAAACAAATTTAATAAATTAACTTAAATTTACTTACGATTCACCAGCGGGCCATAGCTCTCGTCGGAACTCGCCCACCAGCCTCTCTGGTGGCGTCGGAGGATCCGCGAATCCGCGCATGTACTCCCCGGTAACAGGATGAAACTGAATCCCGGGGTACTCCGAGGCCCACCCTGCAGTAACTGCTGGGCCCCCTGCTGCATCTGCTGCTGCATCCGCTGGTACATCCGGTGGCAGAACGGATCGGCTAGCGGATGGAGTCACAGGCCTCGACGACGATGTCGGTGGCACCGAGGAAGAATGACGGCGGGAAGAGCCTGTGTCCGGGCTCTCCAAGTCGGGATCGGAGGTCACATCCGGGGAATGCGGCTGGCGACCACGACCGCTACCACCACGCCCACGCCCATGCCCACGACCACCACCACCACCGCCGCCGCCGCCGCCACCGCCACGACCACGGCCAGCACCACCAGTACGGGTGCTCGCAACCATGCCCTGTAAATAGAACATATAAACAAAATACCGACAACATAGATTTATAAATGAATATAAAACTAAACATATCCATACCAGCAGCAGGGCGATGAGTGCCGCCCAGACGAGTAGGCCTAGGAGTGCCATCTGCAAAAAGAAACTCATACAATAATACGCAAATATCCCAAACTGAAATAAATATTACAATCAGAAGTGAAGTACGAATAAAAGCTAGATACACAAAATCTGATAAAATCACGCACCAATACAACAAAGTACAATTCTTGTAACTTTTGATGAAAGGGCATCTTGTGTTCCACTAGACTTGTAATTGTAAATCCAAATGTAATAGGGTAATTTAGGATTCGAGACTAGATATTGGGTGCTTCAAGATACAACTGAAATATAGCGATATTTAATCATCGTCATCGTCCTCTTCCTCGGCCTCGGCCTCATCATCATCATCATCCTCATCGTCGAATTCATCTGTATCATCATCCTCATCCTCATAAAGTTCTTCTTCTTCTTCTTCTTCTTCTTCTTCTTCAGTCTCAATACTTGGGACAAGACGCCTCTTTCTCCCCTGGTTGACATCTAAGTCTTGTATATCAACCTCTTCCCCCCCTCTATTTTCATCAGCAAGAGGTATATCAACCTCTAATTCAACATCCATGTCACAAGACTGTTGTCCCAAGTATTGGGGCTTTTCGATCTGGTCCTCTTGGTATGCTGGGTCTCCAACGTTGAATGTATTTCTAGATTTAATCTTGCATACTGCCCACCAGTCAAAGCGATCTCTACGACGCCTTGGGTAGCTTGTATAGTAGACTTGAACAGCCTGACTTGCTATCGCAAATGTGTCGGACCCTCTATACCTCCTGCGATGATTTATATCGACGAATCCAAATTGTTTATCGATTCTCCAACCGATATTTGGTGTCGTATCGAACCACTCACATTTGAACATAACAATATGCATATCAAATGGGGCACTATATTGTAATTCTACAATATCCCGAAGCACTCCATAATAGTCAAAGTCCGGCTCGTCGTCATAGATTGTGCCTCTTATGCAAACACCAGAATCCTTCGTACTGAAGCCGTCATTGAGAAATTCGGCATTTATAGGATGTTGAGTTGTCTTAAACTTGAAGCCATTAACGACATAGCCGGGCCAAGTCTTTGCATGCTTCTTCGGTCCCAATGACAAATAACGAATGCTCTCATTTGTGAGTGTACTTGGTTCAGCTAATAAAACCTGTAAACTTTAAATATTTTAGTTGCATATATATATTTAAATGGTAGCCGCATAACATATTATCTCAGTTACTTACGTAATCTCGAAACCATGACGGAAAGGTAAAATCAACCTCTCTTTGAAGTCCCTCATCCGTAATATCGGGTGTCCTTATTTTGACTTCATCTCTAAATACACTGTTAGAGAGAATAAAAATTAGTGTAGTCACTTACCTCACCAAATTAGAGATTATAACGAGGTGTAGTCACTTACTTCTCCAAATCTCTTACTTCTTGTATGTCACAATTTAACAAGACATATCGGTGAGCGGCATCATACTTATCGTCACTCAACCACCGTTTCTTACTAGCCCCAGTAGGCTTGCCCCTTAAATTGAATATACCTCCTTCCTCAACGTCTTAGTCATTCCTTTGAGGTCTATTTCGATTTATCTCAACATGAGTATCAAAATAAATGGAGCAAAAGTTTGACACCTCCTCGATAAGATATGCTTCGCATATCGAAGCCTCTATATGAGCCTTGTTGCCAACTTTCTTCTTTAGATGATGTAGATACCTAGAGAGACAAATTATCTTGAGAATTAACAATGAATTGTAAAATCCACTTAAATTATATCGATTTTTATTTACCTTTCAAAGGGGTACATCCATCGATAATGAACAGATGCACCGACACGGACTTCGTATGCTAGATGAATCGGTAGATGCTCCATACTGTCGAAGAAACCTGATGGAAATATTTTCTCTAACTTGCAAATTGTTAAGACAATCTTCTCCTCAAGTTGTATCATATGTTGCACCGTGAGCTTAGTTGAACAGATATCCCTGAAGAATGTAGACAGCTCGGCCAACGGAACCCATACAGCAGAAGGCAACAACTCTCTCAACGCAATGGGCAGTAATCTTTCCATAAACACGTGGCAGTCGTGACTCTTCATTCCTGTTAGCTTGCGTTCATTGAGATCAACGCATCTAGACAAATTCGACACATAGCCGTCGGGAAATCTTAAAGTAGATATCCACTTGCAGATTATTAATCTATCTTCCTTGCTCAATGCGTATGGCGCTATCGGCTTAGTTACTTGTCCACCAGCTCCCCTTTGTATCAAGTTTAGATTATGACGTTTGCATATCTCGGCCATGTCTTGTCTTGCTTTTGGATTGTCCTTCGTCTTTCCTTTAATATCCATAACGGTATTGAAGACATTATCGAACACATTCTTTTTGATATGCATGACATCAAGATTATGTCTAATAAGATTATCTTTCCAATAAGGCAAGTCCCAGAAGATACTCCGTTTGGTCCAGTTATGGCTTTGTCCGAACCCCTCGACACGATTGTTCGATGGATCTTCCATTGCGGTGGGCAATTCCTTTACATCTTTCCAAATATCGTATCCCGGCAATCTGGCAGGAGGTTCAAAAAATTCTTGTTTTCCATATCTGAACGCGTCCTTGTTCTTTCGCCAAGGATGTCTCGTTGGCAGAAATTGACGGTGACAGTCAAAGAAAGAAGTTTTTCCTCCATGTCTAAGGCGGAACGCCTTACTATTTTCCATACATATCGGACAAGACATGTTGCCGTGCGTACTCCATCCCGACAGCATACCGTATACTGGAAAATCATTGATTGTCCACATGAGTGAAGCTCTCATCTGAAAGTTTTGTTTTCTGGAAATATCATAGGTCGTGACGCCGATCTCCCACAACTGTTTCAGCTCATCCACCAACGGCTGTAAATATATATCGATGTTCTTTGTCAGATTTTTGGGACCGGGTATGATAGCTGTCAAGAACATATAAGGAGTCTTCATACACATCCATGGTGGCAGATTGTAAGGGGTAAGAATGACCGGCCAGCATGAGTATTGAGATCCCGACTGTCCGAAAGGGGCGAAGCCATCAGAACATAGCGCCAGGCGTACATTTCTAGGCTCTGCAGCAAAATCTGGATGACACAAATCAAAATATTTCCACGCCTCCCCATCCGAAGGATGTGACAATTCTCCTTCGTCCTTTATGCGATCTTCACTGTGCCACGTCATGTGTTCTGCTGTATTCAGAGACATATACATCCTCTGTAAGCGCTTCGTGATCGACAAGTAATGCATATACTTGTAAGGACGTCATTTTCTAGTTGACTTTCCTTTTTCCTGTACTGTCTTGTAACGATCCGCATTACAGAACCAACAACTTTCTAATACGCAATTCTCTTTGTAATACAACATGCATCCGTTGCGACAGAAATCTATCTTCTCGTACCCCAGTCCCAGTTGTCGGACCATCATCTTTGACTTGTAGAAGTTTCTTGGGAGCTCTTTTGATTCCTTCGGTAACACCTCATTAGTTAATTGTGTGATCCGATCATAGCAAGCTTGTGGCAAGTTAAAATCAGACTTTATGTTCAACAACCGCATCGTCACTGACAGTGCGGAATGAGTCTCACAACCAGGATATAGAGGAGTATCTGCGTCCTTAAACATATCATAGAACTCCTTTGCCTCGGGATTAGGATCCTCCGGATCAAAATTAGGCCCTGCCGCAGCATACACCATATCTCGTGCAAGGTTCTGCATGTCTCCATAATCCACAGAGCATCCGTCGTCTTCGAGGACATCCGTTGCAGCATTATCATCAAAAGCATAAGTACCAGCTTCTGCAGCCTGTCTTTCTGAATATAATTCACCTTGCGATGACCACAGGCCGTAATCACGTACGAAACCCTTACGGGTCAAATGATCTCTCACAGTCATCACTTCTTCGAAACGTCTATTGTGACAATTAACACATGGACACTTGATTTTGTTATCGTCCATGTACTGAGTTTTGCTCATGGCATACTTAAGAAATACTTCCATACCTGCCTGAAAATCGTCACTCACACCAATTCTGCTCTCGTGTTGTCGTTTGTACATCCATGTACGATCAACAAAGTAACGATTCATGCTCGATTTGATGTGAATATCTGTATCGTAAGACAAACTAAACATAAGAATTAATAGTCCGATACCGATACTCATATCGTAAGAAAAACTAAACTTGTGTATAACACGCTAGGCCTACGACGAGGCTACTTAGTATCACAATCTAACATAATTAGTATATAATCATGTAACTGGTGGATCAGCTAGCTAGTAAGCCGGATGTACTTAATATCAGATAGTATCAGATTAGTATCAGTATATAGGTTAGGTAGACCGTATCAAACGCATATCGGAATAGTAGGCCGAATAGGAGGCCGAGATAGTCGAATGAGAAGAAGGGAAGAAAGGAGGAGCAGATGGGTCCAGAGCCATGGTGGAGGAGGAGAAGTAACATGAGAGCAGTTTCCGCCGTAACATCTCCTGGCTCTGCTGGCAACTGAAGTCCAGATGCTACAAAGGACGATCCTTTGCTGAAATCGACTACAACACCCATCAGTTCAAGTTCATTCCTATATGAGTATATTCTAATGCCATAGAGGAAGGTCAACAAACTGATGGCTTCTATGGCATTGGAATCTACTCATATAGGAATGAACTTGAACTGATGGGTGTTGTAGTCGATTTCAGCGAAGGATCGTCCTTTGTAGCATCTGGACTTCAGTTGCCAGCAGAGCCAGGAGATGTTACGGCGGAAACTGCTCTCATGTTACTTCTCCTCCTCCACCATGGCTCTGGACCCATCTGCTCCTCCCTTCTTCCCTTCTTCTCATTCGACTATCTCGGCCTCCTATTCGGCCTACTATTCCGATACCGATACTTTGAACCTTGATCTTAACCCAAACCTATATACTGATCGATACTAATCCGTTACGCCCGATACTAAGTATATACGGTCGATACTGATAGCGATAGTCCGATACCGATAGCGATAGTCCGATACCGATAGTTCGATCGATACCGATAGTTCGATACCGATAGCGATAGTCCGATACCGATAGCGATAGTTCGATACCGATAGCGATAGTCCGATACAGATACACATGGACCTACATATCTATATATCACTAGTAGCCATACTCCTCTACATACTACTCTACACTAGGATCTAGTAACCATATACTACTCTACACACTAGCTACGTAGTCATACTCTAAAATAAGGTAAACTAATTTACCCACACATTAAAACCAACCCAATCAAATCTTAGGCAAACTATTCATATGATATCAATCGAAATACAAATAGGTCAACTAGGCTAGTTCTAGGTCAAATTAGGAGTCCAAGTCAACTCTGTCAAAACTAACCTTAATTAGGCTAAACTTCTACCTTAGCTAATCAAATATATATACTAGACTTCACGACGTGTGTCTGTGTATATATATATATATATACATATATATATATATATATATATATATATATATATATATATATATATATATTATTAATAAATTACTTAAAATTATGCCTATATATATATATATATATATATATATATATATATATATATATATATATATATATATATTATTAATAAATTACTTAAAATTATGCCTATATATATATATATATATATATATATATATATATATATATATATATATATATATATATATATATATAAAATATATATATATATATATATATATATATATATATATATATATATGTCTGTGTGTGTGTGTATCCGTGTGTCTGTGTCCGTGTGTGTGTGTGTGTGTGTCTGTGTGTGTGTGTGTGTGTCTGTGTGTCCGTGTGTCCATGTGTGTGTGTGTCTGTGTGTGTGTCCGTGTGTGTGTGTGTCCGTGTGTGTGTGTGTGTGTCCGTGTGTGTGTGTGTGTCTGTGGGAGAGGAGGAGGAGGACTCCTGCGCGGGGACTCCAGAGTCCCTCCTACGCCCCCCTGCCCCGACCCCCCCAACCCCTGCCCGACCCCCCCCAACCCCTGCCCGACCCCCTCTCCCACCCCCCTGCCCCGACCCCCCCCAACCCCTGCCCGACCCCCCCAACCCCTGCCCGACCCCCTCTCCCACCCCCCTGCCCCCCTGCCCCGTCCCCCCCCAACACCTGCCCGACCCTCCCCCAACCCCTGCCCGACCCCCTCTCCTACCCCCCTGCCCAGACCACCCCCCACCCCTGCCCGACCCCCTCCCCGACCCCCCCTGCCCCCTCTCCCACCCCACCCTTGCCCCGACCACCCCACCCCCTACCCGAACCCCCCTGCCCAGACCACCCCCCCACCCTTGGCCGACCCCCTCCCCGACCCCCCTGCCCCCGACCACCCCACTCCACCCTTGCCCCGACCACCCCACCCCGTACCCGAAACCCCCCTGCCCCACACCCTCTCCGACCACTACGACAGCCCCCCAACCCCCCAAATCGTAAAAGAGAGAGAGAGAGAGGGAGATAGAGAGAGAGAGAGGGGGGAGAGAGAGCATACCTTAGAGAGAGAGAGAGGGAGATCGCCGGTCGGAGAGAGGGAGATCGTCGGAGAGAGGGAGAGGGAAGAGAGAGAGTGTTTTGGGGGGGAATGAAAATTTCCCCCCCGTCGGTTCAATTTAAGTTAGGGTACAGAAATTAGCGACGGAGTAGCGACGGATTATTCCGTCGCTAAGTCGTCAGTTAATCTCGCGCCAATATTTTAGGCTTTTTCTGCCAAAATATGCGACGTTCTAGCGACGGATATAAAACCGTCGCTACTTGGCCGACGACCTATCGACGGCGTAGCGACGGATATGGACATAAAAAAATAAAAAAAATTGTCCACTGCTTTCCGTCGGTATTCCGTCACAAATCCGTCGGTGATCCGACGGTAATAGCGACGGAAAATTTCCGTCGCTAAATGGCCGTCGCTAAAATACTGTAATTTGGTAGTGTTTGGGTAGTCGCATAGAAATCGTCGAAACGTGATTTGGCTCCGAAATAAGATATAGCATGGTTCGTAGTAAAACTGTCCTTCGGTGATGATCCACAATTATCGAGCGTAGCTTCGGGGCAGCTGACCCTAGAAGACTTGACCGCCAAATCAAATTGAATGTGCAGACCGTAAGATGACCCATGTGATATCGTATATGAGATTTGCGTCGATAACAAATATAACACGGTGCATGTTGACGATAAGTCTAGGCGATCGAGAATTGTTGGAATAACTTTCGATTGAGAATGATATAGTTAGATTTGAGTATTCGTCGGATGAATATTTGAATGGTTATGTTGGTCGACGATCAAACTAGAAATTCACCAATGAACTTGGTGATTTGGATAGACGATTGCAAGAATCGTGCTATGCACGAGAGGAAACGATAAGGGAATGACTTACGAGTCATGTCGTTAGATTCGGATTCACCTTGCAATTGAGCTTGTATGAATTGAACTTATGTTTGATGTTGCAAGACGGATAAGTCGGGAATTTGGCTAGTGAATTTCCTACTCGATAGAAATCGAACGTAAGGCGTATCGTAAGGACCTTCGTGTAAAAGGCGATCGTTGTCTTGAGCACGATCGCCTCAATGTAAACTGTCATGTAGGATAGGTTGTGGCCCTCATGCAATGTCAATTTAAACTTGCGTCGGAAGGATTTGAGCACGGTGTCTAGGTAAGTCACCTAGCGGACATAGTCTTGAATGTTGATGCTTTTGCAAGTCAACAAAAGAGAATCATGTCGTGATTGGATACGAAGTAAAACATCAGAAATCGTTGGATAGTGACGTCGAGCGCAAGGCGTTGCGGAGACTCGTTGCGGAGACTCGTTGTGATCGGATGCGCGACGGCTTGACGCGACGCGTAGAATTGATAGTCCCGATAAAACATACAAATTGAGAAATGCGATTTTTGAATCGCATCGTGTGTCTTGACTTTCGTTGGAGGATCGCGTATGTATCAATATGCATGTGCGCTAGAATTGCGAAAAAAAATAATAGAGCCAAGTCCGATCGAGAATACGAGATGTCAAGTTATCGAGAATAAGAGTTACATGTTTGCGTTGTTCCGATATCTTACAACCGAGCTTGGCTAAAATACATATATTGGTGGGACGCCTAAAATATGTGTATGATTCCAAACTAAGTTGTACGATCCAAACGATAGTGAGACGAGATCGTGGAACGATCTAATAAAACCCGTGGAAATTTAGAATTGGTTTTGGTTCGGGACGAACCTTGTTTTGAGTGGTATATTATGTAATACCCCGCTCCGCACGGTACATTATGCTGAGTCGTTGACTCGAAGAGTTGCGTTGACCCGATTACGTATCGATGCAAATCGATACAAAGTGTTAAGTTGTCCCGAGCAATACATCGAACTAAGTCGATGCAAAGAGTTGCCTTGTCCCAAAGAATGCATCGAGTGAATCGATGCGAAGCGCAGCGTTGCCTCGAAGGATAAGTGCGTTGAGACGGCTCGAAGATTCTAAGAAATCGAATCGACCAAGACGCAAGTTCGAATCGATGCAAGTATTGATTTTAGTTGGTTTCATGTACAGGCTATACGTTTACGCTGAAATGTTAGAGGTCGATCTTTTGCCTTATTCAGTAAAGGGTCCGCGAAAGCAAATCATCGCCTTGCAACGGACTGAGGCGTTGGCACGGTAAAACCAAATCGGACGTATAATTCAATAAGCACGAAGTGCTCGAATGGCTAAGTCAGGAGAGTTGCCCGTGCAACGAAGTTATGAAATCGAGCCGCAACGGCTCGGCGAAACGACAAGGCATATTGATTCAAGGTGGGGGGACATTAACTCTCTTTCCTACTCCGTCATGCTTAAGTAAAATACTTATCATTGAATGCTGAGTTAACCTATCAACGCCACGGGCGTGGCTCGATAGAGAGATAAACATAATGCGTGTCGAATACTAAGATAGAACAATTGAAATGAATCGTACAACAAATATACGAGTCGCTGTGGAACATTGGATATCGCAAAGGCGAGCGCCTCAGTGCGCAAGCCGCAAGAACATGGGATAACTGTACTCGACGAGTGCCTTAGTGCACGAACCATACCGTGCCTTCATGCACGAGTTAGAACGGCTAGAATATTGAAAGACAATAGGCGAGCGCCCTAGCGCGCAAGCCACGGACATTGAATGCTAAGTCATAGAACATCGAAACTACGGTCGAAACGTGCCTACGTGCACGAGATAATAAAAGGTGGCTTCGTTGCGAAAGAATACAGTTGTGGCATGAATGTGGCGGAACTGTCGGATATGACATAATGCCTCGAAAGGTGTTCGGGACCTTCGGGTCGTTCGGTTGACGAGCATTGAGTTGAGGCATGATGCCATTGAAATATTGAAATGAAGTTTGAGACGTAAGAACATAGAAAGTTAATGGAAGAAATACGAGATGATAAGGCGGCATGGTGCCTTCGAAATGTTCGCGGCCTTCGGGCGTTTGTTGAGGACATTCGGGCGTTGTGCCAATTGAAATAGAGATAAGCGAACTTGCTTGGTTGTATGAAAGATAAGATTCGTTGCATGGTCAAATGGACTTAAAGACGTATTACCCGTACACGGATGTTTCTTTCCTCGAACGTAATCACCAGGGCGCTGGGACCATTCGGCCTAGGAGGGACTGCGATAAAATCGGTATTGTTCGTGCACTTCGACTAGACGGGTAGCGACTTTTTAGTGAATGTGATAAGCCACTTACACGAGTTCTTCGGGGGTCCTCTGATTGTGGTTAGCAACCGCAACTGAGTGATTGTCGTCTTACATATTCGATTCGATAAATATAAGTCCATTCTAGCCCGAAAAGCTAGTGACCTTCATATAGTTAAGGGCGACGGGTTTGGAAGTGCAAGGTATGCATATATCCTGCATGGATGGATCCTGAATAGCGAGCACTTATAACATGACAGGGAAAACGGATAGGTGTATTCACCCTGCGTCGGTGCAAGGGCGAATGCGTCGATATTGTTAAGTTGCACCACGAATCAAATACGAGATTGCTTGCCTGTTTACTTACGCAAATGGAATAACATGCTTGCCATGCTTTACAGTCTTCGAATATGCCATGAACTCATCCTAAGAAGAACATAGAAAGAGAACTAAATTGTATGTTTGCATGAATTAATACAATACTAAATGTCGGTTTGTTAAGCGGGTTTTTGATCAGTACAGCGAGGACAAAAGTACTAAACCCCTACTAGTTTGCTAGAAGGTTCAGGGATTGGTCTGCTCGCGGCGGAGCTTCGCTTGAACGCGTTGAGGCTTGGAATGCCGAAGAGTATTGAAGCGTGCGATCGCATTGACGCTCGGACTCGCGACAGGATTGATGCGGCCGAGATATAGAAGGCATGATGTATGGAACGATATAATCCTTTGTGGGCAAGAGAGAACTTGAATTTTGTAGCCAATCAGGCAAATTCCGTTGGGCTATCAAAAGCCTTTGTAATATGATTTCAAATATCAATAAAGGGAATCATTTCGTATACTCTGTTTTCCTTTCGTTGTGAATATCAACTCAAAAGATAACCATTTGAGAACTTGTCATCTTGCCTTGCTCGAGCGCAACTCCAGGCTCGTGCGACATCATGCCCCCTGCGAGGACGATGATTCAGGTGATTTCGGATCGGGACGTGACAACTGCCCTGTTGGGCTTTTCCCAAAAAATTAAAAAAAAGAAAAAAGAAAAAAGTATATATATATATATATATATATATATATATATATATATATATATATATATATATATACCACAGCCCTGCTTGTGATTTTTTGATGATATATATATGTTCTTTTTTCTTTTTTTCTTTTTTATTTTTTTTAATTTTTTGGGAAAAGCCCAACAGGGCAGTGGTATATATATCATCAAAAAATCACAAGCAGGGCAGTGGTATATATATATATATATATATATATATATATATATATATATATATATATATATATATATATATATATATATATATATATGGCATAATTACTCAAGACTAAGAAATCAATAAGTCGATACTTAGTTGTTGCGACTGGGCCTAGTTTTGATTACTCCAGGAAATCACTTCGAATATCGATAGTGAAATCTAACACGAGAGATGGCATTTCATGCGACCGGGCCTAATTTTGATATGGAGAATCTGAAATCAGATGCAAAGAATTTCTATGATATGTTCAAGGATGAATATACTCCGATATATCCGAATTGTGATACTCATTTTGTCCTGTCATTGGTGATACGGCTGTGGAACCTCAAGTCCGAATTTAGCATATTGTAGAAATGCTACGACCGGATAATTCAGTTTGTTAGACAGTGGTTGCTAAAAAGATTAAAGGACTTGCATGAAACTTCTACAAGTTGAAAATGATGCTACGAAAACTTGAATTAGGCTACAGAAAAATAGAAGATTTTGGAAACGACTATATGTTGTAATATAAGGAGAACAAGTATGAAGACAGATGCATTTCTGTCGTGATGATCGGTACACGCCAATTCAGGACAAAAAAATCAACTGCTAAAAAAGTTGTCCCTGCAAGTACATATAGTTCTTATCGATTACAAAGAGGCTGTAGATCGAGGATGTATATGTCCACAAATCATATGACATGACATAGCAAGGAACGAAAGATAGATGAAGAAGAATTATCTCACCCTTCGGATGAAGAGGCATGAAAGAATTTTGATCCCTATCATACAGAATTTGCTGCGGAGTCTAAGAATGTTCGATTTGTTTTCTGTTATGATGGATTCACTCCTTTCGGGTAGTCGGATCTCAATTATTGGTCGATGATTTTGACCCCTTACAATAGCGGATCGTTGACATCGTAGAGGTCGATTTAGTCCAGAGCTCCTTCTCCTTCACCACCTGTGCTATCCACAACTCGATACCTCTGGCGATACTGGAATGCTTAGTATGCAACATATGTCGACAATGATGTTAGACATTCAGAGACAGCAGAGAGATATTACTCAGAGGATGCCTCCTCCTCCTCCTGCTTCTGGTCCTACAGCTCCTGCTGTTGCTCTTCTTTTGGTGAGTCATTTTTCTCCTCCGGCTAGTCATGATGCTCCTTCGGCTAGTTATGCTCATGTTTCTACTTTTGTCATGTTGGAGGCCAAGCAGTAGTCCTTGACTACGTTTAATTTGGAGTTCATGCACAGCCAGCAACACCAACCACCTCTGCCACCACACCCTCTACCGGCTGATATTTTGTGATATATTTTAGAAGAGGTATTGATACTTGTATTGAATTTCAGTGTTGTATTATTATTGTACTGTGTAATATGATGAAAAGGTATTGGAACCTAAAGTTCCATATTTAATTACAATAGTTGCATACCTAAACCTTGCTAAATGCAGTATAAAGACCATATCATTTGTTGTTAATCTCTAGTAATTTAGCATTGTGTAAATATGTCACCATTGGAATGATGATAATTACACCTTGTATTACCTTAAGGGTACTACATGGACATTGTCTTATTCTATCCCTGATCACGAAATGGATCAAATCACTACTACAAAAATCATTAACAATGACACTTTATATATGACACTCATCTCAAAATTTCGTTAATAATATTCTTAGTGTCGACTCATTTAATGATTGTCATTAATAACTTTATCAATGACAATAAAATATATAACATCTTGAGAAACATTCTAAAATGACAATTAAGAAGATAATGTCTTTTTTTATGGATGTTTTTTTTTTGTATAAAAAAAGGAATGACACAATATTCCTATTATTAAGGGTCATATTTAGTTTATTAAAAAGGACATAATATTTGATTGCATTCAGAGACCATGAATTAGAATCCCATCCCAAGACTTTCCCCTCTCAATTCCTTTCCTAAAACTCTCCTCTCTCTTGCTTCCGCTTCTATGCCCGACATCATCTATCTCGTCTCCCATACCCCCACCTCCCCTTGATTCTTCGACCTCTGGCTGTAGATTGGCTTTTGGAAGTCCCTCTTCAGTGCCATCACCAACCTCCTCAAGGACTACGGAAGGGACAATTTCCTCCTCAGGTCGAGCCTCGCCGAGAGGGCTTTCCCAAACATCTCTCTTGAGGGACCGCATGAACCCCAAAGCCCAAATTGCCTACATGGTCATCAAGATCCTCCGACTCATCTCACGGAGCCGATGTTCCTCGAAGGGGCAACAGAATACGTGAATATGCATTCCCAGAATATTCGACCCAAATTGAGTGAAAATATTCACATTTCTAATGGTATGTAGGATGCCCGACTTTTGTTAGATAGAATTTCTTACGGAGATTTGATCCTTTGGAAAGTAACATTTCTGGTTATGTGAAGATTGGGGATATTGGCAGTGATTGTTGGCTTTGCTTTGCATGGGCTTGGCGATAAAGCTCTTGCCATGTTCCATCGTATGGAAAGATAAAATATGAAGCCGAATGATGGTTAGTTATTTTTAGACTTATTCTTCTAGTGCTTTTTACTGTTGTTCTTAAAGTGATGATGGTTAGTTAACCTAGGTACGATTAGTTGGGATCGTGAGCATATTTGAAGCGATCATATTAGAAGTAGAATATGAATGCCCAATCATTTGTATAATCATGTTATAGTGATTCAAGGTATGAAAATGGTATCAGGTTGCATCTGTTCCAGGCACTACTTGTTGTGTGAATACTTTTTTCGTTAGAAAATTTTAAAAGTAGAATATTAATGTATTTTTTCCTCTCAATTAAGACATTATTTAGCATAGCATATATGAATTCTAGAAAGCCAGCAGGTAATCATACATGATATGAACCTCTTAGGGGCAAAGATTTTCAACTTGGATCTTTTACTAATGGATCTATATGAGGCTGTTAAGAAGCCTCATATTGTTGTTCAAGTTGATGCTATTCATATACAAAAAGAACTTGTCGCATATGTTTTAGTTGTTCTATATTTTAGAAGAACTATCTTATTTCTCTTTCCATGAATTAAGAATGTGTCTACTTTTACCTGTAGAAGGGAGTTTGATGGTTATTGTGAAGGAGGACTACTTAAGGTATGACCTGTAGACATTTCTATTTAGCTTTTAGCTTGAAAATGTTGGCATTATAGTCCATTATAAAGAAGTTTGCTCCTTTTCCTCTTATCACATCCTCTTCCTACACAGTGTTGTGTATGGGAAAAAGCATGCTTCACAAGATAGAAGGACCTTGTTTCAAGTCTAATTGTGTTTGTGTAGGTAACACTTTCTAGAAACCAACATCTTGTGCGCACTGAAATCACCAAGGCTATAATGGAGCTGGTACCTTAGGTAACTTTTTTTTATCTGTATGATATGGATGACTTAACATTAGTGATATGCTTATATTATGGACATTTATAAGACAATAGCTGAACTAGGTCTTAGGTTTTATCCAACTTTGCAAATACAGTTGTTCAATTTATTATGTTCAGAATATTTGATACTCCGTCCATGTTACCTCATCCAGCATGATCACTAGACTTATATTAACTTTGTTGCGATATTTTTTAAACTCTGTTGCAGTATTTAATCAACAGTTCTAAACCTAATGTAAGTATTTATGTTGCAAGAGAAGCTTGGCCAATATGAAGAGGTTATCAACGGTATGTTTTATATATCTAAGATTATGTTTTAAAGTGGTCTACTGCCAATCTCTGATGCATCCTTATGTTGCCTTTGTTCCTCCAAAATTTATGTTGGCAAGTTACAGTTAGAATAATGTAGCAGCATGTTAACATTTTAACTCAACCAAAATTTTCTTAGAGATATGAAAAAGATTATCGAGACTGATCCTTCAAATGACCAATAAAGGACCATAATACGATTAGAGCCATTGGCAGCAGAGAAGCGAGAAATGATGAAGGAAGATGATTGGTAAGCTTATACTGAGAGAACTTCTTTTGTGCCAGAAATGAGATGTTTAATTTCTTTGTACTTCCTTGATACCAAGTTATACTTTCTAAATATGAGAATATTATAAATTTATAACTGGGGCAAGTTTTATGCTATTAGATTAGAAAAAGGTTTAAAATGTCATCTGAACCCGATTGTATTGGCCATAGAGTGTCGGATTTGGGCCAAACAAATACATAAATGTATCATAAGCACTAGTCCAGTTCAGGATTGCCTATTTATACACTTGTATAGAATGGATACTCTTGATTTCATTAAATAGCATATGTTTATTTGTCATACAGCCTTTTGATTCATGGGGTAAAAATGTGTTGTTGATTAGTTTGTGCATATAGTTTTCCTCTTTACTTGTATTAATTGTCAACTTATCATTGTCAATTTGTTTATCTATTATGACTATCAACAATTTTAAGGCTTATATCTTTAGTTCATAACTAGCAAACTCAGTATACTTGGACATATATAGCTACATTGTACAAATTTATCAAGTTTTTATCTTCTTTATAGCAATTTGTATACGAAAAGCTTCTTGTTCCTATGATAAAGTCAGGCGTCTTCATGTCAATGGTCCAGCAGGGTCAGCATTGAGCCCTCCGCACGGACATCAGCTAATGGAATTCTTGTCCAGGCACCTGGGCCCTCCGCATCGCTTCTCAGAACTAACTCCCGTATGGAGGAACTTGCTGAGCTTATTGCAAATGCATTAATTGGAAGTTGCACACATCAAGTGAAGTAAAATCTTACCTTGAACACATTTTGACTTCTATTTCTTTACTATGATGATTGCCTTGAAAACACATTATTTTGTTTTCTTCCCACGTTGACACACGGTTATGTTTGTTGTTTAACTTTCAATTATCACAGGTACGTCTAATGATTTTTTCTAGTGAAGGAAATAATACCCAAATAAAATGGGGTGGGGTGGGGGGGGGGGGGGGGGGGGGGGGGGGGGGGGGTGGGGGGGGGGACGTTCTTCCAGTATGATCTTTTGACAACATTTCCAATACATCAACTATGGTAATTTTCTATCTTATTTCCGTTTTAACTGCTTTCTGCAAACTTGCACAGTCTATTTTATTTACTAGAAACTTGGATTATATGCAGGGAATAATAGCTCGCTTAAGTGAATAATGAGTCCGCTTGCCAAATTTTTTTTTTTGGAAGCTACACCAACTTGAGAGTGGATTTTCCTATTAGTTTTTTTTTCTTTCTAATAACCTATATTCTAATATGTGGAATAGAAGACATGAAGCACGTCGATTGTATGCTGAGTTCCTTACGGCATACTTGTTAACGGCAGTAGCGAGGGATTAAATGGAGCAACTACTCGATCCCCAAAGGAAAGGCTAGTGATGGTGGCTTAAATGGAGCAAGCTTTAAAATAATTCATTGGAAATTTTGGAAGCATTGGTAATTTATGTTTAGAATTTTTGAGACGAAAATAATATTTTTTTTATTTTAATATTGGCATTTAGAATAATTATAAAATGAAATGTTTTTTGTTGGTGTGATTTCAAAGCTTGATGTGAGTTATATATTGGTTAGTGTAAATCATCTTTGTGTTGAGCTGTAATTATTTTCTTACGATAAATTTTATCTTCATAAATAAAAATGGGTCAGAAGTCATTTTTTGTAAATAAAGAGGACACATAAAAGTCATCTTTTACAAATAAAGATGATGTGTGTTGAACAGTCATTATTGTAGGTCATCCTTTCTAAATAAAGATGACATATAGAAGTCATTTTATATAAATAAAGATGTCGTATAAAAGTCATCTTTAGTAAATAATGATGACATGTGTTGAGTTGTCATTATTTTAAAGATGACACATAGAAGTCATCTTTTCTAAATAAAGATAACGCATATAAGTTATCTTTTGTAAATAATGATGACGTGTGTTGAGCTGTCATTGTTTTCTCATGATAAAAGTCATCTTTTGTAAATAAAAATAACTCATAGAAGTCATCTTTTGTAGATAAAGATGACGAATAAAAGTTATCTTTTATTAATAAAGATGACGTATGGTGAGCCGTCATTGACTTTTCATGATAAAGATGACACCAATATAGATGACGGCCAGACAAATGTCATCAATTAGCATATTTAGCCGTCATTGTTAACCATTTTTGTACTAGTGAATATTCTTGATCCTCAGAATGATATTCATTTTTTTTTTACTGTTGATGCAAATTATTTATCTGATCCGCACAAGACGAGATATCAAAGTGGTTATGTCTTTAACATTTGGGATACTACAATATCTTGGAAGTCAACAAAATAGACCAATGCCAAACTTCTTCAAAACTTGTTAAGCTCATCATGCTTGTTATATCCCCGAGAATGCATATGGTTGCAAGTTTAATTGAGCATATTCGTACTATAAGTGGGTTTTCTTCCATCAGTTATGTTCCGACGATAATTTATGATGACAAATTCGTATTTATTTACAAAATGAAGAAATGCTATATCAAGGAAGACAATACCAAGCATATTGTATCGACGATTTTCTTCTCGCATCAGCAACAATAACAATAACAACCACAACAATAAAAGATGGAAGTAAAGCAGAATCAATCCCATGACTAGTTGGCGACATGATCATAAACTTCGTGCCAAATTCCACTTTCCAAAACATCGTTTATGGTATTGGAACGTAGAAACTCATATATTGCAGCGCATATAACTTGAAATTAATAATATCAAAAATCAAGAAACCATAAATATAATCACTTGAATTTGCTGTACCTTTTTTCTATCTTAGAATATTTTTTCATCATGTTTTTAGCATCCTAAGAAGATTTTAACAAGGCACCTATATCGGGATGACCATACAACTAGATATATTTACGTCTTGAATACATATCGACGTCAACTCACTTGTTTTTCTTCAGTTACGATTTTCTTACGATTTTCTGAACCAAGGTTGTGGTGAAGTCCATCTACATTTATATATCCCCATAGAATTGCTTTAATATATTACCTGTTAATATATTGCCTGAAGACTAATGTTGATCACCCATGAAGATTAATGATAATCATGCTTGAAAAATGATACTGATCATTCATAGGGACTGATACAGATTGTTTATTGAGTTGTTCACAGTCAAAAAGAATGTTGCGGTTAGTTTTATAACTAAATTTAATTCGTCAACTTAATTTATAGGAACCCTCCATTTCTTAGAAATCTCAACAAATTAAATATCCTTAAGATATTCGATTGTAATAGCCTTGAGGCTTATATATACTTTATATCAAGCAACCCCAAACAGGGACGGATCCAGAAATGTATATTGGAGTGGGCTAGAGTAAGTTGGAGTGGACTAGATGTAAGCAAACTCTCATAAAAAAAATCAAAATAAAAAATATATATGGAAAAAAACAAGTAAAAAAAAAATATTTGGGGTGGGCTCCAGCCCACCCCACCCCCCTACCTAAATCCGCCCCTGACCCCAAAATACATTAATAACAAATATAGGTTTTCTCTTAGTTTCCACAACAAAAATTTATTGATTCTTGTGATACTTTTATTGATTCAAATAGACATAATAGTCTCCGTGGCCGTAGCCCGTTGGGAACGGTGGAGCACTCCAACGCAGTGGCGCGGCCCGATTAAGAAGTGGACACCCTAAAAATAAATAAAAACATAACATAACATAACAAAAATATAAACCAAATTTCGCTATCTCACATCCAAAACCCAAAGTGATCAAAACTACGGATAAGGCCATCAACTTTATATATGTAAGTACAAACAATCCTACATAATTAAACAAACGGATCATTTACTGCCAAGCAATGACTTGTTTTGTAAGCGTTGCTGCTCATAAAACCTCTTGATGAACTCCTCCGCCTCCTCGTCCACGTAACTCCCCTCCCCTTCCTCCACCAATGGGAACGGAGAGTCGGTCACCCTCACCTTACGTACCACCGCAGGGCTATTCCTGAACCTCCGAATCCCCATCGGCGATGGCATCACAGCTGCCGAACTGTCCTCACCAGGTGCAAGTACCTCCTCCGAGTCCAGCGTCTCGAAAGCCCTGGCGACCGCTGCTACGTGATCCTTGTAATCGTAGCACCGTTGCTGCTTGGACAGCCTCCTCTTCGGTGCGTTGAGCGGCGTGTTGCTGCAGCTGAACTCGACCTCTCTCGGGTCGTAGTAGGACCTAGCGGGGTCAACGTAACTGCACGGCAGGCCGTCGAGGCTGGGAATGGTTTTGCCCGCCACGGCCTTTCCGCGCTCGAGGAGGACGTGGAGCTTGAGATCCATTACGGGCCTGTGCCTGGCGATGCCCTCCTTGAGCATGTAGTACACGGCACGGAGGATGCTCCAGAGGCCCTTCTTGTTCTCAATCTTCATGGTGTAGAGAGAGAGGAGCTTTAATCTTCTTCTTCGTTTTGTTGCAAGTAAAAATGAGAGGGAAAGTGCAGTATTTAAAGAGGCATGGGAAAAATTATTGGCAGTGGAAATTTACGTTCCAGTCCTCACTCTCAGCCAAGCGGCTCAACGAAGTGAAAGTAACATCAAGGTGTTAATGGTAAAAGTCGATCGTTACGCGAGTTGAGCGGGAACGCGTGGAAGCTGGTAGGTTAAAGTGGGTCCCACCAATTCATTAGGGGTCGGCTTCGACGTATTCATGTTTTAGAAGAAATAATAACAAAAACTCCAAATA
>JANAVB010022200.1:590000-709096 GCA_029216955.1 Iris pallida
ATATATATATATATATCATAAAAGGTATCACATGTATTTAATTGTACATAATTACACACCTGTCAACGTTAAGCCGGAAGCAATAGTGGAATTTCATTCAGGATTTAAAAAAAATAGTTTAAATAAAAGAATACATATAATTAATACTGTTCACAAAAAAGATAATTTAATTTAAATTTGCAGCCGTTTTTGATTAAAAATAAATGTCATTTCAGAAGTAATTTTAAATTTCGTTAAATTTTCTTAAATAAGCAAATAAATCATTTGTTAAATTAACTTTAAATTTTATGAAAGTAATGTAATCATAAACAGCTGACATAAGTATGTTTCGAATTTTTTTAATTATATATAGATATCATAAAAATTATTACTGGTATTATATTGTACATATTTATACAACTGTGGACGTTCAGCCAGAAGCAATAGTGAAATCTCATTCAGGATTTTTTTTTTTTAAAGTTGAAATTAAAGTATACATATAATTAATATTGTTCACAAAAAAGATAATTTAATTTCTGCTTTTTTTCTGGAATTCGTGTACTGAAATAATTTTTCCTGTGCAGGGTGATCGAATACATGCAAGTATTAAGAAAGATCTAATACCTAACTTTCAACCGTTGCTGAATGAGAGAAGACTTTATGGTATTCGTTGTTTTGTTGTTACAAATAACAGCATAAAATACAAAACATCCTCAAACAAATACAAGATATTATTCTTGGCAAAAACGAAAGTGGTTGAAATTTTTTATGACAGATTTCCTTCTTCTATTTTTACACAAATACTACTAATGATAATTGCGTTGTTAAAATTTAATTCGTTCATAATCATATTAATATAATGTTATCTTTTATGTCATCAAAGTAGGCTTTATTCTAACTTTTGTTTTAATTTCAAATGTTATATAAATATCAAGAACATTCATTTAATTTTTTTTAAAATAAGACGGTATTAAATATACAAACCGTGCATCGCACGGGTGATATACTAGTTTGGTTGTAATAGCCTTGAGGCTATATACTTTATATCAAGCAACCCCTAAAGGGTTATACATTAATAACAAATATAGATTTGTCTTTCCACAACAACAAATTATTGATTCTTGTGATACTTTTATTGATTCAAATATATAAACCTTCACATCAAGTTACATTCAAATAAACATAACAAAAATATAAACCAAATTTCGCTATCTCACCTCCAAAACCCAAAATGAGCAAAACTACGGATAAGGCCACCAACTTTATATATGTAAGTACAAACAGTCCTACATAATTAAACAAACGGATCATTTCCTGCCAAGCAATGACTTATTTTGTAAGCGTAGCTGCTCATAAAACCTCTTGATGAACTCCTCCGCCTCCTCGTCCACGTAACTCCCCTCCTCCCCTTCCTCCACCAACGGGAACGGAGAGTCGGTCACCCTCACCTTGCGCACCACCGCAGGGCTATTCCTGAACCTCCGAATCCCCATCGGCGATGGCGTCACAGCTGCCGAACCCTCCTCGCCAGGTGCAAGTGCCTCCGAGTTCAGCATCTCGAAAGCCCTGGCGACCGCTGCTACGTGATCCTTGTAATCGCAGCACCGGTGCTGCTTGGACAGCCTCCGCTTCGGCGCGTAGAACGGCGTGTTGCTGCAGCTGAACTCGACCTCTCTCGGGTCGTAGTAGGACTTAGCGGGGTCAACGTAGCTGCATGACAGCCCGTCGAGGCTGGGGATGGATCTGCCCGCCACGGCCTTTCCGCGCTCGAGGAGGATGTGGAGCTTGAGGTCCACTACGAGCCTGTGCCTGGCGATGCCCTCCTTGAGCATGTAGTACACGGCACGGAGGATGCTCCATAGGCGCTTTGCCGAGGCCTTCGGGTTGTTCTTGTTCTCAATCTTCATGCTGTTGAGAGGAGCTTTAATCTTCTTCTTCGTTTGTTGCAAGTGAAAATGAGAGGGAAAGTGCAGTATTTAAAGAGGGGTGGGAAAAATTATTGGCAGTAGAAAATTACGTTCCAGTCCTCACACTCAGCCGGGCGGCTCAAGCAAGTGAAAGTGACGTCAGGGTGTTAATGGTAAAAGTCGACCGTTCGCCAGTTGAGCGGGAACGCGTGGAAGCGGGAAGGTTAAGGTGGGTCCCACCAATTAATTAGGGGTCCGCTTCGACGTATTCATGTTTTAGAAGAAACATAACAAAAACTCCACATAGCAGTTGATTAAATACACATTATTGACTTGACCCTACAAGGAAAGCCCTCAACTGAAAACTTAAATTAATTGGTGGTCCTTCAATGGAATGGTCCCTTTTCTCATGTTGAACACAGGGATCCTTCCATTTAGGTCGAGTGTAGTTTATTCTTTTTAATGACCAAAGTTTGTAGTTTATTCTTTTTAATGGTAGAATAGAACTAGCTTCTAAAGCAAGTAATGAGTAGGAGAAAAAAAAATCCTAAAACAATTCTCTTCCTCTACTTATGAGCAGTTAGCACCAAGAAAGAGTATTACTAAAGACGCTACAAAAATTTTTTGGGACTGCCTTTTTTTTACTAGTGTCACTCAAAAAATTTACTAAGCGACTGTTCACTACATAATTGACTGTCAAATTTTTTAGCAATTCTAAATAAATATATATAACTGTAAAAAAATTCTACAGTTCTGACAACATACAAGACTGTAGAATCCAGAATTTATGTTGGACTGTCAAAAAATATTAACAGTCTACTATATTGGTAGAAATGTCAAAAATTTCGACAGCCCTTAAGAAAATATGTTCATTTAGGACTGTCAAAAAATTTGACGGTCCATTATATACGTAGTAGACAGCCATTTAGTAAAATATTTTGAGTGACAAATTTGTAAATAAAAAAAATCGGACAATCCTGAATAACTTTCGTAGTGCCTTGAGTAATACTCCCAAGAAAATTAAGGGACCTAAGTAGAGCTTTGGATTAAGTAACTCTATTATATGAATCGAGCTTGTAATCATGCCAATGCACTTGTAACCCGAGTTTGTGTTAGGGTGACTGTAACATGATAATAGATTCATTACATTTGATTCTCTTTTGTCATGACACAATTCTTTACGCAAAAACACACTGGATCGGTATTGGACAATAATAACATACCGATAATAATATCAAGGGGTTAAGATTGCGGCTTATAACCTTTTTTTTCTTTTTTTTTTTTGGGAAAGCCAAACATGAAATTACTATTAATAACTGGAACATAGTGTTGACATATCCTTCCGGACATTGTGTATGATATACAAAGGTGGTGCACGAAATATTCTGAGTTATAGGAAAATTAGAAGCAGAAAGAGCATTCGTTGCTAACTGATGGGCAACTGAGTTAGCTGTTCTGGGAGAGAAGGAGAAGGAAACATCACTTCCCTCTATAACATTGATCGAGCGTCTTCAATTACGTGTCTTGTTTGCCACAAGATAGTATCATCCTTCAAATATTACGTGGCTTTAACTTACGGTGGTAGGAACAAAAACAAAAGGGACAACCCAAAGTGAAGAGAGTAACAATATATGTTGCTGACATTTGAGGGTTTTTTTTTTTTTTTTTTAAATTCCACTCACACACACAATTGGGGGCTCGAACCTTGCCGGCCCTTCCGGATGTCCGCTCTAATACCACTAGGCTAGAGAGCTCGAACGACATTTGAGGTTAACATACTTATTCTAACAGTTAGTCGCGAGTTAATTAAATGCTAATTTTTTGGCAGAGAGCTAACTTCAAAACCGTTATATTTTTTATAAAATTTTCAAAGAAGAGTCGAACGTAGGTTGTTCTAATACTAAGTTAAAGTTCCTGCAAAACTCCAACATTATATAGTGAGTATATTGAGGGTTATTTATTCATTTATTCTAAAAGGGAGTAGTAAATAACTCGTTAACATTCACATTCTAAAAAAGAGTGCTGGATTGGAGCAAGTACTACATGGAATATGAAATTTCGAAGTAAGATGAAGCTATGTTGACTAGAAGAAAAAAAATTGTGCGTCATCGATCAATTGCTGGTTCATCTACAGACTACAAGCTATTCCTAATTGGACGAGGAAAGACTTAATTATGCAATAAAAACTTCTGGTTGATAAAGTAGTACTTAAACCACATGCATCTTCAAGTAATATACAATATTACTATGCGCAAGAGTTTCTCTAATGTGATCAAGCGAGTTTGTAAATGTGGTATGTTGATCTAGTAGTTGAAAGAACTAACCATGTTAAATTCCCAATACACAAGTTTAAGATGTGGTGGGTTTTGAAGTTTCTTTCTCTTTCAAGAGAGTAGCACATTAATTATTAATGGTGTCCCTGAGAATTCTCTGTTAGATATTTTCATGGTTCTATCATTCTTGCCGTGTGGTATTCTATGACATAATTAGAAATGTGGTCATTTAGCTAGAAGTTTCCAATGGTTGCTGCGACACAAAATTATGGGGCTATTATTGCCGGGATTATATGTCCTATTCCTCTATGGCACTAATAATCAAGTCAAAATGCCCTTAAATTATTTGTATTCAAACTAAGTGATAGTTGGCAGTCATTCGAGAATCCATTAATTGCCCATTTCAGAACGCTGGTCCATTAAGCTAGCTGTACGTTTTTTGTTGGTGAAAAAAGTTGAGCAAACTATTTTTTTTGGCTTGTACTAATCATCAAGAAACAGCTGAAAACGAAATCACTGAAAATTTGTGAAAAAAGAAAGAAAGAAAGCAATAGTTACTTACTCTAGTACTGCTGCTCATCTACTACTTTTTTTCCTCTCTTTTATGGACAAGGCTTTTTTCAATAACGATTTAGGAGTGAACCACAATAGCCCATGAAATAAAAGAGGGGGGGGGGGGGGGGGGGGGGGGGGGGGGGGGTTTGCGTAGTGTGGGGTGGAGGGGGAGGGGGAGGCAACCGAGAGGGGTTTGGCAGCCGGCGCTGGGCAGGGGTGGAGATGGAGGTGGAGGGGGCGTTGGGTGGAAAAGGGATAGTTTCGTCTCTGTTTCGGATATTAAGTTTAAAATAATTCAATAGTTAATGCTAGCAAATTGTACACAAAAGAAATTTTAAAATATTAAGTTGAAAAATTGAAATAGTTGAGAGTATCAAGTTAAAATTTAGTTTAAAAAAAATCCAAAATTTTAGGCAGGAGTATAGTCCGTCATGCCCATGTATAGCTCTTCCTCTGATCTTATCTCATAATTATATATTTTTTATTTTAAAGTTCTTGTTACTATGTCGTTTGAAAATTAAATATTTATTAATATCAGAGGGTTAGGAGGACAACAATAGGCTCCTAAGGCCTATTTTCCAATATTCATATATATATTTCCACATCAACCTGCACTTCCATGTTACTTGGAGATCAAGATACACAAAGTCAAAATAACCGATGCAAGTAAGTTAGCATTTTCTCTCGCGCACATCAAAGGAAAAAAAAAAACTAAAACTATATATAAAGATATGGGGCATGATCTTCCAATTGGTTAATCAATATGTATCAACATTTTATTAATTAGAAAATGGTGATGGTGGAGTTACTTTCATGTGTCATTTAATTTCAAACTGATGATTGAGGTTATTTAAGGCAAAAAGCATTATCAAATGGCACCACATGAGGATCTATTGGCCTTGATGTGAAGGTGTTAGCTAAAGATTTAATAAATGAAATAAATAAATAAATAAATGAGTGGATGGAGCTTAATGGAATTTGTCTAATCACCTAGGCCTGATACATGTATAGAATAATGACGAAAGCAAGAATGTTCGTATATCTGTGTATACACTTGAACCATGGGCTCTGATACCACTTGTTGGAAACATGGTGTGATCCGAACCGGAGTTGGCCTATGTGGTGCGATATTGAATTGGACCTATTTGTCTTAAAAGAGAATTCTCATGTAAGACATGAACCAATTCCAATTATCTACACCTCATGATCCTATCGTCTATCCGATGTGGGACTAAATTACCAACTCCAATGCCACACCTTTTTTGAGCGCTCAACCAAAAACGAGTTATAATCCAACATTAATCATACTAAATTGTGTCATTCTAGCCTACTTCATATGTACAGGTATCTCACGAATTTTGCTATAATCAAATATTTTATGATATATAAAGGGAAGAAAAATCAAAAGTCCAAATCCAACTTAACAGAAGTTAGCACAGGAATCAAAACGCGGATCCACAAACCACACCAATTATTGATCATGTCCACATATCATGTCCAACCAAAAAATAGGCAATGACCATGCCAGGGCCGGCCCTGAGTTAATGGGGGCCCTAGGCAAATTTTTAAAATGGGACCCATATATAATATAAAAAAATTGAACTAAAAAATGATACAACCAATGCTAGAACATAGGACCTCTTGTGTACAAGTATAACAAACTACCACTACACCACAAATGTTTTATGACAAAAGAGGATCATATTATATATTAGTTCTATTTTCAATATAAGATTACTAATATATATATACATTTAAATTAATTTTTTTGGGGCCCCAAATTTCATGGGGCCCTGGGCGGTCGCCCTGGCCGCCCTGGGCCAGGGCCGGCCCTGGACCATGCCATACAAAAAAGAAGAGAAGGATATCTGAAACATACAAATGCAATTATTGATAATAAGTCGATGTATTCTACATATTTAAAATCGTATACCTACATATAGACAATCATAAACACTTGGTCTATACTAACATATATTGAAGATTTTCTTTTGTGTGTTTGTCCATACTAACATAAATAGGTATTTTATAGGTGATGTTTTACCACCACTAGGAATTTCGAACTAAATTAAGGACTAGATTAGTAGATTCTTTCTTCTCTGATCGTGCTTCTTTCCCTTGGTCTGCACAAACAAACACATGTGAGAGGTTGGATAATTTTCTAATGCCGCTCAGTAAGTTAAACTAATGGTGAACATCAATTTCAGCAAGGGTTTAGGGTAGAAATAGTGCATACCTTCCTGATCATCCTTTAAGGAGTTTGGGTTTCGGCCCAGTTCGTGTCCGTGTCCATGTCCATATGTAAGGCTAGTAGGATATATATGGCATGGGAAAAAGGTACTTATATTAATTTAATACATGTTACATCTTAGCGGCCTTAGAGCATCATTAGTAAGGCCCATCCCATTTTCTAGATTCTAGATTTAGAATGTAGGAGCTCATTTTGTAGAATAATAAGTCTCATCCCTATTCCCAATTTCTACAATTTCAGTCCCAACCCATCCATGGGTGCTAAGGGTTGGGCCTCCCAATTTCTAGATTCTAGATTGTAGAAACTCGTTTTGTAAAATAGTAAGTTCCAATTTGGAGCCCAACTTTCTAGATTCTAAACTTTATATTATTTTTTTCCTACATTAATTTTTGACCACACAATTTTTGGGACCGGAGCTCTTTATCATTTCCTACTATTCTCATACAAACCCAACCCATTCTACATTTACCTTTTTTTTTGAAATTTTGGGCTCCAAATTGAATTGGAGAGTCCCAACTACTAATGATGCTCTTAGAGAACCACCTTGATCCTTTCTTCTCGAGTTGCATACTAATGTTGGTGCTTTCTTTACATGGAGAGAGCTTGCTCTCAACATGCCTTGTAAATTTTAGTCCCACATCGGAAATGCCCCATGAGTTATCTCAACATATATACTTGGGTGTGTTGTTGAGAGATGCACATGGGGTGGTGACCCTAAGGAGGGAACCATGTGGGTGATTTTACAAGGAGGTAAGAATAAGGCACCAAGGATTATGCATTAATGCTTTTGTCACTCTCTTGGATTAATTCCATTTGGAGCTAAGCCCCAAAGGGGCTTAGCGACTCGGACTCGGACTCGGACTCGCACTCGGACTCGGACTCGGGCTCATGAGACGTAATGTGACGTTTTGTTGGAGAGGTCCATGCGACTCATATGCGGCATGCGACTCATATGCGACCTCATGCGGCACATGCGGTTCATGCGGCTCATGCGGCCCATGCGGTCCATGCGGCCAGGCTGCTGCTGCTGCCGCATGGAGAGATCCGCTAACTGTGCAGATTACAAATCAGTAATGGAAAGGCTGAATCGGTCATGCGGTCTTTATGCGGCTCATATGCGGCCATGCGGTCTTATGCGGCATGCGGCTCATATGCGGCCTCATGCGGCTCATGCGGCCATCCGACTCATGCGGCACATGCGGCACATGCGGTCCATGAGGCTCATGCGGCTCATGCGGTCCATGCGGTCCATGCGGCTTATGCGGTCCATACGGCCATTAGGCTCATGCGGCCAGGCTGCTGCTGCTGCCGCATGGAGAGATCCGCTGACTGTGCAGATTACAAATCAGTAATGGAAAGGCTGAATCAATACGATTAAATCAGATCCTATCTTTGTGGGATTTGAATTAATTTCATTGGATTTGAAATAAATCTTGTTGCTATCTTTTGGGATTTGATTCAATCTTTCCATAACTGAAGAGGCGGCTAGGTTTTTCACCCTCTCTCTATATATACTCTCTTCCGGCCTCCTTTGTGACTACTACGAAAATAGAAGTCAAAAAGGAGAAAGAGAGAGAGAGAGAGTTGCTGCCGCCATTGCAAGTCCATCCGAGGAGTCAGAACAGAGGTGACTTCGAGCGTTCCACAAGTTCTTCAACTTGCTGGTTCCTGGAAGCAGATCGTGTGGGGCGAATCTTGCTTTGAGCAACGGTGTTTTGACACCCCAGCAACTGTTTTTCATCTAATCTTCCTTCAGAGTGTAACTCGTTCTGTCCCAATTGCAACACTTTGCAAGGAAGAACGAGAGATCTTCTCTTCTTTATTTTCCTCCTTCAGATTGTAATTTGGCTATTTGTTTTATTGTACCATCGTAGATCTTGAGTTTGATCACTGCAAAGTTTTGTGTGATATCTCAGATCTCGATTGCATCAGTTTTTCCATCTTAGATCAAGTCCCGGGAAGAACAATCTCAAAGCAAGATCCGTATAGATGGAAAACATTAATGCTTCGCTCCTCCAATCGGACTTCTGCAAGTTGAAAAAGTTCGATGGAGAGCACTATCAAGTCTGGAAGAGAAAGGTTTACCTAACTCTTCAACTGAAAGACGTTGATCATGTTCTGTTAGAGGAAGAACCCTCTGTTCCAGACACTGGATCTTCTGCCGCAATCAACGCGGCTACCAAACTCCAGGCCAAGTGGAGAAGGAAAAATAGCATCTGCAGGCTTCTCATCCTGAATGCTATGGAGGACTCCCTGGCAGAATCCTACTCGAAGAAGGAACTTGCCAGAGACATATGGGAGTCTGTGGAAAATCTGTATGAAGAAGACAAGAACAGGAGCAAAATATTTGTGGTTGAAAAATATCACAAATTGCTCTTTGAGGACAAAAAGTCCATGCTGCCGCAGGTGAAAGAATTTCTGAAGCTGCGTCAGAAACTGGAAGACGAAGAGATGCCCCTTCCCGACAAGTTTGTCGTCGGAGGGATCGTCTCAAAACTTTCTGCTGGATGGAGTACCTTCTATGCAAGGATGCACAGAAAGAAGCTAGACAATAGCTTGGGAGATCTACTTCAAGAGATCCATGTTGAGAACGAGATGCGTTCCCAACAGAAGGTGGACACTCTGTCCATACAGTTGGCTAAAGCCAATCTTGTGCAGACGAGAGATCCCAAGGGGAAGCAGGCGGCTTCTCATCCCAAAAAGAAGGACTTTACTAATCTAAAAGTGAAGGGTCCTTCTTTCAAACAACAGAAGACTAAGTCCCACGTGACTTATTACAATTGTGGCAAGAAAGGCCACTACAAGAGTGAATATAGATCTAAGCCTAAAAAATCAGAGAAAGGTGAGCCTAATAAGGTTTTATTGGTTTCTAACTTTGTTGCTATGATCGCACAGGTCACAAATGTGGGGGTTGACTCTGACTGGTGGATAGACACTGGTGCGACTTGCCATGTCTATTCTGGCAAGAAATGGTTCCTCACATACCAGCCGATATCTGAGAAGGTTGTCATGGCGAACCAGGCCCAAGCTGAAGTTCTGGGGATCGGGACCGTGGAACTGAAACTCACTTCTGGGAACACTCTGACGCTTCAAGGTGTGAAGCATGTTCTCGCGATTGCCAAGAACCTGATCTCTGGAAGCCTGCTCTGCAACGCATGCTTGAGGATGGACATCAATGCTGGTCAGATGGTGATGTCCAAGAAAGGAACATACTTCGGAAAGGCTTATCAAACCGAAGAAATGTTTAAAATTCAGCTTGTTAACCAGTTTGAAGACATTAATGCAGTTGCATTTTCTGATTATTCTCTTGAGTTGTGGCATAATAGACTAGGACATGTTCATTGTAAAAGAATTAACAAAATGTCTAGTTTAGAACTTATCTCCAAATGTGGGGGTAAGGTGGAGAAGTGTGAAGTGTGTGCTCAGACGAAGATCACAAGGAAACCCTTTCATCGGGTCAATCGAAGCACAGATCTTCTGGAGTTGGTGTACTCCGATATCTGTGACTTCAAACATTTCTCCACGAAGGCCGGGATGAAGTATTTCATAACCTTCATCGACAACTTCTCAAAATACGCGTTCGTCTACTTGCTCAAGTCTAAAGACAAAGCTTTCGAGAAGTTCAGAGAGTTCAGGGCCAAAGTTGAACGGCAGACTGGACAACAACTCAAGAGGTTAAGGAGTGATCGAGGTGGGGAGTACAGGTCTTATGAATTCGCATCGTTCTGCAAAGAACATGGAATTATATGTGAGACTACTGCTCCATACTCTCCTCAATCCAACGGAGTAGCGGAGAGGAAGAACAGAACGTTGACAGAAATGATGAACTCAATGCTGCTAACCGCGGGTCTTCCTAAATGCTATTGGGGAGAAGCTGCATTGACGGCCACTTTTATTCTAAATAGAGTGCCATATGCAACTTCGGACGTAACTCCTCATGAACTCTGGTTCAAAGTCAGACCAAACTTGAATGTCATTCGAGTGTGGGGGTGTCTGGCGTATGTGAAGCTCCCAGATCTGAAGATTCAGAAGCTAGGGACAAGGACTACGAAGGAAATCTTCTTGGGGTATGCCGAGAAGAGTGATGCTCGGAGATTTCTTGATATTGAGTCAAATCATATCATCGAATCTCGCGATGCTGAATACTTTGAAGACAAGTTTGCAAAAGACGAAAACATTGTTCTTTCGGACATTCCGGAAAATGATGTAGGTACAAATGAGACTGAAATCTCATATGAGCCAGTAGTCCAAGAAGAAGCTGTTGTTGTGGAAACAACTCTTGTACCAGAACTCGCAGAGTCGTCAGCTAAGCGAGCGAGGAGACCGAAAGATTTCGGAGATGACTTTGTCACCTATCATGTGGAAGCAGATCCGCTTACCTATGATGAGGCGATGAAGACCAGAGATGCTATCTTCTGGAAGGAGGCAGTGAATGACGAGTTTGACTCTATCACCTCCAATAACACATGGGTGTTGGTAGATCTACCTGAAGGAGAAAAGCCCATCGGATGTAAATGGATATTCAAGAAGAAGATGAAGGCAGATGTAACTATTGATAAGTTCAAGGCCAGGCTGGTAGCCAAGGGATTTTCTCAGAAACAGGAGATAGACTACTTTGACACGTACGCTCCAGTAGCCCGGATGACCACCATCAGAATGTTAATCGCTCTAGCAGCTATACATAAGTTGGTGATACATCAGATGGATGTAAAGACCGCATTTCTGAATGGGGAGCTGACCGAAGAGATTTACATGCAATAGCCAGATGGATTTGTCGTCAAAGGTCTTGAAGACAAAGTCTGCAAGTTGGTGAAATCATTGTATGGTTTGAAGCAAGCTCCCAAGATGTGGCATGAAAAGTTTGACAAAGTTATTAGGTCAAATGGCTACAGAGTCAGCGAGACGGACAAATATGTTTACACAAAGTTCGCTGATGGAAGAGGAGTCATCGTTTGTCTGTACGTGGACGACATGCTAATCCTAGGTACGGATATAGGCTATGTCACAGAGACAAAGAAGTTCCTCTCAACCAAGTTCAGTATGAAGGACTTGGGGGATGCAGATGTCATCATGGTCATAAAGATCATCAGGACAGACACTGGAGTAGCGCTGTCACAATCTCACTACATTGAGAAGATGCTCACACGCTATGGGTATAAGGATCTTCCAGGAATTGATACACCATACAGGTGTGATCAGAAGCTGAAGCCAAATTCAAGGAAAAGCGTCAGACAGCTGGAGTATTCTAGCGTTATCGGAAGTTTGACGTACGCAACCACTGCCACAAGACCTGACATAGCTTTTGCTGTAGGAATACTGAGTCGGTTCACAAGCAACCCAGGGGTTGAGCACTGGAAAGCTGTGAAGCGGGTGATGAGATATCTCAAGAAAACTCAGACATATGCACTGCACTACAACGGATATCCGACAGTAGTGGAAGGCTTCAGTGATGCTAGCTGGTGTTCAGAGGTGGAAAGCGAGAGATCCACAGGTGGATATGTCTTTTCCTTGGGTGGAGCTGCTATATCGTGGAAGTCGAAGAAGCAGACTATACTCTCTCGTTCCTCCATGGAATCTGAATTCTATGCACTTGAAACTGTAGCAGATGAAGCAGAATGGCTTCGGGAGCTCATGTATGATCTTCCAGTGGTTGGGGCTCAGATATCGGCGATACCGATATACTGTGACAACCAGGCGACTGCGGCGGTGGCATCAAATGACCTCTTCAACGGGAAGAAGAGGACTGTACGGTTGAAGCACAGGACAGTACACGATCTTATCAAAAGAGGTGTAATTGCAGTGGTTGATGTTCGGAGTCAGGAGAACCTGACAGATCCGTTCACAAAGGGCCTCAAGCGCCAGTTGGTCGATGACACAGCTTGTAAAATAGGCTTGAAGGCATTTTGATAGTGTGTCTTTATAATCCTACCATAAAGTTTTATGCTATTAGTTCAAAGAAAAATCTACTAGGCATCTAACTTTTGGTTCAAAGGAGGATCACTGAATGGAAAACTATCAGGTAACAGTGGGTACTTGTTCTCTGGAACATGGAAGGAATACGGACCCATAACCACTGTTGTCTACTATATATTTTTCTGCGAAAAAAATAGATCCTGTGGAAGGTTGGCTTAAACGCCTTAATGAGTTCTCAGGCAGAGTGAATGCCTGGTGTGCTTTACCGGAAGCACGGTAGAGCAGCACTACAAGGAGTGAAACTCCATGCTACAGTGGGGTGACTCCACCATGAGGTTCCCAGGTAGGGGTAATGCCTCGGCTTTGCAAGCCAAGTCACAGCGACATAGCACCGCAAATAGGTAGGTAGCCTAATGCTGTATGACGTAATTAAAGAGTTGTAGACAGCACTACAAAGGGGAGGATGGCCCCATATTACAGTGGCACGATACCACAATGAGGTACCCAGGTAGGGGTAAAGCCTCGGCATTGCAAGCCATGTCGTTGTGGCGTAACACCGCAAGGAAGCCTTAGACTTCATGCTGGGTAGTTTGGCACTACAAAGAGGCTTGTGACCTCATGCTACAGTAGTATAACACTACAATGAGGTTCCCAGGTAGGGGTAATGCCTCGGCTTCAGGCCATGTCATAGCGGCGTAGCACCGCAAGGAAGCGCAAGGCTTCATGCCATATCTCTTTAATAAAGAACTCACCTATAGTGTATGGAAAGAGATATCAGTCCGTCTCTTGAGGATAAACTTGTAGACGCCCAAAATTATATACTGAAACCAGGCTGGCACAGGGCCTTTAATGTGCAGCCAGAAACACACGTAACTACACTTTGTGAGTGGGAAGAATTACAATTGTGGTGCAGAATTCAAGGCATAGTCCATTCTTGTATCACATTGTTATTTAACCCATGCAGGAAGATTCAAGTCGTCAGCGACATCTATCCTAATGTAAAATGGACAGTTACTGTGGAGAACGCTCAACCCTGGACACATATATATGTTGTGATATGTGGAGGATTGTTGGTGCTTTCTTTACATGGAGAGAGCTTGCTCTCAACATGCCTTATAAATTTTAGTCCCACATCGAAAATGTACCATGAGTTATCTCAACATATATACTTGGGTGTGTTGTTGAGAGATGCACATGGGGTGATGACCCTAAGGAGGGAACCATGTGGGTGATTTTACAAGGAGGTAAGAATAAGGCACCAAGGATTAAGCATTAATGCTTTTGTCACTCTCTTGGATTAATTCCATTTGGAGCTAAGCCCCAAAGGGGCTTAGCGACTCGGACTCGGACTCGGACTCGGACTCGGGCTCATGGGCTCATGAGGCATAATGTGGCGTTTTGTTGGCGCACTTTGCACTTAGCACGTCAGCAGTCATGCGGTCTTTATGCGGCTCATATGCGGCCATGCGGTCTTATGCGGCATGCGGCTCATATGCGGCCTCATGCGGCTCATGCGGCTCATGCGGCTATGCGGCACATGCGGCTCATGCGGCTCATGCGGCACATGCGGCACATGCGGTCCATGCGGCTCATGCGGCTCATACGGCTCATGCGGTCCATGCGGCCCATGCGGCTCATGCGGTCCATGCGGCCATTAGGCTCATGCGGCCAGGCTGCTGCTGCTGCCGCATGGAGAGATCCGCTGACTGTGCAGATTACAAATCAGTAATGGAAAGGCTGAATCAATGCGATTAAATCAGATCCTATCTTTGTGGGATTTGAATTAATTCAGATCCTATCTTTGTGGGATTTGAATTAATTTTGTGGGATTTGAAATAAATCTTGTTGCTATCTTTTAGAATTTGATCCAATCTTTCCATAACTGAGGAGGCGGCTAGGGTTTCCACCCTCTCTCTATATATACTCTCTTCCGGCCTCCTTTGTGACTACTACGAAAATAGAAGTCAGAAAAGGAGAAAGAGAGAGAGAGTTGCTGCCGCCATTGCAAGTCCATCCGAGGAGTCAGAACATAGGTGACTTCGAGCGTTCTACAAGTTCTTCAACTTGCTAGTTCCTGGAAGCAGATCGTGTAGGGCGAATCTTGCTTTGAGCAACGGTGTTTTGACACCCCAGTAACTATTGTTCATCTAATCTTCCTCCAGATTATTGTAACTCGTTCTGTCCCAATTGCAACACGTTTGCAAGGAAGAACGAGAGATCTTCTCTTCTTTATTTCCCTCCTTCAGATTGTAATTTGGCTATTTGTTTTATTGTACCATCGTAGATCTTGAGTTTGATCACTGTAAAGTTTTGTGTGACATCTCAGATCTCGATTGCATCAGTTTTTCCATCTTAGATCAAGCCCCGGGAATAACAGCTGATCCCCTCCACAACTACTACCCTCTCCGTGCTCCCTCGCCTCTCGTATATGAAGTGTCCTCCATTGGTGTTGCCAAATATATCAAGCCATTGGACAATGGAAGTAAATATACCTCGTCGTCTCACTGCTTTGGTTGCAAAAGATACACCTCCACCCGTCTGAACTCCGAAGCAAGCTAGTCATCCAAGGTGAGTAGTCTGCCCATCAACAGTTCGTACATGCACAACTGCAAATTTTTAGCAACCCATTTCTCCTATATAAACTTTACCATCGTCATTTTAGGATGTGTGACCCAGAGCCTGTCATGTGCCACTTTAATTATGTTTAAAGCGACCACCGTTCGCTCCATTCCATGTCAAAGAATCCGCCTTAATTGTGCTGTCAAGTCTGACTTGCTTAATCTCTCGCCCAAAGTATTGGGCTACGCCATGTAGCTCCGGCCTCCACTGGCTTCGTTGCAGGATGCAGCTCACCCAATCTCACCTGTGAGCCATGGCGAGAGCACTCCGGTCACCCTTCTCTACCTTACTTTAGTGAGCGATCCAAGGGTCAAGCCACAAGTTTGTGGTCTCCCCATCTTTTATAGTACGAGAAATCTATTGCTTAACCCTAGCATGATACTGCAAAATAGTTTTACAGGTGATCGAGTCATTATTATTAACTCGTTGCGTGCCCAAAAGTTGCCACTTTTCAAATATTTGTTTGCCATCCAACCTGCCCACAAGGAATCATTCGATATGAAATTCCACGTCAATCGCATCCCAGCTATGCCATAGATCCCACCCCTCCTTCTTTAGGTCGGCACATGGTCTCCTAACCAAGCACATGTATACCTCCTAGCCAAATGAACTTTGCACAGATCTTCTCTATTCTGTTTATAGTAGACACCGGGAACATAATCACTTGTAACTAAAATAATGCTACAGCAATGATGACTGATCTCACCAGCTCAATACGACAACCGAAAGACATAATCTGGGCGTGTCACGACTCGCACCCAGAATGAGGGCACGAGTACGTGGGTACGTCCACCCTTTGCCGTAGCATCGGCAGGAGAACGTTGTATAGGTAAACAATACTAACATATATATATATATATATATATATATATATATATATATATATATATATATATATATATATATATATATATATATATATATATATATCACACCCAGCCAATGATATCACATCTCCAAACGGAGGACAATTTAATGTCTAATATTCATACTCAATCACAATAAACTTCGAGAGTCAAACTACTAGGTCATACCTAGGATTCTAGGTCCATACCAATACAGAAACAGGGATACTAGGTACCCTACATGCATATATACTCATTACTTAAATACCTTAATGTTTTTATCCCTTTTCTATTGCCTATGCACACTCTCCTGTCACCCATACATACACAGACACTTACACTCACTTGCATATTGCCTATTGCTATAGGGACTTCCCCTCTACTTATCTATGACACATGCAAACATCACTCATACACTCACACAACCTACCCAAACTAAAATTTATATTACTGCAACATTCAAGGATGCACCTACTAGCTTACCTAAGATCTGGTACACCTTCAATTCTGTCCAGTTTTCTTTCCTTGCTCTGCTCATACACATGCCCCTTCTCCCACTGCTGAACTCCCATGTCTACACACATCCCCTGCACACAGATGATACTACTGCTCCTTGCAAAGTGAATCTGCTGCACTCCTGCAGTTGCTCACACTCGAGCCTTCCCAAACTTCGATACATGGGTACTGTTGCCACTCCCTATCTCACAGAAACCTGAGCTACACGAGCCCTCTCTTGCTACTCACTAGCAGTTCCCAACTGAGCCCCATTCTTTTATACTCACATCCTTTCTCCTTGCCAATACTCTGTTCCTATTATAGCTCCCAACCAGTTACACTCCCATCTATGATGCTCCCACTTCCTAGACACTCACTCTCTCACATGCACACACCTAACAGACACTCAAATTAGCTGTGTTGCTACTACTCACTCTTACATACTAGGATAGTCCACACACATGCACAAACATGAATTCCTCTACAGGTCTCCTGATCCCATGTCTGTCTGTACACTGGAACAGAATGGCCCCTGATGTGCTTTTCTATACTAGTAGATCCATTTCTCTGATACTAAGCCGAGTCCCAACGTATGACACACTTGCGGTCTACATACCCAACTACCTGCTAGTTGTCCTACTATTGTTGCTGGTATGCTAATAGGCTCCCCCTTCTACACGCACACAATGATCTGCAAATGACTATTACACTACACACACACAAGACTCCCATTTAACTGATACCTACTGAGCCTTAATACTCTGATACACCTATGCTAGCTCTACGATGACACTGCTGTATATGTTCTTTCCTAACCAGCAAATTCCATCTGCTATCATTGCTCTTCCTAACTAGCCTGAGTTCCCTACTGCCATTACCCGAGCCAGCCTTCCTCCTCTACACAAGCTCCCCTTTACCAACAGTTGTAGCTCCAGCTACTAGACTTCCATATCCTGATACTCCATGCCCGTATGCTAATTCTACTGATACTAGTTGCTTGATAGTCTAATGCAATGCTAATGCTGTTTTCTGCCTTGACCAGCAGACACCCATACACCACCTTCATTTTCCCTCTCCATCTGATACTCTAAGCCCTATGTTACACTTCTACTACCACGTTTCTTATTAACAGACTTTCCCTCTTTTGTAAGATTCCTATGACTCAAATAGATACATACATTATCTAGCACATACCAAGGAATTCTAACAAACACTTATCGCGCATCATACTAGTATCGCACTTATCTACGATACTCTTGTGATACACTTAATATACCTATACCAAACGTTGTCCGAAACTAGCCAAATCACATGAGTATGTCTAAAACAATATTTAGAGCCTAATTAGAATAATATCTAGCTAATACAATGTGACATGAAGAATGTGGTATGTGTGCCACAAGTGTCAGAGGAAAAAAAAACTTCCAAATTGACTCTGTGTCCTAGTGTAGGAAATAATAATGCCTCCTTCTCATTGCTAGGGTTTGTTACAATATATATAGTGTCTACATTTGGGCTTATGGGCTATATTTATATTACAAATATAATCTAACAATCTAACACCCCCCTCAAGTTGGAGCATGCAAGTCACAAATGCCCAACTTGGGAAGGAAAGAATCAAACACTTGTTTTCCAAGGGACTTAGTGAAGATATCAGCCAATTGAGTAGAAATAGGAACATGCGAGACTATTACGGTGCCATCTCTAATAGCATCGCGAACAAAATGCAAATCCACCTCAATATGCTTACTGCGCTCATGAAACATCGGGTTCTGAGCCAGGTGCAGGGCTGACTGACTGTCACAATACACCGACATAGCAGACTCCTGGCGAACGCCAAAATACACCAATAACTCCTTCAACCATTTCAACTCACAAACAAGCACAGCGAGAGATCGGTATTCAGCTTCAGCGGAAGATCGAGAAACAGTTGGTTGCTTCTTGGTCTTCCAAGAAATATGAGACCCCCCCAGAAATACCAATCAGCCTGTAACAGAGCGGCGAGTCAAGGGACAGCTGGCCCAGTCAGAATCACACCGACCAGAAAGACAGAGATCACAATCAGCTTTCAAAAGAATACCCTGTCCCGGTGCATGTTTGAGATATCTGACAACTATCAAAGCAGCATGCCAATGATCTTGTCGAGGCTCCTGTAAGAATTGAGACAAGATATGCACAACATAGGCTAAGTCAGGACGAATAAATGATAGATAAATCAACCTTCCAACCAGCCTCCGATAAGGCTCTGCATCCGCCATCTTTGGACTAGTCGATTCTGCCAGCTTGTGATTGGGCTCCATGGGAAAGCCAGCAGTTCGAGACCCCATCAAGCCATATTTTGAAATGATGTCCAAAGCATACTTTCTGTGACACAAGGAAATGCCTTCTGCACTCCGAGCCACCTCTATGCCAAGAAAGTACTTCGACACACCAAGGTCCTTCATGTGAAAGCAAGAACTAAGATACTTTTTGAAAGCATCTAAAGCACCTGAGTCATTACCAGACCCAATCATATCATCCACGTAGATCAAAACATGCAACTCTACCTTCCCTTTAAAAAGAGAGAAAAGGGAATAATCAGAATAAGATTGAATAAATCCATAGGATATCAGGAAAGCAGTAAGCTTAGCAAACCAATAACGTGGTGCCTGTTTCAATCCATATAGAGACTTACGCAGGCGACACACTTTGTTAGGTTCACTATACGAAAAACCTGGCGGCAACTTTATATACACTTCTTCTGTCAGATCGCCATGAAGAAAAGCATTGTGCACATCCATCTGGTGTAAAGTCCAGCCTCTCACAGCTGCAACAGCCAAAAATGTTCGAACTGTAGGCATCTTAGCTACCGAGGTAAATGTCACTGAATAGTCGATCCCCTCGACCGGATGATTACCGAACACAACCAGCCGTGCCTTTAAGCGCTCAATACTGCCGTCAGATTTGTACTTTATTTTGTACACCCATCTACTTTCCAATGCTTTCTTTTCAGGAGGCAAATCGATGAGACTCCATGTTCCATTATCTTTCAGAGCCTGTATTTCAGTTTGCATAGCCGCGCGCCAGCCCGAATCTCGTGAGACCTGACGATATGAAGTAGGCTCAACACCTGCAGTGATAGCTGCAAGAAAATCTCTGTGTCCAGCAGTAAATATGTTATAACTTAGAAATTGTGTTAGAGGATACGAAGTACCTGAGAAAGTGACGGGAACAGATGAACTGTGGTGAAGGGGGACTTTTACTTCGAATAGCATTCGTCACAAAAGCCTGTAATCGTACTGGCTGTGATTTTTTTCTCATTTCTCTTTCCAATACTACCTCGTCGGGCACCTCTAGCAACACTGTATCCCCTGTATCATCAGTAGTACCCACATCACCCCCAGCGGACTCTCCTGTCAATACTTCTGCATCGACCTGTGCATCCTCGCCGCTCGGTGCCGAGCCACCATCAACCCCTCTGGCCTCAACAACCGTAGCCGGCACCATTCCAAAAACCTCTATATCGTCTTCCGGCACCTCAACAGATGTATGGCGTGTCGCAGAAGACATCTCGCTAGCAGAGCCACACCCAAAAAATTCTTTTTCATAAAAAGTAACATCACGGGACACAAAAAATTCACCAGTCTCCAAATCATACAGTTTCCATCCCTTTTATCAAGGGGATACCCAACAAAGATACATTTTCTGCTCCTGCTAGAAAATTTGTCATATCTGGATTTCAAATCATACGCATAGCACAGACAACCAAAAATACGTAGATGATCATACGAAGGAGCCGAACCATATAAAACTTCATAAGGAGACTTAAAATGAAAGATACTAGAAGGGGTTCTATTTATCAAATAACATGCAGCCAGAACACATTCCCCCCAAAAATCTACGGAAAGAGAACACTGAAATCTCAATGCCCTGGCTACATTTAAAATATGTCGATGTTTTCTTTCCACCCTTCCATTCTGCTGAGGTGTCCCAACACAGGATGTTTGGAACAATATACCTTGAGATGAAAAATAATCTCGTAAACAATTAAATTCAGTACCATTGTCACTCTGCACACGACGTATATCAGCCCCAAACTGACGCTTCACCATAGCAATGAATTTAAGAAACATAGAATAAACATCACACTTATCCGTCAATAAAATAACCCAAACAGCTCTAGAAAAATCATCCACCAAAGTCAAAAAATATCGTGCCCTATTAGATGACGGAACACGATATGGTCCCCACAGATCACAGTGTATAAGTTCAAAGTATCTCAAAGTACGACTACTGCTATCAGGAAAGGCATCACGAGTCTGTTTAGATTGATGACAAATATCACAAGCCTTATGAAAAAATACACTACTACCAGAAAGAAAAGGTAAAGTCTGCATTACTTTATCCGAAGGATGCCCCAGTCTACTATGCCACACCTCGGAATCACTCTCTTGGTACGCTAGGATCACAGAAGCCAAAGAAGATGGAACCTCCTCCAAGAAGTAAAGTCCACCCCTTTGTTCACCTGCTTCAATCACCATCCTCGTACTTCGGTCCTGAACAAAACACAAATCAGGAGTAAATAACATATCACAATTTCTGGCACCAATCAATTGAAAGACAGAGATCAAATTGCAAGTCAATGTCCAAACATAAAGAACATCCGTCAACACCAACGAAGCAGTCAAAAATACTTTGCCTCTCAGAACAGCCTCAATAGTGCTTCCATCAGGCAAAATCACAGGACAGACAGGGCCCTCAAAGCAATCAACTAAACAGTCACGAGAGCCTGTCGCATGAAGAGTTGCCCCAGTATCGAATATCCAAGGGACAGAAGAATTCTTACCCATCAGACGATCAGAGTTTGAAGAACCAGGGTTGAAAGAATTGTCGTTAACCAGCAAGCTCATCAGTTTCTGCCATTATTCACCTGAGAGTGGTGAAGGATACCCTCCATGCATCATATCCGCCGAACTCCCAGCAAGACCAGCAGGGACACCATGACCAGCAGCGGTGACATGATGAACAACTCCTGCGCCACGACCCCCATCACGTCTCTGCGGTGGTGTCGGGCCTCTGCCACCACCAGCACCACGTCCGCCCTCACGCCGAGGACGAGTCTTCCACCATTCTGGATAGCCAATCTTGGCAAAACAAGTTGCAATATCATGACCTATTTTTTTGCAATGAGTACAAATCATACCGGATTTGTCCCTGGAATCTGAGGTCCTACTATTAGAAGTAGAAGACGGACGAGATGAAGTCTTGATAGCCAGCGTCAACACCTCCTCAGCAGCGGATTGGACCTGAGTTTTTTGCATATCCTCCTCCTCACGGACTGCCTGGTATGCCCGATCTAAACTTGGCTGAGGATTCTGAGCCAGAAGATTAGATCGGGTATGACCATACAACTCAGTATTCAACCCATACATAAAGTCCTGAAAGTGGTCTTCATCCCTCATAGCCTGTAGCTTTGCAGCAAGTTCACCATAGGTACAAGAAGGCAATGGGAAATAAGCAGCTTGTTCATTCCACAAAGACTACAAATTTCCAAAGTAGGTTTTTACAGACATCGAAGCCGTTTGTTTACACTCAGCCAAAGCCATCTTAATTTGTTGCTTCCGAGTGCCATTGCTAACAACAAATCTTTTTTCCAACAAGTTTCACAATGGATAAACCTCCTCAAAGTATGGCAAAGATTTTTTCAGAGACAGATCAATGGTATTAAGAACCTATTGAACCAATAGTGCTTGCACACATCTCCAATCAAGCAATTTGCTAGCATTATTAACAGGTTTGACTTCAGTACCCTCCAAAAAGGTGATCTTTTGCCTATAGATCATGGAGAGACGTATCGACCGAGACCACTCAGCATAGTTCGGTCCACGGAAAACAATAGGAGTAATGATATTTCCTGGTTGATCAGCAGAACTCAGAAAATATGGATCCTTCGGATTAGGATAATTTGGGTTGTGTGCACCGCCACCGCCAGTCGCGACGGAGTAGCTGGATGTAGCATCATCTGCCATCGCGGATGTCGGGTGTATAAAAATTTTGTACAACTCCGACGAATCGTCCGCTGATGGACGGGGTCGGCGGCGAATCGGCCGCGATCAGGGGCGCCGGATCAGGCGCGAAGGGGCGAGCGGATGTCGGGTGTACAAAAATTTGTACAATGCCGACGAATCTGTCGCTGATGGACGGGGTCAGACACGCGAATCGGTGCGGTCGGGCACGGATCGGCGCTGTCAGGATCGGCACGGATCGGCGCTGTCAGGTCGGGCGCGGATCAGCACGTACGGCGGCGGGTCGGTGCGTACGACGGCGGGTCGGCGCGTACGACGGCGGGCGCGAAGGAATCTAGTTCTTGTTGAGAATGCGAAGGAAAGGATCATACTCTCTTTAGGAAAAATAAATATAAAGATTGACAGATCCACAACTTTGTTAAGGGCTTTAAGAAGAAGCAAGAAGACTCCCTCCTTCCTCTCATAGCAAGATGATGAGCTCTACTGTAAGCAAGATGATGATGAGCTCCTTCTTCCTACTCATGCTAGTAACACAACAATCATAGGGGGCAAGTTCAGGGAAGCAATGGTGCATAGCCGACCCACAGACGTCGGACGACGAGCTACAGAAGGCGCTCGACTGGGCGTGCGGCCCCGGGGGCGCGGACGGCGGCGGGAGCGGGGGTTGGCCGGTGCAGTCGGGCGCCGGATCAGGAGGAGGGGCACCGGATCGGGCGCGGGTGGAGGAGAAGGAAGATAGGTTTTGGCGGCTAGGGTTTTTCAGAACCTTGCTTTGATACCATGTAGGAAATAATAATGCCTCCTTCTCATTGCAAGGGTTTGTTACAATATATATAGTGTCTACATTTGGGCTTATGGGCCATATTTACATTACAAATATAATCTAACAATCTAACACCTAGTGTATCATGACACGGTCTACTTGTCTCCAATTGTGGACATGTAGCTAGACTCACTACACTAATTCGACATCGATTTAGTCCGAATGACCAATCAATAAACACTTGGTGCATCATTCTCGGATTTCTCCCAAAATGGTACAAAAACTCAATCTAGTAATTATAATATAGGTCATTAGAGCCTAGTTCTTCCTCCTATAGGTACCCCTAGTCCATGGGTAGCACTACAAAAAGATAGAATTTTGGCGACGAAAGGTTAGTGATGGAATTTTTCGTCGCTAATAGCAACGACTGAGCGATGAAATCGCAACAGATTCCCGTCCAATTACAAAGTAAAATATCAATTATTTTTTATTGTCCACAAGTGTCGACAATGAGTCGCTTGTCCGTCGGTAATCTAGCAACGGAGGTAGATTTTCATAACCATGCTGCACAAACATAGGATATGCATTTGAAATGGATGCTCGAGTTATTACATATATCATGGTCAATACAGAAATAGATCGAGTCATCTGTTCTTTTACCCAAGAAAAGTATTTCTATTTTGCATGGTACAATCATTGATCCCGGAATTTCTTCAATAAATTAGATAGGTAGCTAGTATAGTTCCTATCCATGAATCTGCCATTGTACGAAAATAATTGTACTGGAATATAGGACGAATACCTTGAAGAGGTAGAAATATAAAAAATAAGTAAAATGCTTTCTTTATACAAGTTATACACTAAGAAAAATTCTAATTTGATTAATATTAGGAGATCAAATAAGTTCTTCATTCATTCATTGAATGATAAATTACTACAAGCGAAGGAGATACACGATTTAAAAAATGGAAGATCCAATATTTCACAATTGTATCTAGAATAACTAGAAAAGTGAAAACAAGACCAGATATAATTTGATCATTATGAGCCAGTCCAAAATCGTTGTAGATCGAACCAATCATGAGTTCCCAACCATGGGTCGAGTGAAATCTGATCCATATATCCGTAACTAAAAGAATCAAAAAAGTTTTTATTGTGTCAGCTAAGTTATAAAGGAATTCCTGAACCCAAGAATTAAGAATGACAAGTTCTTCATTACCCAGAATAAAATAACCACTTAGAATAGTGAAACAGATTATATTTGTCGAGAAATGCAAAATTATACGGAGATGATATTCATTGCGTGTTTTAACTAATTGTATCATTTTCTTGTGTATTTCTATAGGAAGCTTTTGTATACGTGTCTCCGGGTATTCCTTTATCATTTCATTCAACAAGAGGAGTTCCTTTAATTCCAAAAATTTTTCTAGAACATTTTTCTCTTGAATATCATTTAAAAAAGTTTCGGATTGCCTAGTATTCCACCAATTAGTAACCCAAGGTTCCAGACTTTTATTAAATGATAGAGTGACCCACCAAGGCAAAAATATTATAGATGCAAGATATGGGAGGGAAGTCAATGCTTTCTTTTTTTATTTATTATCTGTGAATTGTTAATGAACTGCTTCATTCGTCAACTCTATCAGATATTTCTCTAAAGTACGAGTTATAAGTTATATAACAAGGTAACGAACCTAGGGATCTATTTCCATTTTGGTGTAAGAATTTAGTCCTTAGGTCTAGAAAGAATATGGAAATAGAATAAGGGTCTTTTTCGAATAAAAAAATGAATATTCTGAAAAAAACTTCAGTTGTATTAAATTAAAGAAATTGTTCCTTCCCTCATGCTGGAAAAACATTCATTCTTCATTTCAAAATACTTTAATTGGTACTCGTAAAAAATAGGCTGTCGTCGCCAAATAGTCGCACATCTGTCAGTAATTGGCGAAAAACACACGGGAATGTGGCGCCAAAGTTTGCTTCAACTTAGAGACGGACATGACTTCCGTCGCTACCTCAAGTCCGTCGCTAAGCTATCGCAGAGTTGTCGCAATGTTGTCCAGATTTTTGTGCTGCCCAAAATTTCGTGCTTCCTTAGCGATGAATTAGTGACAGAATTTATTCGTCGCAAAGCCGTCGATAAATTTTTGAACCATTTAATTTGAATCGGGGGGGGGGGGCTTCATTCCCCCCCCCGTGAACTCTTTCTCTTTCTCTCTCAAACTCTCCTTAAGAGCCCCCCTCCCCCCCCCCCCCCGACGCCCGACGTGCACCGACGAGCCCTCCCCCCGTCCGACGTGGCCGTCGCCGACGAGCCCCCCTCCTCTCAGGTACTACTCTCCTCTCTCTCTCTTTCTCTCTCAGGTACTACTCTCCCCTCCCTCTCTCTCTCAGCTACTACTCTCCTCTCTCTCTCTCTCTCTCTCTCTCTCTCTCTCTTAGGGCTAGGGTTCGGGTTAGGGTCTGGGGTTAGGATTGGGGTTAGGGTTAGGGTCTGGGGTTAGGGTCTAGGGTTAGGGTTAGGGTTAGGGTTCGGGTTAGGGTCTGGGGTTGAAGCATATAAGGTTGTAAACCATGTATAAGGTTGAAGCATATTAATAATTTGATCTATTACATGAAGCATAATAAGGTTGATGCGTGTAATGTTGTAAACCAATCGGTAAGGGTGTAAAATCAAGTAAAAGAGGAAATTTGATCTATTGCATGTAAACCAATCGGTAAGGGTGACTACTATTTTATTTAATTTTAAAACTACTAAGAAATCACACTAGAAATACTTATAATTGTACCTGAATGTATAAAATATTTTTTAAATATTAATAATTTATTAAAAATTATTTGTTTTCTAATACCATAAATTCGATACTCTGATCCGAAACCGTCGATACTATTGATACCGCCGATGCCGATACTCATAGGAATGGTCTGATACCGATTCCGATACCGATACTCAGTGTTCTAAACGACGGCCGCCGGGAACGACTAGGAATGGTCCGATATCGTCGATATCTCTGATACCGATACTCATAGGAAAGGTCTGATATCGAAACCTATACTCATAGGAATCAGACCATTCCTATGAGTATCGGTATCGGTGATACTACCAATATCGCCGATACCGATACTCATAGGAATGGTCCGATTCCGATACCGATACCAATACTCAGTTTTGGCCAAAACTATTTTGCAAGCATTGTGGGCCTATTGTTCACTTTTACAAAACTAAAACTTTATAAATCTTATTTCTACAACTTAGTTATGCATAGAACACCGTTAAAATATGCATATTATGCAAAAAATAGTGGTAAAATAGTAAAAAAATGTTTAAAATGTATTGACCGCCTAGGCGACGTCTAGGCGGTATCTAAGCGGTAGGCGGAGTCTCTCCGCCGCGCACCCGCTACCGCCATTTAGAACCCTGTCGATACTGCGAACCTTGGTATCGAGTGAGTATCCTAGAAGAATATAAGATATCTTAGTACTAGCTAGGTAAGTGCTGGAAATAAAATTTACTTATGCCAAGTCTTTTGGACCTAACAGAGTTATAAATTTTTTCAAAAATTTAGTATAATGCTGATTGCCTCAAAAGATATACATAAGTAAGAGTGTATAGAGTGAGTATCCTAGTAGTATATCGTAGTACCTAGAGTATATAGAGTGAGCCTCTCTACTCCCCTTCTTCTCATTTGGGTCATGTGGCCTCCTATTATGTAAGGATCCTGATTTTTTTGAAATTATTATTTTTTACTTTATATGATTTGTATTTATTAGATTATATTTTAATTTTCATTATAACATAAAAGAATTTTTCTGTAGCTTTAATTTTTGGGAGCACAAGAAGTGTCAATCTTTCGAAACTTCCTTTATGAGTTTTGAAGAAGACGAGTCCACCTTCAATTTGATATAGCATGTCCCATACAAACTTGTCACCTAGCATTCTTTTGACTTCACACAACTTCGGTCAAATTTAGGCAATTTGATTATTTACCGTAATTATAGACTTAACTTCCAATGTGAGTTCGAAACTCGATATACATCAAAATTATTTGACCCAATATATGGTTTTGATCTATTTTGAGCCTAAGACACACATGCCAGAGGTGTGCCACTCAATCGAGCTTCCATGTGCTATTTATTTACGAATGGCACATGAGACCCATTGGTTGACTTTTCTAGTTCGATTTAACTAGAAAATATTTTGGATCCAAACCTAGCCAACCCCACTTAGTATAACTTATGCTAGGGTGACATGACTTAGTAGAATTATTCTGAGTTTATTTTATGGAATTTTGTATTGCCAAATAGGTTAAAAGAAACCAAATATTCAATTTCCAGTTTTAGAAACTAAGTTAAATCTTGCTAGGTGTAACATGGAATCTCTTTTGATTAGGCTAGCAAATCCCCAAGCAAATCCAACCCCAATACGCATGTAGTGCCAGTAAATCCCCACCTTAAATTTACTGTATTTTATTTTGACATACCTACCTAAACTATTTTATTTCTACTTCCATTAAATATATTCTAATATATATAAATATTAACCTTCATATATGTGTAATATAGTATGTGGGTTTATATACCTTGAAATACGGATTTACATATATGCTTGTATAGTTTTATAAGTACGTAGAAATATATATATATATATATATATATATATATATATATATATATATATATATATATATATATATATATATATAGAGAGAGAGAGAGAGAGAGGAAGGATAGGCATCTCCGCACTTTTTGCATACCCATGCATCCCCATGTTCACATCCGTTAGATGTGCTTTAAGTCATCTAATCTTAACCATTGGTAAATCAACGGTTAAGATTAGATGACTTAAAGCACCATCCAACGGTGTAAATAGGGGGGATGCTTGGGGATGCAAAAAGTGCGGGAATGCCTATCCTTCCTCATATATATATATATATATATATATATATATATATATATATATATATATATATATATATATATATATATTATATATATATATATATATATATATATATAATATTTTTATATATATATATTTTATATATATATATATATAATATATATATATATATATATATATATATATATATATATATATATATATATATATATATATATATATATATATATATATATATATATATATATATATATATATATATATATATATATATATATATATAATATAGAAATATAGATAAACCAATATAATCATATCCATAAATTTGCCTATATAAATATTAGTATAAAGTTCTTATAATATGAAGCACATATTATTATGTACTCGTATCCATATATATGTATACTAATTATCTACTACCTACTATGTACACACATATATATAAATATATATGTATATATACTAAATAACCAAAGAAAAAGAAAAGAAAAAAAACCATAAAATACTTCCCCCCCAACCCGTGCGATGCAAGGAACACAGCAGCATCAGCCGCGGCTATAGTGGCAGTGACAGAGGGCTACCCCGATGTCGGCCACCGCGCAACTGCCGGACAGCAACCACGCTGCCAAACGGCACGGCTCGATCCGTCACCACCGTTGCGCACGCATGCAACGGCGCAAGATAGCAGCAATCGCGGCACGGCAACAGCGCGCGTAGGCAGCAGCCGCGGTGCCACACCGCCGCCAACCGCCGCCGGCGACCACCCCATGGCGGTGCGTGACAACGGCAACCTTCACGATCCCATCCCAGGGTCATGCCCAGAACCAGAATACTGGAGAGCGGGGGAATGACTCAGCCAGCTACGTATAACGGGTAGATGAATACCGTATAATACGATCAATGCTGTCTAAAAGACGAGGGGGTGCATACTACATGAAAGTCTCACTATGGTCACTTCACATCTATTGTCTCAATCATTCAAACAAGAAACAGTAATAGAGAACATGTAAGATAAAGCAGTAAGGCGTCCCAAACGCTCAGTCAAAATATTCTTGATATCTGACTTTACAAAACATAGCCAGATGATATAGCAAGATATACACAATTATTTATCAGCTGCAGTCTGACTTAGTTACAATTATGTAAAAGTAAGTACAAGACAATCCGACTAACATGTCGGTGCCAAACGACAAAGTATAAAGTAAGTAACAAAACGAACGGGGAAGTAAGAAACCCACTCGAGTCCTTCTGCGATCATTCCGCTAGTATTGACCATCTTGGAGGTGGAAGCAAGCTGAGTCCTCGGAGACCGACTCTAAATCTGGCCATACAAAACCAGAGAGGTTAGACCTCTAATAGCAAGTACCGCAAGGAAGCACGATATGAGGAATTAGAACCCAGTAATGAGAAAGATATGATAAATAGATCTCTGCTAGCTACTGGGATTCACATAACATCACGACACTTCGAACCAACTTCCCAACCAAACAAGGACAGAAGTTGGCCCGTCATGTCCTAATATTTCGATCGTCTCAGTTAGTCAACAGAGTAGGTACAGTACACAAACAAATCAATTTAAACAGCTATTTAACTCCTGCGGCTTGCTACTGTGAATTCCAAGTTACCTTGGAAATATGCAATAAGGATTCCTCAATTCTTACTATGTACAAGCATGGCTAGTCTACCCAATCAATCAATTGCGCCAATCATGAATTAGACGAGTCTCAGCGCGACGTCCGTCATCAATATACAATAAATAATATAAGCAGATACCGCTCCCTGCCCCTGTGGCAGATTTGCAGTATCTGTGGAAACCAGCTGGCCTGTCGGGCACTAATAGTCCCAAAGAGGGCTGCCATATAAGAACTCGGAAATCCATTCTCTCCATGCAATCATTATTTTATTTAACTTAGTAGCCTCTATGTTAAGTGAAATCCCATGCCGTGGATCATGGTCCTTCAGGATGAGTACTTTTGTACCAGGTACGATATGCACAACTCTACAACGATACCCATGTGGTTAGGTTCTAGGTCTAACATAGCGTAATGCAACAATCAAAACTAGCCACGGAATAATCATGCCTTGACCATAAAGTACACACGCTGCTTTTGTAAAGTAAATAAATAAATTGAAGTCTGCATGTGCCTGTATGCCAATATTCAGAATCGGCCAATCGATTACAATAGTTTATAGTGAACGTGTCTCATTCATTCAATTCAATAAGACGACTAGCCAGTCTCTTAGCATGATCAATTATTGATCAGGATAACAATCAATGTTAATTAATGCCAAGATAACAATCAATGTTAATTAATGCCAAGATAACAATCAATGTTAATTATTGTCAATTTGGAACAAGAATCAGCCAAAGGGCATTATGGGCTAGAGTTCATGCGGCCAGGAAATTATTGGTTCATGCGGCTGAGTAAAACATGCATATGCGGCTAAGAAAACTAAGTCCATGTAGCTGGGGTAACATGCATATGCGGCTAAAAAATAGCAAGTCTATGCGGCTGGAGGTAGGGACCCTATGCGGCTCGGGTCTCGAACTCATGCGGCTGGGATTTCGAGCTCGACCATGCGGCTAAGAAATAATAAATCACATGCGGTTCGAAAAGACAAGCCTATGGGGTTCAATGACAATTCACATGCGCCCAAAAATGATAAGCCTATATGCGGCTGGAATTGAAACGAGTCCCATACGGCTGAGCAATCGGATCTCATGCGGCCAAGAAATCAAGTCTATGCGGATAGGGGGATCTGGGCCCTATGCGGCTCAGGTGGAAAAGTCTCATGCGGTTGGGACCTGTTAAGGCTTATGCGGCCAGAAAGCTGATCCTTATGCGGCTCAAGATGCCATACGACTGAGAAGTCGCCAAGGTCCATGCGGCTAGGATTATCAAGCCTTATGCGGCTCGGGAAAAAGTCTCATGCGGCTGAGAATTTAGAAATTCATGCGGCTGCGACAAGTAAAAGTACATGCGGCCAAAATAGCCATGCGGCCAAGAAGTGCCATGTGGCCTGAAAGCTTATGCGGCCAGAATCTCCATGCGGCCAAGAACTGTTTTTCTTCTCCGAATTTTCTTGAGAACAGGACCATGGAAGCCATTGCTTCCAAGCTCTCCAAATCCTTCATTCCAAGCCCAAATCTGGACTTCCATAGGTCAAAATGGGGTACAACGAAATTCTCTACAACATGGAACCATTAAAACTTAGAAATAACAAGGTTAGCTAGATCAAAACCCAAAAATACGAAAATATAACCAGTTTAGATCTACACAAAATGAGCCATGAAAATTAAAAATGCTAAGTACTAAAGAGACTTAAGATCAAGTAAGAAAGATGAGGGAACAATAATACGGGGGTTTCATCATGAAGCAAGTTGGCACTTGCCTATGCGGCTGGGTAGGTGGGGAGAGTTAAGGAGGATGAAGAAGAAGAGTAATTGTGAAGGACAAGTAATAAAGAGAGAGAAAAGGGTTTGGGGCTTTAAATGAAGAGGGATGGCAGGTGGGTTCATGTTGAACCACCCAAGGCTGGGAAATAAACCAACTCAGGCCGAACCCAAAAGTAAATTAAAAGCAGGAAGTAAAAATGCAGAAAGTAAAATGCAGAAAATAATTAGCGTAAAATTAAAGGAATTTAAATACAGAATAATACATGATAAATATTAAATAAATACTTTTAAGCAGTACATGTATTAAAATACGTATTCTAGGAACGAAAAGTGACATCTCTACCCTCCTTAGAAAAATTCCGTCCTCGGAATTTCAAATCCAAGCAGGATAGAAACATCGGAGCTAACTAATCCAAGTATAAGCAATTTGAGCAAGCAAACATTTTACAATGACAATAACAAGTAACATATCTATATTTAACAATCTACAACATCAAGCAGTTATATCCATAAGGTGACAAGCATGAAGAGTTAAGACAATCAAGGTATACAGAAAGAAATATACCTTGTGAGTCAAACAGGTGCGGATACCATGATCGGATATCATCCTCACGTTCCCACGTTGACTCCCCTAAAGAGTGATGACCCCAAGCAACCCGGACAAGGTTAATTGTTCGGTTCTTGAGTATCTTCTTCCTTCGATCCAAAATGGACACAGGCTGTTCCTCGTAAGACAGGTTGGTACCAACAACCAGCTCAAAATGATTAAGGATATGACTTGGGTCCGATATATACCTTCGCAACTGAGATACATGAAACACGTTATGCACCTCCCGTAGCGAAGGAGGAAGGGATAAACGATAACCAACATCGTCTATCCTATCAAGGATAACAAATGGGCCCACGTATCGGGGACTCAACTTTCTGCGAACGCCAAATCTAATGACCCCACGAGTAGGTGAGATCCGCAAGACTACGTGGTCCCCAACAAAAAATTCTAACGGCCTACGATGCTGGTCCGCCCAATAACGATGTCGATCCTGCACAACTCGAAGTCGCTCTCTAATTTCCTTAACCACTTCAACTGTCTGAACAATCATTTCTGGGTCTAGCATCTTCCTCTCCCCGATATCATTCCATGCTAGTGGCGACCTACACTTCTTATCATATAGTGCTTCAAATGGCGTCATCTGGATACTGGCTTGATAACTGTTATTGTATGAGAACTCGACTAAGTGCAGGTGACTCTTCCAATATCCTCCAAAATCTAGGGTACAAGCTCGCAACATATCTTCCAAAGTCTGAATTGTTCTTTCTGATTGTCCGTCTGTCTGTGGATGGTAAGCCATACTAAATCTTAATTTGGTACCCAGACTATGATGTAAACTCTTCCAAAAATATGATGTAAAGCGAGTATCTCTGTCCGACACAATGCTGACAGGGACTCCATGCTGCCTGACTATCTGTTGCATATACAACTCTGCCAATTTTTTTGTAGATTGCCCTATTCTGAAAGGAAAAAAATGTGCCATCTTTGTAAGCCAATCTACTATCACCCAAATAGCATCTTTACCACTTGGCGATCTCGATAAATTGGTCACAAAGTCCATTGTGATGTGTTCCCACTTTCATTCCGGAATAGGAAGCGGTTGCAATAACCCAGCTGGCCTCTGCTGTTCTGCCTTCACTTGCTGACATATCAAGCAACGGGAAACGAATCTAGCTATCTCCCTCTTCATTCCGTTCCACCAGAAGTGCTGCTTGATATCTTGGTACATCTTGGTCCTCCAGGGTGTACAGAATACTGAGAATTGTGAGCTTCTATCATAACCTCCTGTCTGATATCTCTACTAGGTACATATAGACGTGATCCAAACCTAAGCGTACCATCTTCATGAATTTGTATCTCCTTCCTGAGCCCTGTCTCACATTCTGTTCTAAGCTTCTGAATCCTTGGGTCCTGTGCCTGAGCTGCCTTGATCCTGTCTAATAAGTCAGATTGAACTTGTAGACTCGCCAGAATTCCTATATCACTAGAAAGTACAACTTTGATGCCCATCTCCTGAAGATCTTCTAAAATATGCTTCTGTGTTGTCAACATAAATGTGCCGCCTCTCCTACTAAGGGCATCTGCTACCACATTAGCCTTGCATGGATGATACTGAAGCTCCACGTCGTAATCCTTGATCAACTCTAACCATCTTCTCTTCCTCATGTTCAGTTCCTTCCGAGTAAAGATGTACTTCAGAATTTTGTGGTCTGTGTACATGTCCACTCGATCACCATATAAGTAATGCCTCCATAGCTTCAAAGCAAATACTACTACCGCCAACTCCAAATCATGAGTTGGATAATTCTTCTCATGGTCCCGAAGTTGCCTAGATGCATACGCTATCACTCTCCCATGCTGCATGAGGACACACCCAAGTCCTTTTCCTGATGCGTCACAATATACTGTAAAACCTCCGGGTCCAACTGGCAATGTAAGAATAGGCACTGATATCAACTTCTGCTTCAAATTCTCAAATGATGACTGGCATTCTGTCGACCAGACGAATGGCACATCCTTCCATGTCAAGCGGGTCATGGGTGCTGAAAGTCTCGCAAAGTCTGATACGAACCTTCTGTAATATCCTGCCAATCCCAAGAAACTCTGTACATCAGCTACGGTCTTGGGTACTGGCCAACTCTCTACTACTTCTACCTTCTTGGGATCCACTGCTACTCCGGTTTCTTATATGATGTGTCCCAAAAATAAAATGTGATCCATCCAGAACTCATACTTGCTGAGCTTGGCATACAACTGGTTCTCTCTCAGAACTTGCAACACTTTTTGGAGGTGGTCTTCATGCTCCTCTTCACTAACAGAGTATACGAGAATGTCGTCAAGAAACACAACGACAAATTAATCTAAGTACGGCATAAAGATACGGTTCATCAAATTCATAAATATTGCTGGAGCATTGGTCAAACCAAACGGTATTACCAAGAATTCATAATGCCCATACTTTGACCTGAATACTGTCTTGGGAATATCCTCCTTCCGAACCCTCACTTGATAATATCCTGAACGAAGATCTATCTTGGAGAAAACTCTAGCTCTGCTCAACTGATCAAACAAGTCGTCGATCCTGGGTAATGGGTACTTGTTCTTTATGGTTGCTACGTTAAGCTTCCTGTAATCGATGCACAATCTGGATGATCCATCCTTCTTTCCTACAAGTACCACTGATGCAGCCCATGGTGATATGCTAGCTTGGATGAACTTCTTCTTCTTCAATTCTTCTATGTGCTGAGATACCTTGGCCTGCTCTGAATCCACCATTCTGTAAACTCGATCTGATATCGGTTTAGTTCCAGGTGCCAATTCTATACTGAACTCAATATCTTTAACCGGTGGTAGACCTGGAAGTTCTTCGAGAAATATGTCTAGAAACTCTTCAACTACCTTCGGAACTTGAACTTCTTCTATTGCCGTTACTACTCCCTGCTCTTGTTGAGTTGCCACTGATCTGACTAGGGTGAACTGCTTCATGCCTAGAATATCAAAAGAAACACTCCCTCTACGACAATCTATTGTCGTATGACTGTCTTTCAGCCAGTCCATGCCTAAGATAACATCGAAATTTCCAACAGAAAATTCTATCAACCTGGCAGGTAAGGAATGCCCGCAAACTACAATGCTACACGCTAGAATAACTCTACTAACTCCTACGAGCCCATTACCAGGAAGTATATTTAACCTCCCTGGCAATGCCTCGAACTCCATTCCTAGTCGTATCGTAAATTATGCAGATATAAATGAGTGTGATGCTCCCGATTCAAACAATGCTACTGTGGGATATGAGGCGACGAAAATGTTACCTGTCACAACATCTTCCGATGCCAATGCCTCTTCCAAGGACAGAGTGAATGCTGCCCTCGACCTCCTTGTTGGTTCCCATGCTGCGGCCTAGCGTGGTGCTGCTGCTGGCCCCTGTCTTGGTGATGCTGGGGTGGTCGGTGCTGCTGCTGCATCGACGGTCCCTGCTGCCGAAATATCTGAGCCTGTGTCATGAACGGGCGCTGTGCCAACGGACTTACTGCCACCGCTGGTCCTCGATACTGGCCTGCCCCTGGTGCTGACAGAGCAGGAAATTGCTGTACTGGTCCTCCTGACCTCGAATTCATAGGACAGGTGGTAACTCGATGATCTGGACTTCCACATATCAAATACTGTCCATTCAATGTCCGACACACATCTCTAGTGTGCCCTGCCTTCCTACAATAAATACAGCCCACTAGGGGTTGCTGGTTCGTCTTCTGTTGCTGTTGCTGCTGCCTTGCTGGTGGTGCTGGCCCTCGCAGTACCACATCGTGGATGCGAACGCCAAGGGACGGTTCTGTTGTTCGGGGCGCTACTCCCCCTCCTTCTTCAATCTGACTGTGGGGTCTCTTCTGACCTCTAGTTCTTGCTGCAATCCTCTGAATGGTGATCTCATGCCTTCGGGTTGCCGTCAATACTTTATCGAAAATCTGGTAGTTTTGCCCCTCTATCAATTGCAAGAGCTCAAGATGAAACCCTTGCTGGAACCTCATAGCCCTCTGGCTCTCCGTTGCTACCATCTCCGGGGCGAACCTACTCAATCTGCAGAACTCTGCTGCATAAGTATCTACTGTCTTGCCAGCCTGTTTGAGGCTGATAAACTTCTGTTGTAGCTCAAACTGTGCCACAACCCCATAGTACTTCGTCTTGAATCTTACAGTAAAATCGTCCCAAGAAACATGACGTCTGATGCCTACTTCCTCTGATTTCCACCAATCACGTGCGAGATCCTGAAGTAACAACTTCACCAGATCCACACATTCTTCCATTGGTACCTTAGCTGCTGTCAGAATAGCCTCAATATCCTTAAGCCATGCATCTGCTGAAATGGCATCTTCTGTGCCCTCAAAACGACGGGGGTTGTACTTGCAAAATCTGGCTGATGCTCCTGAATCCATCCTCACTCCTCTTTCCTAAGCCGTCTGCAACCCTTGGTTGAGTAACACATTTTGCTCTTGTAACTGAGCGTGCATGCGTTGCTGAGCCAACATCTGATGTTGCTGAGTAGCCATCATCCCTCTCAAGATCTCCAGAAGGGCCGGTGTGTCCACTTCTACACGGGTAGGTAGAACTGTTGGTGGTGGTGGAACCTCCGGATACTGCGATCCAGCTGCTGCTTCTACTATCACTTCTTCTTGGATAATCCCTTGAGGTAGTACTGGTCTTTGTTGCTGACCAACAGGGTCAAGTTGCCCATGTTGCCCTTGTTGTTTCTGTCCAATTCTAACAGATGCAGATGAGGTGTCCCTAAGAAAAGGGACAAGAGAACAATCAAACGACCGAACATGAAGGATCAACAAAGTCTAAGGATACCGGAATGTCAAGCTAGGGTTGAGAACAACGAATCATGAGATCAAGGGGAAACATGTGTGATTGAGACATCCTATAAATTAAAACACCCCACAAGTCTGAAATTAGACCTGCATGGGCCACCACTGAAACCTTGTCACGTCCCAGAACCAGAAAACTGGAGAGAGGGGGAATGACTCAGCCAGCTATGTATTACGGGTAGATGAATACCGTATAATATGATCAATGATGTCTAAAAGACGAGGGGTGCATACTACATGAAAGTCTTACTATGGTCACTTCACATCTATTGTCTCAATCATTCAAACAAGAAACAGTAATAGAGAACATGTAAGATAAAGCAGTAAGGCGTCCCAAATTCTCAGTCAAAATGTTCTTGATATCTGGCTTTACAAAATATAGCCAGATGATGTAGAAAGGTATACACAATTATTTATCAGCTGCAGTCTGACTTAGTTACAATTATGTAAAAGTAAGTACAAGACAATCCGACTAACATGTCGGTACCAAACGGCAAAGTATAAAGTAAGTAACAAAATGAGCGGGGAAGTAAGGAACCCACTCGAGTCCTCCTGCGATCATTCCTCTAGTATTGACCATCTTGGAGGTGGAAGCAAGCTGAGTCCTCGGGGACCGGCTCTAAATCTGGCCATGCAAAACCAGAGAGGTTAGATCTCTAATAGCAAGTACCGCAAGGAAGTACGATATGAGGAATTAGAACCCAGTAATGAGAAAGATATGATAAATAGATCTCTGCTAGCTACTGGGATTCATATAACATCACGACACTTCGAACCAACTTCCCAACCAAACAAGGACAGAAGTTGGCCCGTCATGTTCTGACATTCCGATCGTCTCAGTTAGTCAGCAGAGTAGGTACAGTACACAAATAAATCAATTTAAACGGCCATTTAACTCTTGCGGCTTGCTACTGTGAATTTTAAGTTACCTTAGAAATATGCAACAAGGATTCCTCAATTCTTACTATGTACAAGCAAGGCTAGTCTACCCAATCAATCAATTGCGCCAATCATGAATTAGACGAGTCCCAGCGGGACGCCCGTCATCAATATACAATAAATAATATAAGTAGATACCGCTCCCTGTTCGTGTGGCAGATTTGTAGTATCTGTGGGAACCAGCCGGCCTGTCGGGCACTAATAGTCCCAAAGAGGACTGCCAAGTAAGAACTCGGAAATCTATTCTCTCCATACAATCATTATTTTATTTAACTTAGTAGCCTCTATGCTAAGTGAAATCCCATGCCGTGGATCATGGTCCTTCAGGATGAGTACTTTCGTACCAGGTACGATATGCACAACTCTACAACGATATCCATGCGGTTAGGTTGTAGGTTTTACATAGCGTAATACAACAATCAAAACTAGCCACGGAATAATCATGCCTTGACCATAAAGTACACATGCTGCTTTTGTAAAGTAAATAAATAAATTGAAGCCTGCATGTGCCTGTATGCCAATATTCGGGATCGGCCAATCGATTGTAATAGTTCATAGTGAACGTGTCTCATTCATTCAATTCAATAAGACGACTAGCCAATCTCTTAGCATGATCAATTATTGATCAGGATAACAATCAATGTTAATTAGTGCAAAGATAACAATCAATGTTAATTAGTGCCAAGATAACAATCAATGTTAATTAATGTCAATTCGGGACAAGAATCAGCCAAAGGGAATTATGGGCTAGAGTTCATGCGGCCAGAAAATTATTGGTTCATGCGGCTAAGTAAAACATGCATATACGGCTAAGAAAACTAAGTCCATGCGGCTGGGGTAACATGCATATACGGCTAAGAAATAACAAGTCTATGCGGCTGGAGGTAGGGACCCTATGCGGCTCTGGTCTCGAACTCATGCGGCTAGGATTTCGAGCTCGGCCATATGGCTAAGAAATAAAAAATCATATACGGCTCGAAAAGACAGGCCTATGGGGCTCAATGACAATTCACATGCGACCGTAAATGATAAGCCTATATGCGGCTGGAATTGAAACGAGTCCCATGCGACTGAGCAATCGGATCTCATGCGGCCAGAAAATCAAGTCTATACGGATAGGGGGATCTGGGCCATATACGGCTCGGGTGGAAAAGTCTCATACGGCTGAGACCTGTTAAGGCTTATGCGGCCAGAAAGCTGATCCTTATGCGGCTCAAGATGCCATGCGACTGAGAAGTCGCCAAGGTCCATGCGGCTAGGATTACCAAGCCTTATGCGGCTCGGAGAAAAGTCTCATGCGGCTGCGGTAAGTAAAAATACATGCGGCCAAAATAGCCATACGGCCAAGAAGTGCCATGCGGCCTGAAAGCTTATGCGGCCAGAATCTCCATGCGGCCAAGAACTATTTTTCTTCTCCGAATTATCTTGAGAACAGGACCATGGAAGCCATTGCTTCCAAGCTCCTCAAATCCTTCATTCCAAGCCCAAATCTGGACTTCCATAGGTCAAAATGGGGTAGAACGAAATTCTCTACAACATGGAACTATTAAAACTTAGAAATAACAAGGTTAGCTAGATCAAAATCCAAAAATATAAAAATATAACCAGTTTAGATCTACACAAAATGAGCCATGAAAATTGAAAATACCAAGTACTAAAGAGACGTAAGATCAAGTAAGGAAGATGATGGAACAATAATACGGGGGTTTCATCTTGAAGCAAGTTGGCACTTGCCTATGCGGCTGGGTAGGTGGAGAGAGTTATGGAGGATGAAGAAGAAGAGTAATGGTGAAGGAGAAGTAATGAAGAGAGAGAAAAGGGTTTGGGACTTTAAATGAAGAGGGGTGGTAGTGGGTTCATGTTGAACCAACCAAGACTGGGAAATAAACCAACTCAGGCCGAACCCAAACGTAAATTAAAAGCAGGAAGTAAAAATGCAGAAAGTAAAATGCAGAAAATAATTAGCATAAAATTAAAGGAATTTAAATACAGAACAATACATGATAAATATTAAATAAATACTTTTAAGCAGTACATGTATTAAAATACATATTCTGGGAACGGAAAGTGACACCCAGTGTGTCTCCGACGTCCCCGATGCGATACATAGGCCATTCGTACGTTTCGCACGAGATCCCGTCGTGACGTGCGCAAATTTGAGCCCAGAATTGTATTTTGTGATAGCAAGTTTGGATGCATTTTTTAGAGAATCCGACCATTAGATCATCGATCCGATTATTCTGTCTAAATCTAGATATATACCCCATCGATCCGATTATTCTGTCTCAATCTAGATATATACCCCTCAATCTAGATATATACCCCTTCGATCACCTAAAGTATCAACCGTTAATTCGATCGTTTCATAGATCAAAACTGGCCACCAAGTTAACGATTTTGTGGAGCTAATTTTGCGAGTTTATTTCTCCCTCGTCGAAGCTCCGTTTGATGAACCACCATCTCTGATGCATAGAAGGTATAACCAACTTTGATCCATACAAATTTCAGTTTCATAGGATGTCGTTTTGTTGGTTGAAATCGATGCCAAAGTTGGCCTCTCGAAACCATAATTTCCAACATGTAAAATTTGGATTTTGAATCCGGAACATCGGATTCAAAATCTGACAACACCATTTGACTCGTGGCGTCGTTCTGGCCCAAATTAACATACAATTTGTCAAATTTGGACAAACTTTGTCCTGACACATTTTCTTGTGCAAAGCAGGTCCAATGGCGGACACCATTTTGACCCGAAATTATCGGTTTGCCCTTATGTCGAAAATTGGACTTATGAGTAGTCTATCCTAGCTAATTTGACTATTTTGGACACGTTGGTGATGTCTGTTTCATTATCTTAGGACCTTTTTTATAATTTCTGCTTCTGTAGTATCATTAAATTATAATTAATTTATATTATGTTCGTATCTCGGAATTCGTGTATCGAAATTGTGATCAGTCGATTCCATAAAATTGACAAGGTGACCATATGGATCGGCAAGATAAAATTGTTAACCTTGTGGTTGATCAACTTGTCTCGATTCCCACGTCATAGATTTTGTTGTACGAATTACGAGATACAAAATTAATATTTGAACCTAGAGTTTGTAATCCATATTATTATCGAATAACGATCATAGAGGTTAGTATAACCTAGTTCTAGATAGTATGATTAATAAATGGCTTAGGTAACATAGGTAATACACAACTTAAAAATGACCCAAACTTTCTAGGTAGGATGGATAGTCATAATTCTATTTAATAAATAATGTTTCACTTAACAAAATGCCTAAAAATTGGCTTTTGATTAAAAACTAGAAAAGTACAAAAAGTACAAAATTTCTGGGAAGTATTGCTATGGAAGTCTGATCTGAAGGCGATCACTTTGTTCCTTGGACCATACGATGATGATGAAGAGTACTGCTGGAAGATGAACAGCCGGAAGAACTAAGTCACCAGAAAGGTATCGACGCACTTGGGCACTGATGGCGAGGTCGAATGCTTTCCTGCTTTGCTTCACTCTGTTCTTGAAGAAAAGTTGAAGAAGAATGCTCTGGAAAATCAAAGTCTTTGGGCTCTGATCTCTATGTATTCTCTCCTGTCTCTCTGTTGATCTCTTGATGCTGTCTATATGAAAAATAAGTCTATTTATAAACTTTACCCTTTGTGCATAAAAAAGCAACAAAATCCTGTCTTTATGCTGGTAACTGTCACCCACGATGGAAGTCACCCTCTGCGCACGTTGACACGTGTCCCATTATTTCAACAAAAATAGGGAGCACGTACACACGTTTCTTAATAAGTGTGGCATGATAGTTACGTAGACAAACCACGTTTTAAAGTAGTCAGAAAGGATCGGGCGTAAAAATGACCTTAAATATGCCTCAGGCGTAAAGTGGCAAATTGGCGTAAAAACAGCCCAAAATAAACTTCCCAGCATAAAGTGGCTAAAATAGCCTTGAGCGTAAAACTTAGCCCAAATAGACTTTACGCCCACAATAGTTTTGAGCGTAAAAGCTCGAATAACTATAGTGCATAAAAAGAAGTAATTTTATTGAGCGTAAAATAGCATTCTCTGCACACCATACGACGAGCATCGGGTTTTGGTGAAAATCCGATCTTCTCGGCTTCTGTGTTGCTTGCTGTCAGAAAAATCATTCTGTCAAATCAAATCTTCGGTATTAAATGCGGCCTGACAGCCTGTCCTCAGGCGTAAAATTCAATGAATTGCTTTGGCGTAAAGTGGCTCGCGTAAAGTTCAATAAAATAGCCCTGGCGTAAAATAGCTCACATAGAGAGTTGTTTGCATAGAGTCCTCAATTTCTTTGACTTAGTCCATAAAGCACTTTTTATGCTCCTACAAGACCCCCTTCAAAGTTTTTCAAATATTTTTAAAATTTGAAAATACTTTGAACAGAAGCGTAAAATTAGGATTTCACCAGTCAGTGTAAAGTTCGGGATACGCAACGGTCATATGCGTAAAAATTGGGATATCCAACAGTCGGCGTAAAAATAGGGAATTTGAACCGATTCAAAAATTCCCTATAAATAGGGTTCTTCGGGGAGAGAGAAAACTTTACTTGTTCTCTTTACTTTCATAATCCCGATCTTTCTCGAATCCTCTTCTTCCCCTTTCATACTTTTGCATTCAATTCGATGGCCCCCAAGAAATTCACCGCCGGCAGGAAAGGCAAGAAGCCCGCCTTCGATTCTTCGTCGGTCGACCGCGCGCAAAATCCCGTCTGGTCATCAACAGCGTCTCAGCAAAGTAATCCCGCCGTGGCTCCGGCAATGAGGGATAAAACGTTGAACTTCGGTCATAAGTTCGTCGAAAACTAAGAAAATCGAAAATCTATGCCCACGTTTACATGTGTCAACGTAAAAACTTAAAATACGCCCACATTTACATTTGTCAGCGTAAAAACTCAAAATACGCCCACATTTACATGTGTCAGCATAAAACTTGAAATACGCCCACATCTACATGTGTCAGCATAAAACATGAAATACGTCCACATCTACATATGTCAGCATAAAACATGAAATACGCACACATTTACATGTGTCAGCGTAAAACATGAAATACGCACACATTTACATGTGTCAGCGTAAAATTCATTTTACGCTCACATCTATTTGTGGCAGCGTAAAAAAATATGCTCACGTCTGTACGTGCCAGCATAAAATTCAAAATACGCTCACATTTAATGTGTGCCGGCGTAAAATTGGAAATACGCTCACTTCTATTTGTACTAGCGTAAAATTTCACTAGTAACAGTCTTTTGCGTAAAAAAGAATATTTTTACACTTAAAAAAAAGTTTTTTTTATCAACTTTAATAAGCGTAAAATTTTGCATACTCAGAGTCTTTAAAAGTCAAACCAAATCATCTGCGTAAAAAGACTTCAAATTAGATTTTCACTAACTTGATTTTTTTTTCTTTTTTTCTTTTGGCAGTGGACTTGCAAATTCACCCTCTTACAGAAATATTTGGTTCGCCAGCTGGTATGGTGGGCTCAAACTATCTGGAAAACTTATCACATGTAAAGTTTCCTCAATCCAACCCTGAATACCCTGAAGGGAGAGCTCAACTGATAGCTGCTCAAGGAGACAGGATGCTGCTATCTATGATAAATGGAGAAGTGTTAGTATCACTAGAAGACCAACAATTCTTGAAGCCAGCTTTTCTCTTCGGGGATGCGATAGACTTCAAATCGCAAACTCACCCTAAGAAAGAGGCCTGGGTGTTTAAATTTGGAGAAATGACGATGTATCTTCCTGACATGGATAGGGATTACCCTCTATCTGCTTTTGTCCATGCTACTCACCCTCGTCAGATGTTATGGAATTTGACTCCCAGTAGCTACGGCAGGCCGGGCAAGATTATTTTCAAGAGAGAGAGAGAGAGCTAGTGACATGGAATACCACATTAGTACTCCCATTGGTGGTGTCATTCCGTTCTCGGGTCTATTGCCCAGGTTCACACCAAGTGAAGACTCATCTCTGATCCAGCCAGTACAGACTCCCATGTTTATTAATAAGTTCATGAAAGCTGCTGTGTTATATCCTCAGACCAACCCTAGGCTGATAGGGTGGCTGACTCCTTATAGTAATAACTGGATTCAAATCAGTGCTTGGATCATGAAGCACTTTAAAACAGACCTGGAAGCTATCGGCCTATATGAAGCAGTAGCCTCTACAAGTTACGGCATACCACCGAACAGCAACTTGTTCTTGGCTTTATTGGAATTGTATATGAGTTCAACAGGAACTTTTGCAACTCCACACGGTGAAATGGGTCTTGCTCTACATGAGATGCAATTTATATCGAAGCTGCCAGTGGGCGAAGCCCCTTATGAAGAATATGTTCCCTCTAATCGGGAACTAGCAGAAATAAGAGAGAAGAACCCTGAATTGGTGCAAGTCTATAAAGAACTCATGTGCCATTATCTGATTTGTACCAGTTTGTATGAAACTGGGTCATATTTGGCATATGTAACTAAATGGACTACCTATTTATTTTACCATAAAAATAGGGTATCCAAGACTGAGAAGGGTAGGTTTCGAGAAAGCAAGACTCAAACCATCAACCCTTGCTCTATAATTCCAGCAGATGTAATCCAGGAATTGATGGTCTCACAGAAATCTCGAGACCAATATCTATCCACCAAGACTGGAGATATCCCTGCGGGGACTGAGACTTTAAGCTACCTGAGACATGGTAGTCAGAAGATGTCAAGAAAAGCCTTGCTGAAAGGCTTCCTATCCCTATGGCTACGAAGATGGGTCGTGCCGGGGATCAGTACCATAGACAGGATCCACCGAAACGTATTGTGGCCAGCGGTACGTTTGGTGTTCAAAAACAGAATCAACCTGCTGTCGGCAATGGTGTGCCGAATAAATGCAGGACTACGGACTTTTGGTGAAGAGTTGATTAATAATGCTCCTCATCGAGACAATTTTCCAAGGGTGGAGCTGTCGTATACCTATCTGATAGGATGGTTATTAAACCACAATTGCAATTTACTGCCACCAGGCCCTGAAGATGAAGCAAATATCTTCCTCCAAAAATTCAGCAAGGCCACATGGACTGCCACATCAGTGGCAGACACCCGAGCAGCGTTGAATTATTCTCATGGCTGGAATTTCTTCTGCACAAGGCCGCCAGTTCCAGCTGACTGCCTCAGCGTGCAATTCGAAGACAGAGAAGAGAGGACAACTTCATTGCCAAAACCTGTCTTCCAATGGCTAACGTGCATCAGACCCTCCCATCTGATGTACAGGAACGAAGATAACTGTGCGTTTGAGCCTTATCTACCGAGTAGGTTCGCCCGTCAGTTTGGATATGATCAGCTTCATGTTGGCAATCCTTCTACCAGCTTTTATCACTATAGAAAGTTGATTGACGGTGCGAGAGCATGGAGATACTTCAGCACCGCATGTACTGGTATTAAATTCAAAATATCTACTGCCACTAGTACAACCGAGCTACGTATACTTCACTCGTATGCTCATTTTTACTCATCTATCCGCTCTTTCGCACATGGTTATAGTATGCAAGGAAGTCTTCGATGGCCCAAGGAGGAAAACATCGAGGAACCAATCAGAATAACTCCTAACATACCCGACAACACTACTGTTACAGATGAATTTCTGGAAGTAATCCCTACAGGAGCTAGAGAGATAGCAGCGGGACCAATAGTTATTGGGAAAACCCAAAAACGAAAGCAGAATGCAGCTATAAGTCTTTCAGAGAAGTCACCAGAAAAGAAGAAGAAGGCTATTACTAAAAGACCTTCCAGATCAAGAGCCACTACCCCTGAGAATGACACTCAAGTGGACGAGCCACAACATATTGCATCTTCTTCAGTTCATCCTGGAGAAGGATCTTCAGCATCTCAACCAGCCACACCGACGGTAGTCTTATCCCCAGGATGTCTCAGCTCATCGCTTCATTTAACTTTGCCACAAAAGGCACAAGTTGTTGAAGACGTCGTCTTAGTACAAACTGTTGATTCGGTGTTTATTCCATCCGATGAACCGACTGTCACTTTTGATGATGGGGATTGGACTGGAGATTATGATGAGTACTTGGCACGTCCTATACATACTCCAAGTAAATATAATTTATACAAAATCCATATAAAACTATGACTTTTGTATATTAACTTATTTTGTTAAATTTTTTACAGGTGTCAATATTACTCCAAAGCTTGTGGCTCCTCCTCCTCAAGAAGATATTTATGAAGAAAACAAGAAATCTGAGGAGGAGGCTTCTTCTTCAGAAGAAGAAGATGCTGAAGAAGAAGTGTTACGAGAACCCGAAGAGGAGATTCAAGAAGAATATCCTCCTTTTATGGAGGTACAACAAGAGCCAGAAGTACAGGCTCGGCCAGAAAATCTTCCCCCTGCTGAGGACAAAGATACAGTAGAAATTACTGTAGAAGATGAAATGGCTGCTGAGGAAGATCTTAATAAACACTCAGTTGTAGAAGAATTTACTACAACTGAGATACTCGAAGGACCTGCAGAACCAATAGCTGAGGAAGGTGATGAAAGTAGAGTCAAATCATTAACTGAAGCTGGAGAAAGTATAATAGCAGCCTCTGCTATTACTACTGATCTAGTACAGGCTTCTGAAGAGACAATGCCAGAACCTGATTCAGCTGTCATAAATATCATTCCATCCGCACCTATCACCGCCACCGAAACTCTAGTAGTTTCAGCTCCAGAGACGGCTGGAGCAACAACTGTTGAAGACCATATTCCTGAAGCTCCTAGGAACCAGTTAGCTATGGTAGCAGTAACAACAATGTCTTCATCTCCGCCTGCTATCAAAGCATCATCATCTGCTCCTAGTCTTCAGAGAAGAGACTCGGTAGATATCTTCGCGACGCCAAGTTCAAGTGTAGAAATGAATCTCTTAGTTAAGATTCATACTAAAACCTTTTACAAGACTTTGGCGGCCCTAATTAAAATGGTCCTGAATAAGGGCCTCAATTATGAGAGCTTGAAGGCGACGATCGCTCTTACCATCAGAAATGTCGCCATGTTTAATGATGCGGCGAGAGCAGCAGCATTAGAGAAAATCGTGGAGGGACCTGAACAGTCCATCAGAGAATATCTTAAGCTGTCAAGTGTAACTGTTGAAAATCTCATCCAAGAAGAGTATGAAGCTTTATCTGCCGACTACCTCGCTCGGGAGACGAGATTCAATGAAGCCCTCCATGAATATAGCATAAAAGTTGCCAAAGAAAAAGCTTTTTTGGCTGGCATAAGGCCTGAGCTGGATAGCCATAGAGCAGCCTATGACACCTCAAATATGGAGATTCAGCAACAAAATGATAAAATTCAAGAAGTTGAGGCTGAGCTGGCTCGTTTGAAGGCAGAGAGGGAGCAAATGATCTTGGCTCGGGACCAACACCTTACTCAAAGCTTAATTTTGGAAGAACAGGCCTACGGAGCTGAATCTAATATCAGAACCTTTGATGATGCCAAGGATAAGCTAATAGTCAGCTTCACTGGACTTTCTCATGTTTGTACTCCCGAAGCTCGACGTGCTAAAGCTACTGAGAAAGTATTGAGCTCTCGTGACAAGCGCCTGGCAGAGCTGCAGAAATTACTTCAAGATATCTCTGCTCCATCTTAAAAAAAAAGCTCTTGTAATCTTTTATCTTATTCATTCTGTAATGTGCACAAGAAATGAATAACATATTTGTTTTGTGATCCTATCATTTATTTTGAATTTAAACAATAGGTATGAGATAGAAAACACTTATCAGAGGTAATATGGACATGACAAGTTTTCTGAACTCAATAGAATATATCTATCCAGAGGTAATATGGACATGATAGATAATGAATCTTTTTTTTTCATTTAGAGTACACGACACTATCAGAGGTAATATGGACGTGACAAATCGTAACTACTCAAAGAAAAATAGATTAATATCTATTCAGAGGCCAAATGGACATGATAGATAGGAAAAATAAGTAGACTTAATATTTATTCAGAGGTCATGAGAACATGATAAATAATAAATCCAACTTTTTAATCAAATGGTAAGATAAAAGGTTAAAATTTCTCTCCAAGCTTAACCAAACATTGGTAGCTGGGAAATAAGGAAGAAATTCAAACATAATATTTCTTAAGGAATTTGCCGTTGATCGGCATAATGAGTAAATCTCCATTAGGTTTAGACAATCTATAAGCACCATTAGAGAATACCGACTCAATTACATAAGGACCTTCCCATTTTGCTTAGAATTTTCCTTTGCTTTTATGAGTCATCACCATCGGTCTTCGAACAGCTAGAACTAGCTCACCGACTTTGAAGACTCTCTCTTTAACTTTACAATTGAAGGTTCGAGATATGCGGGCTTGATATAGCTCAATGTGCTGTTGCGCTTGAAGACGCTTCTCGTCCAATCCTTCAAGTTCTTGTAGTCGTAAACGATCATTGTTCTCTGTAGTTAGCTCATTATCAATGGCTATTCGAAGAGACGGAATCTGGATTTCCAGTGGAAGAACCGCCTCACATCCGTAAACCAATGAAAATGGTGTAAAACCAGTAGGAGTTCGAACTGTCATTTGATAAGCCCATAAACATTCTCCAAGTTTCTCATTCCAATCACGTTTATTAGAAGAAATAAACTTTTTGAGAAGTTTGATGATCGTCTTGTTAAAAGCTTCGGCTAAACCATTAGCAGCTGGATTATAAGCCGTAGAAGCCAGATTTTGAATCCGATTCTTATCACAGAACCGATAAAATACCTGACTGGCAAATTGTGGTCCATTGTCATGAATTATCCGTCGGGGAATCCCGAAGCGATAAATTACATGGTGTTTGATGAAACTAACCACATTAGATGTCTTTACTTCAACAAGGGGAACTGCTTCCGTCCATTTAGAAAAATAATCGGTTATAGCCAGTATAAACCGATGTCCCTTGACAGAAGGAGGATTAATCGGACCAATAATATCCATACCCCAAGCTTCAAAGGGCCAAGAAGCTGCTGTAGGATGTAAGAACTTCGATGGTTGATGAATAAAATTAGCATGAATTTGACATACTTTACACCTTCTGGCATAATCCACAGCATCTGCTATCATAGATGGCCAATAATACCCTATTCTTCGAATACGGTCCTGTAATTTTGGACCCAGTTGATGGGCACCACAGACACCATCATGAGCTTCATGAAGCGTTTGCTTAGCTTCATTCTCAGAGAGACAACGCAGCAAAAGTCCATTATATGAACGACGATATAACATATGTAGAGACGAATCATAATAAAATCGTGATCGTCTCTTGATTGATGCAGCTTCTTTTGGATCTTCAGGTAAAATCCCATGAATTGCATAGTCAATAAATAGACTTCTCCAATCCTTCTGTTGGAAACTTGATTCTGTAATATACCTCTGCTCAATATGCAGATTATTCTTAACACAGAATAAGTCTCAATCCAACAAAGTAATAGTATTTTGTCTTCGAATTGGAACAGCTATATCTGCCGCTAAACTAGCAAGAGCATCAGCTTCCAAATTCTGAGAACGTGGTACGAATTCAATAAAGAATCCTTTAAATGAGAGGACCAATTCGATTACCACTTGATGATAAGGGATGAGGTCAGGATTTCTAACTTCATATGTCCCTTGACTTTGAAGACTCATGATTATTCGGTGTCGTTTTATTTTTGGAAAGATTAACCATAAAGGTATCCTTTCCTTTCCCATTACAATTGTCGAAATTATTACCAGAAGAGCTTTTCTTTCCTTTGTCTTCTGAAGCAAAAATAATCCCGTGTTTTCGAGCCAATCTACCATTAGTTTCGGCTGAAACTGCTGCTATGATAAACGAGGCCCAATCTGTGAATTGGGAACACGTAAAGACAGCAATAGATGGTCGCAGATTCATCTTGCATGTATCAATCAGTGCTGAATCTGGCATGCCTGGAGGCATCTTCAGAGTTGCCTGTCGGAAACGTTCAATGAACGTCCGAGTATCTTCCTTCTCCTTTTATTTGATTTCTATTAAGGAAGACATGTTCATGTCCATGCCTCCTTCAAAGAAGCGGGAGAGAAACATTGCTTTGAATTCATCAAAAGATGAAATACAATTGTCGGGTAAACTACGATACCAGTCGTAAGCTGAACCCGTCAAGTATTCGATGAACACTCGAGTGAGAAGAGCATCATTTTTCTGCAAATGTATAGTCATAATATCAAAGTAATTAATATATTGACTGGGAGATGCCTTTCTATCAAATAATACTATGGATTGTGGTTTGAACTTTGGAGGAAAAGACACATCATTCCAGTGAGGAGGATAAGGTTGCTTAATCCCTAACCTCTGGAGCTGATCCTTATGCTTCAGAACTTCAAACTGTGCTTTTAACTCTCGCACTGCTTGAATAGCTTCACTGGTTTGAGGAAGCATATTTGATTGAATTGTTGTCGGATGTACCGTAACCTCCACGGGAGGTGGTACATCTTCTGGAATGATAGAATCTGGAGATACAAAATTTTGATTGGTAGCAGGCTCCTGACTTTGATTATTCAAGGGTATATCAACCCCTTGACTATTTAGAGTTTGTGCTGCTACCTGCACCGGAGTTTCAACTGCCGGATGAGCAACTTGCTGAGTCATTATTATGTGATGCATACTTTGCATCATAGTAAGCATATCCTTCAGCGACTGCTCAACTACAGAGAGACGTTATTCTGTATTAGCAGATGACGTCTCCGGTTCGTCTCCAATAACATAAGATTCAACCTCCCTTGAAGATATAGAGGGATCTGTATAGAAGTATGAATCAATGCTGTCGGTTTAGGACTCTAAGGAATGGATACCCCTAGCTTCTGAGTCAGAAGTCTGTAACTGCCTCTGACTTCTCAATCGAGTATTCTGATATACCCCTTCAAAGTTATCAAGAAGTCGATTAAACTGTTGTTGACCGGGAGTCTGTGAAGAGTTGCATCTTGGACGTCGTCCTCTGTTGGTATGAGATGCCATATTAACTGAAGCATATGACAACTCTTGTTCTTGATCATCAACTGATTGCTGAACATTATAGCCTAACCGATCAAAAACTGACCGTTTAGACGTCGAACAACAACACTTAATTACAATCTGGTGACACTCACAATGGTGATCTTCTTTTGGGAGTATTACAGGAGATTTTCTGTCTTTACGCTTTTGTACAAGCAACTCGCGTAAATCAGAGGGAGTAGAGGAAGCAGTCTTCTTTATTATGTTTGGGACAGAAAGTCGTTTAGTCCCTTGTGTATAAAGAAGATTACTTGCTGCATTAGCAGAACCAAGCTGTACATTTTTACGCACTTGGAGTTGCGTGCATAAATCCTGAGATTTTTTAGCACAAAGAACTCCATCAGCATTACGCATAATTTGTAGATTTGGTACCTTGCGTAAAGTAGTATAAGAAGGATGTTGGTGAAGAACCGAAGTTTTACCAACAATGTTTTTATGCTGGTTGCGTGCAGGTAAATTCACTTTAGATGTAAAGACATCATTGTGAATTTTATCTACACTGTCACAGACAGAAGATTTACCTTTACGCTTAGAGCGCGAAACATGAGTATCTACCACGTCACAGACGGGAGATTTTTTTTTTATGCGTGGAGCGTAAATTTTGTATGTCTACCACGTCACAGATGGGAGATTTATTTTTACGCTCAGAACGTAAAGCATTGGAGTCTACCACGTCACAGATGGAAGACTTGTTCTTATGCACAAAGCGTAAATTTTGGTTTTTACGCGCTGGGCGTAATACCTCATTTTTACGCGCTGGGCGTAAAACTTGGGAATCTTCCCCGTCATTGACGGACGATTGGTTTTTACATTCAGGGCACAATAATGAAGTAAAGACTGCCTCGTTACAAACGGGAGCCTGGTTTTTATGCCCGCGGCGCATGACTGAAGTAGAGACTGCCTCATCACCGATGGGAGTCTCCACAACAGGAGTAGGAAGGATGCCTTTGCCTTCAGAGACAACAGGGAGATTCGAGGATGGTTTGGACTTGGGAATCCAATCTTTTTGCGCCTTCTGCGATTTTTGAACATTGGAGCAGTGAGCACTACCCCCAGTCCTGAGCATTTCTTCGTAGGCAGCCTGGTCGAAGTGCACAACCAAAGTCTTCTTGGTCGATCCGACCAACGCATCATCATATTGAGCAATTGCCTTCTCGTCAGAGGAGAAGGTCGTCCCCAGCAGAGTCGCCATTTTGTTTCACTTAACAAATGCCTAAAAATTGGCTTTTGTTTGAAAAATAGAAAAGTACAAAAAGTATAAAATTTTTGGGAAGTATTGCTATGGAAGTCTGATCTGAAGGCGATCACTTTGTTCATTGGACCATACGATGATGATGAAGAGTACTGCTGGAAGATGAACAGTCGGAAGAACTAAGTCACCAGAAAGGTATCGATGCACTTGGGCACTGATGGCGAGGTCGAATGCTTTCCTGCTTTGCTTCAATCTGTTCTGGAAAAAAAGTTGAAGAAGAATGCTCTGGAAAATCAAAGTCTCTAGGCTCTAATCTTTATGTATTCTCTCCTGTCTCTCTGTTGATCTCTTGATGCTGTCTATGTGAAAAATAAGTCTATTTATAGACTTTACCCTTTGTGCGTAAAAAAGCAACAAAATCCTGTCTTTATGCTGGTAACTGTCACCCACGATGGAAGTCACCCTCTGCGCACGTTGACACGTGTCCCATTATTTCAACAAAAATAGGGAGCACGTACACACGTTTCTCAATAAGGCATGATAGTTACGTAGACAAACCACGTTTTAAAGTAGTCAGGAAGGATCAGGCGTAAAAATGACCTTAAATATGCCTCAGGCGTAAAGTGGCAAATTGGCGTAAAAACAGCCCAAAATAAACTTCCCAGCGTAATGTGGCTAAAATAGCCTTGAGTGTAAAACTTAGTCCAAATAGACTTTACGCCCACAATAGTTTTGAGCGTAAAAGCTCGAATAACTATAGTGCGTAAAAAGAAGTAATTTTATTGAGCGTAAAATAGCCTTCTCTACACACCGTATGACGAGCATCGGGTTTTGGTGAAAATCCGATCTTCTCGACTTCTGTGTTGCTTGCTGTCAGAAAAATCAATCTTTCAAATCAAATCTTCTGTATTAAATGCGGCCTGACAGCCTGTCCTCAGGCGTAAAATTTAATGAATTGCTTTGGCGTAAAGTGGCTCGCGTAAAGTTCAATAAAATAGCCATAGCGTAAAATAGCTCACATAGAGAGTTGTTTGCATAGAGTCCTCAATTTCTTTGACTTAGTCCATAAAGCACTTTTTATGCTCCTATAAATAATAAATATTTGTTTGTGATTTGGGGTTGATAGATATTTCATGGAGTACGATCCATTGGTTCAAGGACAATTCGGGTAGATTGGTACTGCAGCCTCAGCTCAGATTGGACAAAACTCTAGGCAAGTATACCTTGCCTACTTGTACAGTTTATTTTCATGCATTTTTTATACTGTTATTTCCTTTCAGTCATATTTTATTACATGCTATTCATGTTTATGTTTCTGCTATTTTCGTATTTTACGTGCACGTATCTTTCTTGTTTTTTCTTGTGTCACAGTTTACTTCTTATGAGTGTCATGACGATATTGACTAGTCCTTAGTCTCCATTCCATTGAGTTGTCTTGACCTGTAGTCGAGATCGATTGCTAGTCATCGACCTATGTTATCTCTAGATCGGGAGCGTCCTATGGCGTTGCGGTATAGAGACTCCTTACAGACTTGTTAATCCATCTCTAGGATTGGGAGCGTCCCATAACATTACGGTGTCAGAAACTTATTATCGACCTGTTATACCCCTTCTCTAGGACCGGGAGTGTCCCATGGCATTACGGTAGTAAAGACTTATCTTTTGTCTCGAGGTCGAGAGCGTCCTATGGCATTACGATATTGAGACGTCTTATTGATCATTGCATGTTTTACTTTTCTCTCTTTCTGCATGTTATTACTGTTACAGTAGGCTTGTATATTATGTATCTTGCTACGTTTCTCTGACTACCTGGTGATCTCTCCAGGTCATTGCTATTTTTTCTTCCAAGTATTTGTTGAGACTGCTAGAATAGAAGGATAGATTTGTGGGCGACGGTATCTCCCGTATTCAGGTATCGATAGTGGTATGTTTATAATTCTTTCATCTTTTATGTTTCATGATGACATCTTCAGCTGTGTAGCCTACTTTTACGAGCTTACTTTCTGTTATGTGCTTGTTCAGATGATTGTATTAAGGTCTGGCCAACCTTGCTACAAATTATCTATTCTTGTATTTATATTCAAGTAGCATCAGTGTATTATTGTTTGATCAATATTAATGCACTGGTTCTTACTTGAGATTATTATCTGTGGATTGAGATATAGTTGACATACCATTTTATACCCAATGTAGACAGCTTATACGTATTCGAGCTTGGCTGGAATCCCTTGATACGTAGCTAGCATGTATACGTATCCTAGTCCTACATATTTTGGGACTGGGACGTTACATATTTTTTTGGTGGCCAATGCAGGCCGAGTTAGCCGTGCAGGTTATGCTACTGTACCGAACGGGATGCGAATATGGTTAAACCCTTTGGAATCTCAATCCACAACTGCCTTGACAATTCATTTAGAAATTTTTCTACCATCCTTGAACTTTGTATTTGCTCTCGACTATTCTTTCTTTGCTTTCTTGTACCATTGCTTCTCGTCCCTTCCTATTTCGAAGAGGCAAATGATCGTGCTTTATAGAATCTATCAAAAATTCTGAAGATATAGTGTAAGTTAGTTGCTTGTTGAATTTTGGTTGCTTGATAGATAGGAGGAGGATTAGAGATGCCATATGCCATAGGTATCTAGTGGTATGAATTTTTGTAAGTAATGTGCAAAGAATGTAAAATTTTAAGGCATCGTGTGTTTTGTGGGTAGTGTGACCAAAGATGTGAAGACATTCTCAAGGCAATGTGATTTTACAAGCTTGTGAGAGAGGAGATTGGATTTACTTTTCGAGAATTAGATGGCTACAGATTATTATTACTAATTGATTTTAGATTCAAGGCTAGAATAGGAATATAGGACGATACCTTTGAGAAAATTAGTTGGTAGATTGAAGAGTTAAAGACGACCGAGGATATAGTGGTTGAGAGACTAGTAATTATAGTCCTTGGCTTGAAGGTCAAGGAGGACAAGCCTTCAACATGATCGCTACAAGACTACCAGTACCAAGAAAAGCGACTAGAGATAACCATCTATAGTTTTACAATAGAGATCCTCCAAAAACAAATTGCTCGTCATGTTTAAAAAAATATTTTTTTTTCCAACAATTCATTATTTTTGAGGCATTAAATCATCGAAAATATCCATCCATCCTATGTTCATCAAGTTTGTTTGCGATGATGAATAAAAAATTACGATGGTCATTTCCTATCACAAATACTCACCTTTTTGGCCTTTATCGAAAAAACTCTTTTAGGAGAGGCCGAGTCATAGGTGTATTAGCCATGGTAGGAAAGTCCGAGTCATAGGTATATTCTAATAAGGAAACCAGGCCCAGTTGCAACTTAAACCCTATAGATGATTTAAGAATTTATTAATTATATTCTTGACATTTTAGGAGACCCGGTTAGACCAAGCTAGCCCGGACTTGACTCGAGCCGAACCCAAACCCATCTAGAGATATTAGGTGCCCAAGACAACAGGTAGACGTATTTTATGTATATGCAAACATTTCATATTTATTTTAGGGATTTGCAAATATTTTTTAAATACTTGTTATACGTACGATATCGGTATTATTAATGCCAATATGGCATTTTTGAATATCTGCACGATTTTGGGCAGACTAGTTAAATTGGAGGTATAATGTGACGCCCAATACTATATCTACTACTGGCTTATTTTAGTTAATATTATCATCATCACTATTATTATTATTGTCATGGTTAGAATTATGAAACAATATCATTTATTATTATTTGTTAATTCACTGTCAATGAATTATATATATATGTGTGTGTGTGTGTGTGTGTGTGTGTGTGTGTGTGTGTGTGTGTGTACATGTACAATTTTATGTACAAGCCCTACACTAGGAAGGGACATATTAGATTTAGGAATTTTATGAGGAATTAAGCATATATAAAATATTTGCGTATATATGTGAATATATAGATACATATGTAGATATACAAATATATCGTAAAAGAAAAAGAAATAAAGAAGAAACAAAAAGCACAAGCAATCCCAAACCCAGCAAGGAAGCCCAGCAAAGCTTCTCTCTTCCCAGCACAGCCCAGACCCTGCCCCCTACCCCCCTCCCCACCTGAAACCCGACCCAAGTGTGTTGATATACACACAGCACACACACACAAACACACACACACACACACACACACACACACACACACACACACACATATATATATATATATATAGAGAGAGAGAGAGAGAGGGAGAGAGATCGTGAGAGAGAGAGAGTAGCCAAAACCAATACCCTAATCCTAAGCCCCACCCATGGCGGCGTGTCCGTAGGTGGCGCCGTAGGCCGACTGTCGATCGTGAGAGAGAGAGTAGCCACACGAGCGTGTGCCAGTAGGTGGCGCCGCAGGCCGGCTGTCGACGTGGCAGCACGATGGCGGCGGCCGCGAAACAGGCCGCGCAAGACAGAGCCAACAACAGCAGTAACCTATTTTTCCTCTGTGTTCACAGGTAATTCCCTCGCCCGCCTTTAAATCAATTTTCGATTTAGTTGATTCAATAGATTCACAATATAACCTAGATTGGATCCCAGTAATCATGTTTTGGGTTAGCTGAACCATCTGCCTAGAAAATCGATCCAAAGATCGATTAAAAGCTGCCCCAGAACAGAGCTTAAACATGTCCCGAAACCCTAATTTGGATGGTAAGTATTTGCCGATTCCTGGACAGTTTAGAAAATCTACTTGAACACATTTATAGTCTATATAATCGAGATTAAAAGCAATAAATTAGTTGCATATGTTCTGTAGTTAATTCCTGATTAAAACAGTCCCAAAGATCACGAAAAACAGTTTTCGAAACAATGAATTTCAATAAAAATCTCCGATACGACGTGCGCCCCGACAAACCGGGCGATGTTGTCGCAATCCATAAACAACGAAAGGCGTGTACGGCTATTGCGGACGTGTGGGAACGATGGAACTCGATTTCATTGTGTGTGCGACGAAATCGAAGCATATCCGTCGAGATACCCGTATCGGTCCCTTTGCTAATTAGTCAATTACTTCGTGCACGTTTGTCATCTCGAGATAAAACTTGCACCAACAGGACCGTGTCATTTTTCTGGTACTGTATACCATGTTTGATCCGATTCTGAGAAAGTCGACCAAAATGCTATTTTGGCAGGCCTACGTCCCGATCCAACGTAGATACTGGCACACTTTTCGGTGCAAAGCGGATCCAACGACAGACATCGTTTTGGCCTAAAATTATAATTTTACCTATGTGTCAAAAATTTGACTTATGGGTAGGCTACCTTAGCTAATTTGACTAATCTGAACACGTTGGTAATATCTGTTTCAGCCCCGGGAGACTATTGTGAGAGTTGACATTTACGGCTCGTCGATTGACGAAAATATTGTTGGTTCCACGTGCTACCACCAGGCAAGTATATCTTGCTTCCCTATACAGTTTGTTGCATGCTTATTTCATTATCTTGTAGTTATGTCATCAGTTAGTTTTATTGGATTGACTTGATTGGTATGCTTTTCTTTATAACATATATATTAGTTTATTGTCTCATTTATATACCGTCGTTGTTCATAGTTTCACATTGTAGACTATACGAGAGTTCTCCTTACTTGTATCTTGACTGAGTTGTACCGTGTCGTCACATGTAACTTGACGGAGTCGTATCATGTCGTGGAGTGAATGCGTGTAACTGAAATGCTAATTCATGTTACGTTTACTCAACCTGCGAGTCCATAATCGAGATGAGGGTTGACCATTTGAACCTTTGAGTCCACACTCGGGATGAGGGTGTAATGTCCCGCTCCGTACGGCATATTACGCTGAGACATTGCCTCAAAGATTCGCGTTGACTGAATAAAATGTATCGATGCGAATCGATACGAGTTACGTTGTCCCGAGTAATGCATCAAACTAAGTGGATGCAAAGAGTTGCATTGTCCCAAATAAAAGAATCGAGTTGAATCGATGCGAAGCGCTATATTGCCCCGAAGGATAAGTACGTTGATTCGCCTCGAAGATTCTAAGAAATTGAATCGGCCCAAGGTGCAAGTCTGAATCGATGCAAGTATTAATTTTAGTTGGTTTCATGTACAGGCTAGCCGTTTACGCAGAAATGTTAGAGGTCGTTATTTTGCCTCATTTACAACGGGTCCGCAAAGCCTAAACCACCGCCTCGCAACGGGCTGGGACTTGGGCATGGTAGGCCAAAATCGATCGAGTAGTTCAATAAAACAAGAAGTGCTCGAATGGCTAAGTCAGAAGATTTGGCCGTAAAACAAAGATTTGAAATCGAGCCGCATTGACTCGGCAAACAACAAGGCGTATCGGTTTAAGGTGGGAGGACTGACTCTTCTTTTTACTCCTTCATGCCTAAGTAAGAATGTATCATTGTATGCTAAGTTAACCTATCGAAGCCACGAGCACGGTCTGATCGAAAGATAAATCATAGTGTGTGTCGAACACTAGTTAGAACAATTGAAATAAAACGTACGTCAAATGCACGAGTCGCTATAAAACATTGAATTTTGCAAAGGTGAGCGCCTCGGTGCGCAAGCCGCAAGAACATAGGATAACTGTATTCGGCGAGTGCCTTCGTACACGAGCCATTCTATTCTCTCGCATACTAGTTTGAAAGGCTAACACATTGAAAGACAATATAGGCGAGTGCCCTAGTACACGAGCCATATACATTGAATACTATGGCATAGAACATAAAAATACGGCTTCGATGCGTGCATCAAGTGCATGACACGAAGGAAAAGATGATAAATGTGTCAAAATGTGCGTACGTGCACGAGAATCATAAAAGATGGTTTCTTTACAAAGAGAACAGTTGTGACATGTACGTGACGGAACTGTCAGATATGACATAATGCCTAGAAAGGTGTTCGAGACCTTCGGGTCGTTCGGTTGACGAACATTGAGTTGAGGCATGATGCCATTGAAAATTGAAACGAAGTGTGAAACGTGAGAACATATACGAGATGATAAAGTCTGAGTCTCGGACTTAAGACTATGTTTGGTTGTTTGAATAATAGTGCGTTGCATGGTCGGATGGACTTGAAAAAATTGAGATAATCTCCCGTGCACGAGAATGTTTCTTTCGAATGGGTGCGCTGGGGCACTAGGATCGTTCGGCCTAGGAGAGATATAATCTTTGAGGGACGCACATCCGTAAGACGATTAGCGACCGCTTAGAGAGTTATGAAAAGCCGTAAATGATGGTATGCAACGAAAGGACTCCGTAATTGGATAGCAACCCACTACGAGAGGCGCCAGGCTACCCAATTTGAGAAAGAAAAGAAAGCAAGAAAAGAAAGAGAGAAAAGAAAGATAGAAAAGAGAAGAGAAACCTTTAGTCCATTCTGGCGTGGATACGCCAATGACCTTCATATAGTTTAGGAACGATGGGTTGAAAGTACAGACACGTATGTGTCATGCACACATAGATCCTATATAGAGAACACTTATAACATGACAGGAAAGGATGGTAGGCGTATTCACCTTGCGTCGGTGCAAGGGCGAGTGCGTTGATATTGGTAAAAATTCGTACCACAAAACAAATACGAGATTGCTTGTCTGCTTGCCTATTCTATTCAAATAACATGCTTGCATGATAACATGCTGTATGCTTTCGAATATGCCACGAAATCGACCCTAAGGAGAATATAGCAAGATCATAAGCTAAGTTGCATGATTGAACATAAATACTAAAATATCGGTTTAGAAAGTTGGTCTTTTCATCAGTACATGCGAGGACGAACGTACTGATCCTCCATTAGCTTTCGTGCACGGTGCAGGGAATGGATTGCTCGCGATGAAGCTTCGCTTGATTGTGCAGAGGCATGGAAGGCCGTAGTGTTTGAAGCGCATGACTGCATTGACGCTCGGACTTGCAACAAGATTGATACGACCGAGATATAGAAGGTATGATGTATGAAATGGAGAAATCTTTTATGGGCAAGGGAAAACCTGAATGTTGTAGCCAATCTGGCAAATTCAGTTGGGCTATTGAACGCCTTTGTAATCTCAGTTCATTATCAATAAAGAGAATTGTTTCGTATACTCTGTTTTCTTCCGTTTGCTAATATTAAGTTAACGATAACCATTTTAAGAACTTGTCATCTTGTCTTGCATGAGCGCAACTCCAGGCTCGTGCGACATCACGTCCCCTACGAGGACGATGATTCGGGTGATTCTGGGTCGGGGTGTGACAAATTAGTATAAGAGCTCTAGGCTTAATTTTCTCAGGATGTTTGCTTTGTTTCAATTCCAAAGAGTTTTCCACCACCAATCGAATCACTCTTGACTCTACTCGATGCCGCACTGGATGTTCCATACAATAAGTTTAATACAAATTCGGGTAACGTTGCTGCAAGTATTTTGAATTTACATGATGTTGCGGAGAAAGTCGTGAAACGTTTTATTGCATTGAGTGCAAAGAGCCATAAAATGTTAGTTGTTGCAAGTGCAATAAATTATGAAATACGATTTGAGATGTTGTTATTGCAATGTAACATATTGAATAAGAAATGAAACGATACATGAAGTGCAATGGGTTGTGAATATTGGTTGCACCATTACAGAAACTAAAATAATACGTTGTAGGAAGTGCAACAAGTTGATTGTGAATGTGCATTGCAATGAAAGTGATAAGTCAATATCGAATGTGTTGAACGGATTTGAGCATTGACTTTGAATATCGAGAGTAAATTATTGCACGAGGTACAACATATGTCAAAAATAAATTATTGCACGAGGTGCAATGAATGTCGGAGATAAGTCGTTGCATGATGTGCAATACATGTCGGAAGTAAATTGTTGCACGTGGTACAACGCATATCAAAGTAATCGCTGCACGGAGTGCAAGGATATTAGAAATAAATTGTTGCACGAGATGCAACGGAAGGAACTAAAATCATAAATCCATAAAAAAGAATCATTCGGCAGTGCACCAAACTTGAACTTGTATTGGCGAATGTACACATTAGCCAAATTGTGTCGGATTTTGATTAATCAAAGTTACGGTTGTGATCAAGCAAGATCACTACGAAAATCGTGAGTCCGAAGAGATTGTTCGTTCATACCGAGTATGACGCGAGGGAAATCACTTAATTCTGAGTGGTATATGATACCACTTATGCAATGAATGACTCAATTTTGTGTGGTATATGCAATACCACTTGTGCGATGGATTCCATCGACACATTATGTAATTTGTGGAAGGATTTTCCGCAACGGACGAGAGAGTACCGAGACTCGATTGGAAATTTGTATGACGGTATGTTGATGCAAGTGTTCTTCGAAAATCGGTCGAAACGATAGGACGTGTACTCGTATCAATGAATAATACGTCAGACGAAAATTTATAAGTCGGTCGAACGATCGAGACTAGCGAAACGATTATGTCTTGAAGCAATAATTGGATCGACGGAAAAAGAAAACTTGAACTTACAAACGAGTCGCACGACTTGCGATCTCTCGATAGAAATGTTGGGCGATACAAATTATAATTGAATCGCCCGACTTGCAATCTCGACAAAAATGTTAGAATACGTGAGTGAAAATTGAATCGCACGACTTACGATCTTGATGAAAATATGGGCGATACAAATTATAATTGAATCGTACGACTTACGATCTCGACAAAAATGTTAGAATACGCGAATGGTAATCAAATCGCATGACTTGCGATCTCGAAAGAAATGTTAGCCGATGCAAAGTGTAATCGAATCGCACAACTTGCAATTTCGATAAAAAAATATTGGTTGATTCGGATAGCCGCGCCTAAGAAAGATAGTAGGTTATGTCGAGACGAGACTCACTGTGAGCATGACGAAATCATATGAAACTTAGAGGGCACGACGTCGAAAAATCGGAAACTTGGTTACGCGATCGAAGTATAACAGAATGCAATGAATCGAGAAACGATTCGAGACATGAAAATATTTGTGAGAACTTGGACGTATGCAATGCAAATTGTCAACATTGAAACAGAATCAAAGTTGACCCTTACGCTATCGAAATTGATACGACGTATCAAGATCGATACATAAGGAAACTTACGCACAATGTGAGAATACAAATGGAGTGTGCCTCGCGCTATCAAAATTTTGTAAATAACAATACGAGAATGAACGAACTGGTTGATCATGAACATTGTGATTGATCAAGACGAGACTGTAAGTCATCGACGATTGTTCGATGCGTATAGCATCTCGTGTGTCGATCGCAAATAAGATAGACTCGAACTCAATACGAGTAGATGCTTCGTGAATTATGGAATCATCGACGGTAGTGCATGACTTTACTCGGAGGATAGTTACGCATCAGTTGTGCTGATAGAAATGGTTTTGTTAGAAATTGGGTAGTCGCATAGAAATCTTCGGAACGTGATTTGGCTCTGAAATAAGATATAGCATGGTTCATAGTAAACTATCCTTCATTAATGATCCACAATTATCGAGTGTAGCTTCGGGACAGCTGGCCCTAGAAGACTTGACCGCCAAATCAAATTGAATGTTGCAGACCGTAAGATGACCCATACGATATCGTATATAAAATTACATTGATAACAAATATAATATGGTGCATATTGATGATAAGTCTAGGCGATTTTGAGAATCGTGCTATGCACGTAAGAGAATGACTTACGAGTTATGTCGTTAGATTTGGATTCACCTTACTATTGAGCTTGCGTGAATCGAAATTATATTCGATGTTGCGATATGGATAAGTTGGGAATTTGGCTAGTGAATTTTTACTCGTTAGGAATCGAACGTAAGATGCATCGAAGAGACTTTGAGTCAAAGCGATTGTTGCCCTGAGCACCGGCGTCTCGATGTAAATTTTTTGTGTCGGATAGATTATGGCCTTTATGTAATGTCAATTTAAAGTTGCATCGGAAGAATTTAAGTACGGTGTCTAGGTAAGTAACCTAGCGGACGTAGTCCTGAATGTTGGTGCATTTGTAATTCAACAAAGGAAATCGTATCGGGATAAGTTGTATTGCCAGACTTCGAAAATAGTTGGGCGACGACTTTCAACGCAAGGCGTTGCAGAGGATCGTTACGATCGGATGTGCGACGGCTCGACGCAATGCATAGAATTGATGGTCCATACGAAACATACGAAACGAGAAATGTAATTTTGAATCGTGCCGCATGTCATGACCTTATTAGACAATCGCGTACGCATCGGATATGCATACGCAATAGAAATTTTGAGAACGACCGCTAGAGATTTTGTCCGATACGAGAGTACGAGATGGCAAGCATTAGAATTAAAAATTTATCTGTTAGCTTGTTCAAATCTGTTACCACTGGACTTGGTTGAAATACATATATCTTTGGGACGCCTTGAATATAGGTACGGATCCAAATCGAGTTGTATACAAAATTCAAATCGAGCTGCAGGAAAGACTATGAAGTATTAATGAAAAGCTTGCAAGATAGTGCAAAACTGAACAACATTGGTGGGACAAGATCGTAAAATGATCTATAAAACACTTAATCGGAGTGTTGGTTTTAGTTTGAGGACGAACCTTATTTTTAGTGGTATATTCTGTAATGTCCCGCTCCGCACGGCACATTATGCTGGGACGTTGACTCAAAGAGTCGTGTTGATCAAATGAAATGTATCGATGCGAATCGATACGAGAGTTACATTGTCCCGAGCAATGCATCAAACTGAGTCGATATGATGAGTTTTATTGTCCCAAAGAAATGTATCGAGTTGAATCGATACGAAGCGCTGTATTGCCCCGAAGGATAAGTGCGTTGAGTCGCCTCGAAGATTCTAAGAAATCGAATCGGCCCAAGGTGCAAGTCTAAATCGATACAAGTATTAATTTTAGTTGGTTTCATGTACAGGATATCTGTTTACGCTAAAATGTTAGAGGTCAACATTTTGTCTCATTCACAACGGGTCCGCAAAACCCAAACCATCGCCTCGCAACGGGCTGAGACTTGGACATGGTAGGCCAAAATCGATCGAGTAGTTCAATAAAACAAGAAGTACTCAAATGGCTAAGTCAGAAGATTTGGCCGTGCAATAAAGATATAAAATTGAGCCGCATCGGCTTGACAAACAACAAGGCGTATCGGTTTAAGGTGGGAGGACTGACTCTTCTTTTTACTCCTTCATGCCTAAGTTAGAACGTATCATTGTATGCTAAGTTAACCTATCGACGTCACGGGCATGGTCCGATCAGAAGATAAATCATAGTGTATGTCGAACACAAGTTAGAACAATTGAAATAAAACGTGCATCAAATGCACGAGTCGCTATGGAATATTAAATAATGCAAAGGCGAGCGCCTCGGTACGCAAGCTACAAGAACATAGGATAACTGTATTCGGCGTGCACCTTCGTGCACGATCCATTCCGTGCCCTCGCGCACGAGTTAGAAAGACTAACACATTAAAAGACAATATAGGCGAGTGTTCTAGTGCACCAGCCATGTACATTGAACACTAAGACGTAGAACATGGAAATACGACTTCGATGCGTGCATCAAGTGCATGACATGAAGGAAAAGATGATAAATGTGTCAAAAAGTGCGTACGTGCACGAGAATCATAAAAGATATCTTCGATACGAAGAGAACAGTTGTGGCATGTAGGTGACAGAACTGTTAGATATGACATGATACTCCGAAAGGTGTTCAGGACCTTCGGGTCGTTCGGTTGACGAATATTGAGTTGAGGCATGATGCCATTGAACATTGAAACGAAGTGTAAAACGTAAGAACATAGAAATTTAATGAAAGAAATACGAGATGATAAAGTCTGAGTCTCGGACTCAAGACTATGTTTGGTTGTTTGAATAATAGTGTGTTGCATGGTTGGATGGACTTAAGAAAATTGAGATAATCTTCCGTGTAGGGGAATGTTCCCTTAGAATGGGTGCGCTGGAAAACCGGGACCGTTTGACCTAGGAGGGATGTAATCTTTGAGGGACGCACATTCGTAATACGATTAGCAACCGCTTAGCGAGATATGAAAAGCCGTAAATAATGGTATGCAACGAATGGTCTCCGTAATTGGGATAGCAACCCACTACGAGAGGCGCCGGGCTAGCCAATTTGAGAAAGAAAAGAAAGAGAGAAAAGAAAGAAAGAAAAGAGAAGAGAAACCTTTAGTCCATTCTAGTACGGATACGCCAACGACCTTCATATGGTTAAGGAACGATGGATTGAAAGTGCAGACACGTATGTGTCCTGCACACATAGATCTTGCATAGAGAGCACTTATAACATGACAGGGAAGGATGGTAGGCGTATTCACCTTGCATCGGAGCAAGGACGAGTGCGTCGATGTTGGTAAGAAGTCGTACCACAAAACAAATACAAAATTTCTTGTCTGCTTGCCTATTCAATTTGAATAACATGCTTGCCATGATAACATGCTTTATGCTTTCGAATATGCCTTGAAATTGACCCTAAGGAGAATATAGCAAAATCATAAGCTAAGTTGCATGATTGAACATAAATACTAAAATGTCAGTTTAGAAAGTTGGTCTTTTTATCAGTACATGCAAGGACGAACATACTGATCCTCCACCAGCTTTCGTACAGGGTGCAGGGAATGGATTGCTCGCGGTGAAGCTTCGCTTGATCGCACAGAGGCATGGAATACCGTAGCATTTGAAGCGTGCGACCGCATTGATGCTCGGACTTGCAACAAGATTGATATGACCGAGATATAGAAGGCATGATGTATGGAATAGAGAAATCCTTTATGGGTAAGAGAGAACATGAGTGTTGTAGCCAATCTGGCAAATTCAGTTGGGCTATTGAAAGCCTTTGTAATCTCAGTTCATTATCAATAAAGAGAACTATTTTGTATACTCTATTTTCTTCCGTTTGCTAATATCAAGTTAAAGGTAACCATTTTGAGAAGTTGTCATCTTGTCTTGCACGAGCGCAACTCCAGGCTCGTGTGGCATCACGCCCCCTGCGAGGACGATGATTCGGGTGATTCCGGGTCGGGGCGTGACAGAGGGTGTTTGTCTTGATCTGTTTGTAACTGCGAGTCCATACTTGGGACGAGGGTGTTTGTCGTAAACTAACCTGCAAGTTCACACTTGGGACGAGGGTTAGTAATTAGTTCAAACCTGCGAATCTACTCGGGGTGAGGGTTTGGTATCCGTTGATCTCTTGTTCACGTGTTACTTCCAGCTGTTCATTTATGCGTAGTTGTTCTCGTGTCCATGTTCATAGTCACTTGTCAAATTTTATCTCTTTTCTGTTTATTTCTCATGCATGATAAACTGTTTGATAGGCATATTTTATGTATCTTGCTAGTCTCCTGAGGACCTAATGATCTCTTCAAGTTGCTGATTGCACGGAGTAGTTAGCGAATCATGATGTTAGTTGATTACATCTGTATGATTCAGGTATTGTTAGTGATATTATTTTGTTATTCTCTCCTGCCTTCGGTTCCTTATCATAATATACTCTGCTTGTTAGTTTAGTTTATAGACTCTTGTTATTTCTGTGGAGTCTAATCGGACATATATGCTAATGGGCTGCAGACCATGAAACGTAATTGTTCATTCTTGTTTATAAACTTCTTGTGGATTGAGATATCGATTTTCTTTGCCATAATTAGGCACATTACCATAGTCTAGATAGCGTTTACGTATTCGAGTTGGGCTGGAGTCTGCTTGATACGTAGCTGGCTTGCGCACGTACTTGCATCCAGAAAAGCGGGTGCGGGTCGTAACAAGAAACCAAGTTAAATCTTGCTAGGTGTAACATGGAATCTCTTTTGATTAGGCTAGCAAATCCAACCCCATTACGCATGTAGTATCAGTAAATCCCCACCTTAAATTTACTGTATTTTATTCTAACATACCTACCTAAACTATTTTATTTCTACTTCCATTAAATATATTCTAATATATATATATAAATATAGACCGTCATATATGTGTAATATAGTATGTGGGTTTATATACATTGAAATACGGATTTACATATATGCCTGTATAGTTTTATAAGTACGTAGAAATACGGTTATATATATATATAAAAAAAAAAAAAAAAAAAATATATATATATATATATATATATATATATATATATATATATATATATATATATATATATATATATATATAAACCTAAATAATCATATCCACAAATTTGCCTATATAAATATCAGTATAAAGTTCTTATAATATGAATTACATATTATTATGTACTCGTATCCATATATATGTATACTAATTATCTACTACCTACTATATACATACATATATATAAATATATATGTAAAAAAAAATACATGTATATATACTAGATAAGAAAAGAAAAAGAAAAGAAGAAAAAAAAACCCTAAACTACTTTTCCCCCAAACCAGTACGATGCAAGGAATACGGCAGCAGCAGTAGCGGCTACAGTGGCCGTGACGGTGGGCCACCCCGGAGCCGGCCACCGCACAACCGTCGGCAGCCACCACGCCGTCGGAAGACATGGCCTGACGCGTCGCCACAACCGCACACGCGTAAAATAACGCAAGACAGCAGCAGTCGTGGCACGGCAACAGCGCGCATAGGCAGCAGCCGCGGTGTCGTACCACCGCCAACGGCGACCCCCCCATGATGGCGCACGACTTTGATAACCCTCACGAGCCTATTCTGGCGTGTCCCCGCTGTCCCCGACGTGAAACATCGGCGATTCGTGCGTTTTGCACGAGATCCCGTCGTGACGTGCACGAATTTGAGCTCAAAATTATGTTTTGGGACAACAAACTTGGACACATTTTTTGGAGAATTCGACCATTGGATCATCGATCCGATTCTTCCATCTCAATCTAGGTATATACTACTTCGATCACCTAAAGTTTCAACCATTAATTCGATCATTTGATAGATCAAAACCGGCCACCAAGTTAACGGTTTAAATTATATTATTTTTGAACAGTTTTTTGGAGCTAACTTTGCGGGTTTATTTCTCCCTCGTTGAAGCTCCGTTTGATGAACCACCAGCTCCGATGGTTAGAAGATATGACCAACTTTGACCCATAAGAATTTTAGTTTCATAGGATATCGTTTTATTGGTTGAAATCGATGTCAAAGTTGGCCTCTCGAAACCGTAATTTCTAACATGTAAAATTTGGATTTTGAATCCAGGACATCGGATTCAAAATCCGACAGCACCATTGGGCTCGTGGCATCGTTCTGGCCCAAATTGACATATAATTTTTCAAATTTGAATAACCTTTGTCCTGATACGTTTTTCGGTACAAAGCGTGTCCAACGACGGATACCGTTTTGACCCAAAATTATCGTTTAGCTCTTGTGTGTAAAATTGGACTTACGGGTAAGCTATCCTAGCTAATTTTACTATTCTGGACACGATGGGGATATATGTTTCATTATCTGACGACTTCTGTTAGAATTTTCCCTTCCGTAGTATCATTAAATTATAATTAATTTATATTATCCGTGTATCGAAAACGAGATCAGTCGGTTCCAGTGATCTTATATCGTTGAAATTGACAAGGTGACCACATGGATCGGCAAGATAAGATTGTTAACCTTGTGGTTGATCATCTTTCTTCGATTCACACGTCATAGATTTTGTTGTACGAATTACGAGATACAAACTTAATATTTGAACCTAGAGTTTGTAATCCATATTATTAATGAATAATGATCATAGAGGTTAGTATAACCTAGTTCTAGATAGTATGATTAATAAATGGCTTAGGTAACATAGGTATTACACGACTTAAAAATGACCCAAGCTTTCTAGGTTGGATAGATATTCATAATTGTATTTAATAAATAATAAATATTTATTTATGATTTGGGGTTGATAGATATTTTACGGAGTACGATCCATTGGTTCAAGGACAATTCGGGTAGATTGGGACTGCAGTCTCAGCTCAGATTGAACAAAACTCTAGGCAAGTATACCTTGCCTACTTGTACAATTTATTTTCATGCAATTTCTATAATGTTATTTATTCTCAGTCATATTTCATTACCTGCTATTCATGTTCATGTTACTGCTATTTTCTTATTTTACGTGCACGTATCTTTCTTGTTTTTCTTATGTCACTGTTTACTTCTTATGAGTGTCGTGACGATATTGACTAGTCCTTAGTCTCCGTTCCATTGAGTTGACTTGACCTGTAGCCGAGATCGATTGTTAGTCATCGACCTATGTTATCTCTAGATCGAGAGCATCATATGGCATTAGGTATAGAGACTACTTATAGACTTGTTATTCCATCTCTAGGACTGGGAGCGTCCCATGACATTACGGTGTTAGAAACTTGTTATCGACCTGTTATTCTCTGTCTCTAGGATCGGGAGTATCCCATGGCATTACAATAGTAGAGACTTATCTTTTGTCTCGAGGTTAGGACCGTCCTATGGCTTTACGATATTGAGATGTCTTATTGATCATTACATGTTTTACTTTTCTCTCTTTCTGCATGTTATTACTGTTACAGTAGGCTTGTATATTATGTATCTTGCTACGTCCCTCTGAGGACCTGGTGATCTATCCAGGTTATTGTTGGTTTTTATTCCAAGTATTTGTTAAGACTGCTAGAATAGAAGGATAGATTTGTGGGTGATGGTATCTCCCGTATTCAGGTATCGATAGTGGTATATTTACCATTCTTTCATCTTTTATATTTCATGATGCAATCTTCGACTGTATAGCCTAGTTTTACGACTTTACTTTCTGTTATAAGCTTGTTCAGATGATTGTATTAAGGTCTGGCCAACCTTACTACAAATTATCTATTCTTGTATTTATATTCAAGTAGCATCAGTGTATTATTGTTTGATCGGCATTAATGCACTGGTTCCTACTTGAGATTATTATCTGTATATTGAGATATAGTTGACATACTATTTTATACCCAATGTAGATAGCTTATACTTATTTGAGCTGGGCTGGAATCCACTTGATACGTAGCTGGTATATATGCGCATCCTAGTCCTACGCATTTTGGGACTAGGGCGTCACATGTTTTTTTGGTGGCCCATGCAGGTCGAGTTAGCCATACAGGTTACGTTACTGTACCGAACGGGACTGCGAATATGGTTAAACCCTTAGGAATCTCAATCCACAACTGCCTTGATAATTCATTTAGAAATTTCTATACCGTCCTTGAGCTTCGTATTTGCTCTCGACTATTCTTTCTTTTCTGTTGGTCGCGTCGGTACTTCTCGTACTTCTGGTAGTATATTTTAGTTTATTCTTCTATTTTTTATACTTATATTTTGTTAATTATGTTTATGTGTTCTATTTACAGGTCATGGCCACTGGCGGTCGCGACGATCGTGGTGGAGGTCGTGGTCGTGGTGGAGGTCGTGGTCCCCTTCACCAGGATGTAACCCCATCTACCGAGCCCAACCCGGAGTACCCCGGAGACCTCCTCATCCTTCCATCGATCTACCCCGGAGGTATCGCCATCCATTGGATCCGGGAGGATGCCAGATGCCGACCCATCGTCCGTTCCTCCAGCAGATCCTCAAGTTACTGCACGGTGGGCCCCGGAGTATCCACGGATTCAGTTTCATCCGGCTACTGGCGAGTACTTTGGCGGACCCGTGGATCCTCCGATGCCACCAGAGAGATCGGCAGGGGAGTTCAGACGGGAGCTATGGCCTGCGGGACAGAGATCATCAAGACCTACAAAAAAGTTGCTGGAAAGAAGTTGCGGGACGTGAAGGATGACATCCGCAGTGGGAGAAAAGTCTGGCTCCGGGAGGACTTCTATGAGCAGATGCTTGAAAAGATGAATACGTCCGAGTTCAAGAATAAATCAACGAAAGTGAAGGCGAATAGACAGGCAGCGGGTCTGCATACGAGGGGATCGAGGCCCCACGCAGCGACGCTTGGAGATTTGGTGAGATATAAAAAAAAACTTTATTTTTTTAATTGCTTGATATCAAAAAAAAATTTATTCTATGAATGTTACGTACGCAGGCGACAAAGGCGGCAAAGGAGGGAAAAGATCCACGCTCGGTCACCTTGGGCAATGTATTCGAGAGTATGCACAAGTGGAAGAAGGACGGTAGCTTCGTCGATGAAAGGGCCGAGCAGACTCAAGTAAGTTTTTAAGTTTATGAGATTTATGTTATAGAATTGTAAGTAGTTTAGTTTATAATTTTGTGACAATAGTGTGAGGCCTTAGGATTTAGACTATAACTTAGAAAAACTCATAGTAAACTAAACACATTTATTGGATAGGCTACATATCGTATGGCCATTAGCACGACTGAGCCCACTCCTGCCAAGGTTATTGGCAAATCGATGTCCTCCGAGTCGTTCTCTTCCACTCCAGCTCGCTTGGACGACTTGTCCGTACAAGCCGTCGACAGAATAGGAAAAGGCGGTCGTGTCTACGGCGCCGGATCTACAGCGCCGTCGCAGACGACTTCGAGACTTCCACCACCGTCGCCTCCTTCTCCCGTGACTCAGGTCGACGAAGATGTGAGGACACAGCTTAGGACTCTAACCTCGGTGGTGACGTCCATACGGAAGGAGATGACCCGGATGGCATCGCAGTACCCAGGTTCTTCTGCTGCTCCGGGTCCTTCTGCTCCCGGTCCTTCGGATGGTGCCGGTCCTTCTTCTGTCGGACATGTTTCTTTTGATATTGCTGCCGCTTTTCTACCGGCTTCGTCGCCCTGACCAGATATCGCCAGCTGATCTACGCCGTGTTCCACAGCAGATATTTGATGGTCTGTCGGCTCAGATCGTTCAGAAGTATCTTCACAGAGAGCAGCAGGCACCATCAGACGATCAAGCCGATCCTGCCGATCTTTTCTAGTTTTTTTTATATTTGTAATGTATCAGAATTTAGATAATCTGTCGCTATTATCGATATTTTGTTCTATTTGTGGATCGCTGTGATTATGGATAATTTGGATGATTTTAGTTTACTATGGATTGTTGTGATTATGGATATTTTTGATGTTTGTGGATTGTTGTTATTATGGATATTTTGTTCTGTTTGTGGATTGTTGGATAATGATTAATTGTGTGATTTTGTTAATGGTTAATTTATAAATAGGGTGCTGTGAATTCAGGATTTTTTTTGAAATTTTTTTCCATTTAGCGACGGACAACTGAGGGAATGCCCACGCTCGACGACGGACAGGCGACGGAATATCCGTCGCTAAGCTTCTGAAAATTTATATATATCCAGTTAGCGACGGATAACGACGGATAAGCGACAAAAAGTCCATCGCCGAGCTTCTGAAAATTTCCATATATCCAGTTAGCGACGGCATACGGACAGAATAGCAACAAAAATTTCGTCGAAAAGCTTCTAGAAATTAACATATATCCATGTAGCGACGGATAGCGATGGACTAGCGATCGCATGGAGACGAAGATATCCGTCGCTAAAATGTCGCTACAGCGTATCAGAAAATTTCTGATACGCAAATTTCGACGGGGGTACGTCGGTAAGCTGTCGCTAAGTCGTCGAATATGTTTGACGGGATTCCGTCGCAAATCCGTCGAAATAGTCCATCGCTAAGTCGTCGCTAAGTTGCCGCTACGCTGCAGTCGCTTTTCTGCCACATTTTCGTTGAAGCTTCGACTATCTAAAGACGGATTTTTTTTAGCGACGAGTATTTTATCGACGACAACATTTGGCCGAAAATCCGTCGCTAATTTTATTTAGCGACGGATTCGTTCATCGCCAATTGGCTATTTTTTGGTAGTGTAGATTCATAATGGTCAAAATGCACAATTAGAGTCTAGAAAATAGGAGAAATTAGATTTATATCTATTAGGAGATGGATTTCCAATACAAAGTCAGGTGGACATGATTCGGACATGAACTCCTAGCCAATAGCCTCCTTCTCGTAGTGCTCCTTGTCACCGAGCTCCTAGACTCCTCCGAGGAATGGAAATGAAAGGATTGGAAGTGGATAGCAAGGGATTGATGAGGGAAGTATCAATTTTGGGAAGAACACTAAGAGGGAATACTATGGCACAATAAAAGAGGAAGAGAGAGAGAGAGAGTGTGCACCCCCTAATATTAGGGCCGGCCACAGCTCCTCTTCATGACAATGTAAGTTGTCCAATTAGCCCCTCCACGTTGCCATGAAGGGTTAACCTAATTATGGAAGTTTCTAATCCTATTATGGGATTATGGCAAATCTCTAATTAAGAAATAAAATGGCTTAATGGAGCCCAAATATGTCTAGTTTAATATGTTGGGTTTATATCTCATGTCAAGTCTAATTAGGTCTACTAACTTCGTCTAATCAATAGACTAGTCCACTAACCAATAACCAACATATATACACACATTAATATTAATCACAATATTTATAAATAATTTAAAATAACAAAATACCCCTAGTTGGAAAATTGGTAGTGATAGGGTGTGCCATCCTTCCACCCATCGCTGCGCGTACTCAATCATAATCTGGCTGTCTACATCTCTGGCGTTATATATATATATATATATATATATATATATATATATATATATTTGGAATCAAGTAAATTGTTTCTGGAATCGCTTCCACTGGGATTCGAACTCTCCTGACCACTCGGGCCGCATGCAGCTCTCTTAACCACTAGGCTAGAGATCATCTGCAATTATATTTTTATTATATATATATATATTTGGAACCAGGTAATATATATATATATATATATATATATATGAGAAAAATATATATAGAGAGAGAGAGACAGTAAATATATGGATAACAGTAAACTAGTGCTTACAAAATGAGGAATCCCTTACCCCCACAGGGCCCGATACAAAATGAGCTGGCTCGAAACAAAACATCGAAGAAACAAAACTATACCCCCAAAGCTACCCATGTACAGTAAATCATCCACAAACACCTCCATCATCCACAAACAACTCCAAAAGAGGCACAACCCGTCACAGGGACAACCCGACCAGCCAAAACTTATTACTCTGCGTATTGACTCAATAAGGATCTGGAGTATCGAGAACGAAGTCCCCTCATACCTACTCTTATTCATTCTTCCACAACGCCCATACAATGGCCGCGGCATACACCTTCACCACAGCTTTTTGCCCCGGAGTCAACGAGAACTCCAACCTCTCCAACCCAATCCCACACCTCCCGTGCTAACTCCCCAGCGATAGAACATGATCTATCGTCTCAGCATCCGACATAATATAGTAGTAACAACGAGAAACAAAGGCGTAATTGATATATATAGATAACGAGATACCCAGATATTTGACTCGCAGCTTTGCCCAATCAACCCCAAGATTCATGGCCCTGTCATCCTTATTAGGACAATGTAAGTTGAAATATACGTAAAACAAGAAACAGGAAAAAGCAGCAGATAACAACCAAGTATGAATCACAGGAAACAAGTAACCATACGACAAATAAATAACAGGAGAAAGAAGGAAACATGTATACTGTACAATTTGGCAAGGAATACTTACCTGTCGTCCAAGTCCCCGCTGACTTTGCAACATCAAAACCTTTCAAAGTTTGCATATAATTAAATAGTCTTCTAAGCACACATGTGTGTGTGGGTTTCCTTAACAACAAGTCTACATGCTTATAGAATTTCTTGACCTAGTTTCGTGGTTTGACTTTCGAAATTCAAAGTTGCGTCCCCAAATAAGGTCAAAAATATAAATCACCAAATTTAATCTAATTATAATCTGAAATAAAACTTAAATATAAATTCTTGACTGTAAAAAGTCACTCCAAATTCAGGATCCGTGACACGCAAATTGAGGTGTAGCATTAACTAAATAGTCAAACAACAACGAAACTTAATGATTTGAGTATGCAATCTAGTAGATTTCAGTACTACGAGTGCACTGCAATCGACGGTGCCACCAAATTATGATTGGTCAAAAGCTATCGCCATTATAGCTAACCGTGACTAAATCGATGAATCACTGGCTGATTTTGAGTTCTACGAATTAAATGAAATAGTAGATGGATTTATGAATTTCTGTAAAAATCATATATTTTAGATTGTCATGTCATCTTTCCAAAAATACAAACGAATTACAAAATGGAGTTCGTGATCTCTCGAAATCTTGAAAACAATGTGACGCATCAATTTTTAGACAACCGACACTCAAACAAATCTCTAAAAATTCACGTAAACAATTACAAAAAATAAAATATATTTTTGAAAAGCTAACCTCGATATGGTTCTAAAAAAATAGCATATGAAAAGGTCTTCAAAGTTGATCGCAATCACTCTGCAAAGTTAAACGTTATCTAAGATCAAAATCCTCAAATTCGCCTGAACTTTAAACTAGGTTTTCTGAAATAAGAATTATATAAAAAGAGGGAGAGGCGGTGGCTGCTCGAGCCACAACTATGGTGGACACATGGCTGTATCCTAGCTGCCTATGCTCGGATCCAAGGGCTGTGGTTGATTGCGACTTGGCTTAGCCAAGCTAGCAAGCCAGTTGCTTAATTAGTGAAGCCTCAGCACAGTCAGCGACGACTGTGCCGACAACTGGACAGCGAAGTAGCTGACAGGTGGGCCCAGATTGGCTGACTGGGCTTGCTGACCGAATAAATGATGATTTTATTACAGAAATTAATATAAAAATAATTTAAATCCATATAAATCCAAATAAATTTAAAAAAATCCAAAAAAATTCTAGAAAATATTTCTAGGTGCCTAGAGCCTAAATCAAATCTTTGGTCTCAATATATTATCATGTAACCCCGTAGCAAATCCTAAAAGCCAATGAAAAAATAAATTCTATAGGTTTAACTATCTAAAAATTCCAAAAATTTCAGAAAAATCCAGAAAAATTCTAGAAAATATTTTGAGTCATCTAGAGCCAAAATAAAAAAAATTTGGTCTGAAATACCCCCGTGCGAACCGCTAAAAATTCCCAAAAGCTTATAAAAATAGTAAACCTATATGTATTAATTATCTATAAATCTTCAAAATTTTCAGAAAAATATAAAATTATAAAATGAAGTATCAAGGGCTACTTGGAAACCATAATGACGATAAATTACCTAATGTCACCATACTGCTCCTACAAACTTGGGTATGACCCCTAGAGATCCCAAATCTAATCCTTAAATAAATATATAAATAAATAATTGGGGGTTTACAGCAAGTCCCTCTCGGTTGTAGGTAACTTTGGTAAGCCAATATCTATCTCCATTTCTATCCCATCATTAAAATTAAAAACCCTCTCCCCATTCTGAATGGTATGCTCACTTGCTTCTTTCGATACATGAAAGTCCATTCTGGCTTCTGATGCCCCTCAGACAATAACATCTTCGCTGTTATATTCCACCCTTGCCATGCAATCCTTTGGTGGGTGCCCAAACAGAGATATTATTGGCACACAGGTAGCACTCATTCGTATTCCACATCTTGTGTGAAAACCACCCCCGAGGGCAAGTCATATTCCAAATTCTTTGGGAGTTCCCGTCCAGCTTCAATCTCCAAAAATACTCAAGCATACCCCATTCTCGACCTAGTAGTAGTAGACTTATCCGCCTTGGTAGGTTTTCCAATCATGCTCACCAAAGGGCCGACTACAACATTTTTGAGGTCCTAGACAAGTTCCATAAATGAGACCTCCAAAGAGGCAGCTCTGCTTGCCGATGTTGCCGTGACTCGTGGTTGTGAACCTTTTAGATTTCAGATCCGATCGTGTCTCGAAAAAACAAAAAAATTAGAGAGAGATGAATCAGTTATATTATTTAGAGATTTAGAGAAAAAAGAGACTCAGAGATAATCAGAGATATGATATTAGCTTAGACAAATAGCCAAACAAATATTCAAATTTATATAAACTTCAGAAAAAGAAAGAGACATTAGATATTAAAGAAGAGAATCAGGGAATACATGTGACTGCGGGAAGAATTTTTTTGTTGGAAGAAATTTTAGGAGAGAAAAAGAGAGGCGATGGAGGCATATGCCCACATTTCTTTTTCTAGGTTTAATTTGGCAATTAGTAGGCTGACAGCTTCTAGGCACTAGTATAGACAGGCGCTTTGTAAGTTGACTTCCTTTTTTATATTTTGCCTGTGGGCCAACATGGCTAAACAAGCAAGCTGCCGTCTTTTGTTTATTGGGCCCAAAAAAATTGATGTAAAAAATAGAAACAAAAATTTGAGACCCCCTTGGGGGAAGCGGCCCTAGGCACAGGCCTAGCCTTCCTCCCCCTGGAGCCGGGTGCAACACTTTCCTCTCGCACTGAGATTTTGAGACCATTTCTGTTGGTGTTTTTGCCTTTGGACTAGGAAAGATAGTCCCACATCGGCTACACCAAATGGTGAGTATCTCAATATAATGCATTGCTTGTGTTGAGGTGTGCACGTGAGGTGTGGTGGGGCACAAGTGTGTGCCATGTGGGAGTATTTTCCTAGAAGGAAAAAGGATAAATTCTAACAAGCATGCAAGTTAATTTTTGTTGTGCGAACTCGGACTCAGACACGGACTCCATGATGTCTCGTGCATGCACGGGAGTGTTCGGGGGGTAGGCGTGGACTGGCACACTTCTATACTGATTGTGGGATGATCTAAAATATCAAACTCTATTTTTGAGTATTGGTATTTTGGTCCCACATCGGATAGGAGAAGAGGTGGAGTCTCAACTCTACTCTATAAATAGAGCCCCTTGACCTCCTTTGAAAGATGCACCAAGAAGAGAGTTAAGGGAGTCTGTAAAGTCCAGGAAGCCCGTTCAAGTCTCAAATATTGACTTACGAGCGTTCCAGAAGTTCTTCGTGAACTTGCTAGTTCCTGGGAGAAGATCGTGTTGGGACGAATCTTGCTTTGAGCAACGGTGATCTTAATCACCCCAGCAAGAACCTTTCTTCTTTCTTCTTTCTTCTTTCTTCTTTCTTCTCCTTCATCTGAGTTGTAACTCAGTTCTGTCCGTCTGCAACTGCGATTGCAGGGAAGAACGTGAGATTTATTTTTCTGATTATTGTTGCTTTTGTAATCAGGTTCATATTATAGTGTTCCTCTTTTGGATCTCGAGAATTATCAGAAGGTGAACGTATGTTGAACCTTTGATCTCGACATAGAGTCTACCATCTTTGGTCAAGCCCCGAGACTAACAATCTCAAAGCAAGATCCTTGTAGATGGAGAACTCTCGTACTTCTCTCATCGATAGCAGCTTTAACAAGTTGGAGAAATTCAACGGAGAATATTTCCAAATCTGGAAGAGGAAGGTCACCCTTAATCTTTAACTCGTGGACGTAGACCATGTGTTGATTGAGGATAAATCGACGATTCCAAAAGGAGAAACTGCCAATGCTATTGCTGCTGTACTCGTCAAGCAGAGCAAATGAAAGAGAGAAAATAGCATCTGTAAACTGCTGATTCTCAATTCTATGGAAGACTCTTTGGCAGAGTTATATTCCAAGAAGGTGAAGGCCAAAGGGATCTGTGATTCTTTGGGTAAGCTATATGAAGATGATAAAAACAGGTCCAAAATCTTTATCGTCGAGAAGTAACACAAGTGGCACTTCGAAGATGAGATGGCGATGCTACCTCAAGTAAAGGAATTCCTGAAGTTACGCCAGAAGTTAGATGACGAGAAGATGCCCCTTGTCGACAAGTTTGTCGTTGGAGGGATAGTCTCGAAACTTCTTGCTGGTTGGAGCAACTTCTATGCTAGAATGCATCGGAAGAAGCTGGACATTAGCTTGGAAGATCTTCTACAAGAGATCCATATTGAGGACGAAATGCGATCTCAACAGAAGATGGACTCTCTGTCCAACCAACTGGCTAAGGCCAACTTGGTGCAGACAAGGGAGTTCAAGGGAAAGCAGGTGGCTTCTCATCACAAGAAGAAGGACTCCACTAATCTGAAAGTGAAGGGTCCTTTGTTCAAGCAACAGAAGTCCAAGTCTCACGTGACTTGCTTCAACTATGGCAAGAAGGGCCACTATAAGAGTGAATACAAATCCAAGCCCAAACAAGCTAAGCAAGGTGAGCCTAGCAAGATTTCTATGATTTCTAACATTATTGCTATGATTGCTCAGGTCACAGCTGTGGGAGCTGACTCTGACTGGTGGATAGACACTAGTACGACCTGCCATGTCTGTTCTGGTAAGGAATGGTTCGTTACATACCAGCCAACTTCTGAGAAAGTTATCATGACGAACCAAGCCCAAGCTGAAGTTCTGGGGATCGGAACTGTGGAGCTGAAACTCACATCCGGGAACATTCTGACGCTTCATGGTGTGAAGTACGTTCCGGTGATTGCAAAGAACTTGATCTCTGGAAGCTTGCTTAGCAACACAGGCTTGAGGATGGACATCGATGCTGGCTAGATGGTAATGTCCAAGAAGGAAACATACTTCGGAAAAGCTTTTCAAACCGAAGGGATGTTCAAAATTTAGCTTATAAACTAGTCAAATATAATCTATACAATCGCTCTTTCTGATTATTCTCTTAAGTTGTGGCATAATAGGCTAGGACATGTTCACTGTAAAAGAATTAACAAAATGGCCAGCCTAGGACTTATCTCCAAATATGGGGGTAAGGTAGAGAAGTGTGAAGTATGTGCTCAGACAAAGATCACAAGGAAACCCTTTCATCGGGTCAATCAAAGCATAGATCTTCTGGAGTTGGTGCACTCTGATATCTGTGACTTCAAGCAATTCTCTACAAAAGTCGGGATGAAGTATTTTATGACCTTCATCGATGACTTCTTAAAGTACGCGTTCGTCTACTTGCTCAAGTCTAAAGACGAAGCATTCGAGAAGTTCAAGGAGTTCAGGGCCGAGGCTGAACGGCAAACTGGACAACAACTTAAGAGGCTAAGGAGTAATCGAGGCGAAGAGTATCGGTCTCATGAATTCACATCATTCAACAAAGAACATGGAATCATAAACGAGACTACGTACTGCTCCATATTCTCCTCAATCTAACGGAGTAGCGGAGAGAAAGAACAGAACGTTGACAGAATTGATGAACTCAATGCTGCTAACTTCGGGTCTTTCTAAATGCTGTTGGGGAGAAAATGCATTGACGGCCACTATTATTCTAAATAGAGTGCCGTATGCAACTTCGGACGTAACTCCTCATGAACTCTAGTTCAAAGTCAGACCTAACTTGAATGTCATTCGAGTGTGGGGTATCTGGCTTATGTGAAGCTCCCAGATCTGATGATTCAGAAGCTGGGGACAAGGACTACGAAGACGATCTTCTTGGGGTATGTCGAGAAGAGTGATGCTCGAAAATTTCTTGATATTGAGTCAAATCATATCATCGAATCTCGCGATGCTGAATATTTTGAAGACAAATTTGTAAGGCACAAGAACATTGTTCTAACGGACATTCCGAAGAATGATGAAGGTGCAAAGGTGACTGAGATCTTCAATGAACCAGTTGTCTAAGATGAAGTTGTTACTAAGGAGATAAAAATTGAACCAGAACTCGCTGAGCCCTCGTCGAAGCGAGCGAGGAGGCCGAAGAACTTCGGAGATGACTTCATCACCTATCATGTGAAAGCAGTTCCGCTTACCTATGATGAGGCGATGAAGACCAGAGATGCTATTTTCTGGAAGGAGGCGATAGACAATAAAATTGAATTAATCACCTCCAATAATAATTGGGTGTTGGTTGATCTACCTGAAGGAGCAAAACCTATTGGATGCAAGTGGATCTTCAAGAAAAAGATGAAAGCTGATGGAACCATTGACAAGTTCAAGGCCAGGCTAGTGGCAAAGGGGTTTTCTCAGAAGCAGGGGATCGACTACTTTGACACGTATGCTCCAGTAGCCCAGATGACCACCATCAGAATGTTGATTGCTCTCGCAGCGATACATAAGATGGTGATACATCAGATGGATGTAAAAACGACATTCCTGAATGGCGAGCTGACCGAATAGATCTATATACAACAGCCATAAGGGTTTGTCGTCAAAGGTCTTGAAGACAAAGTCTGCAAGTTGGTGAAATCTCTGTATGGTTTAAAATAAGCTCCCAAAATATGGCATGAAAAGTTTGACAAAGTCATAAGGTCAAATAGCTATAGGGTCAGTAAAACAGACAAGTGTGTCTATACAAAGTTTGCTGACGGAAGAGGAGTCATCGTTTGTCTATACGTGGACGACATGCTAATCCTAGATACGGATATAAGCTGTATCACGGAGACAAAGAGGTTCCTCTCGACGAAGTTCAGTATGAAAGACTTGGGGGATGCTGATATTATCTTGGGACTCAAGTTGATCCGGACAGATACTGGACTTGCTCTGTCACAGTCTCATTATATTGAGAAGATGATCACTCGTTACGGGTATCAGGATGTTCCAGGGATCGACACGCAGTACAAGTGTGACCTGAAGCTGAAGCCTAATTCAGGGGAAAGCGTCAGGCAGCTGGAGTATACAATCATAATCGGGAGTTTGATATATGCTACTACTGCCACAAGGCCTGACATAGCTTTTGCTATGGGAATGCTGAGTCGTTTCACGAGCAACCCAGGTATTGAGCACTGAAAAGCTGTGAAACGGATTATGAGATATCCCAAGAAGACTCAAACATATGCACTATACTACAGCAGAGATCCGTCGATAGTGGAAGCCTTCAGTGATGCCAGTTGGTGCTCAGAAGTGGAGAGCGAGAGGTCCACAGGTGGATATATTTTCACAATGGATGGAGCTGCTATATCATGGAAATCGAAGAAGCAGACGATGCTCTCGCGGTCATCCATGTAATCTGAGTTCTTTGTACTTGATACCACAGCGGAGGAAACAGAATGGATTCGGAATCTTATGTATGATCTTCCAGTGGTTGGGGCACAAATACCGGGGTGTGAGCACCCTGAATTTTGGGTTGATTTTTTTTTAACTTTTCTGATTGATTTAGTTTCAATAAATAATTATTCTGTTTATTATTTTTAAATGTACTTTTCTGTGCCATTGATATTTGGAGTGTCAGGGATGTTCAACTCTGAAAACCTTCTTTACGAGTTTTGTAGTGGACAGGATTACCTTCATGATGGTATATAATGTCCCATCCAAACTTGTTCCCTTCTACTCTTTCTGCTTCGCACAACTTTGGGTCGATTTAGACCATTTGATTATTAATTAATTTTCCCACTCTTTTCCTTGATCATTATTAGCACGTTACCGTGACTTTTGAATTGGGAGCACCAGACCAGTCATTCTCTTGAAACCAACTCATCATGCATGATCTACTCGAGACGCTCTTCACCCATGACCTTCGTGTCCTACTCAGACACACTATTTTGTGCTCCATTTACTTCACACAACTTTTCTGACACGTGATCCGATTCTATTTCACCCCACGGTATTACGTTCATTTTCCAACTTGATTTGTGGGTACCCTGTTGACCAAAACCTGTCAGCCCCAAATATCGACATGGCCCACATTGAGCCTACTATCTGCATGACACTTTTGACCCATTTATTGGAGTCCCTATGTGCTACTTATTTACTCATGATCATCAACACCTATTTTTATTCGATTATTTTGCAATGTCCGGTTTTGATCCAACCCGGTTTGATCGAACCCAGTCCAAGCTCTATGTTACTCTCCATTATGACACTCTTAGCCTCATTATCCTTGAAAAATGTCAAGTACCCTTTCTACCTATTTTTTTTTATATTTAATAGAAAATTCTATTGATATTAAATCCTATAGGAATGACCTATTTTTTTCTATATTTAAATCCTAGCCATAGGTTCCTCCCATTTAATCCTATCCATTAATTCCTACATGTAAACTTTTCCCTCCACCCTTTCACTCACTGGTCGGCCCTAAAATTTAGGATTGGCTTTTCTCTCTCTCTTCCTCTCTCATTAACTCTCACACAACAATTATTATTTTTCTCTCTCCTCTCCCTCCAACTCTATTTTTCCAACACCCATTCCCTCCTCACTCACTCCTGGCCGAGCCCGACACTCTCTTTCTCCTCCTGGCCGAGCAGGGCGGCCACCACCGAGCTCCTCTCCTCCTCCTTCTTCACACATCATCACCACCACCACAATGAATAAATACCACCATCATCATCCTCCATTCCACCATTCCGCCACCTCCGCCGTGCGGCACCTCCACGTCCGCCGCGCCCCTGGCCGGACCTCGCTTGACTGCCCCCGACCGCCATGCTCTGCTGGCCGTGCCGTCGTGCGCCTCTGGCCGCACCACCAGCTGGGCAGCACAGCGGCAGCAAGCAACGGCCACAGGCCGCGCGCTGGCAGTGCTGGCCGCGCGCCGTCGCCGGCCTCCGTGCCTCCAGTGACCCCCACGCGGGTGCGCCCCACTCCGACGAGCACTCCCATGGCGGCCACCGTCCTCCGGGACGCGCCGTCGAGGTATTTCGTGCGTTTCGCACGAAGTTCCGTCGTGACGCGCGCGGGATCGATCCAGATTTTGCGTTCCGTCACAGCGACTTCGTATGCATTTTCCCGGGAATCTGATCGTTGGATCGGTGATTTCCTTACTCCGTCACAATATCGGTATATTCGCCTTCACTCTTGTCAATTTTTGTCCGTTGATTTTATCGTTTGATACATCAAAACCGGCCACCAAGTTGACCGTTTAAATTGTATTAATTTTGGACAGTTTTGCGGAGTCAACTTCGTCAGCTTGTACCTACTCCACCGCAGCTCCATTTGGCGTGCTACCAGTTCCTGTACGAAGCTGGTATAACCCTCTTGCTATCCCTCCAGTTTCATTTTATTGTGAGCTTGTTTGATTGGTTGAATTCGACGCCAAAGTTGGCCATCCGAATTCATAATTTCTAATTTGTAAAATTCCATTTTTGAACACGGGACTCCATATTTCATTTCTGACACCATCAGTAGACTCGTGGCGTCGTTCTAGCATGTTTTCACATAAAATTTGTTAGATTTGGAGGACGTGGGCCCTGTCACATTTTTCAGTGCAAAGTGGGTCCCACAGTCCGGGTCAACAGGACTTTTTGATGCCGGCTCTTCGGAATCCAATTTCGGATATACCGTTGTGTTTGTATCGTCATTCTGGACTCGTTGACATGTAGTTTGCTGAGTTATGAGAACATTGGCTCCGGCATGTATTTTCGTGCAAACCGGAATTCCAAGTTCCGATCAACGGACCAAATTGAGATCTGGTCAACTGAATCCAATTCTGGAGATACCATTGGGTTCGTATCGTCATTCTGGTTTTGTGGACATATAATTTATTATATTTTGTAGACATATTTTCTTACACGTTTTTCGGTGCAAAACGGCTCCGACACGGATACCGTTTTTGATCCGAAATTACCTTTTTGCCCTTGTGTCCAAATTAAACCGATGGGTAGGCTATCCTAGCTAATTTGACCATTCTGGACACGTTGGCGATGTTTATTTTATCGTCCGATAATGTTTGTTGATAATTTCTCTGAGTTTAACCTTTTTATAATTTATTAATAATTAATTCTTATAATGTTCGTATTTCGGCATTAGTGTAACGAAACTGAGATCAGTCAATTCTAGTGATCTCACATCGCTGAAATTGATAAGATGGACACGTGGATCACTATAATAAGATTATCAACTTTACCGTTGATCATCTTATCTCGATTGCGTGTCGGAAGTTTCGACGTACGAATAACGAAGTACACTTTATATCTTTAATAATTAGACTGGAATTGACCCTGTTTGACCAGAGTTGACCAGTTGACCAAAAGTCAACTGTAAGTCAATACTTGACCTAGTTTGACTAGATTATTGACCGGAGTTGACCTAGAGTTGTTTTGACTTAGAAGAACCTAGGATAATATAGATTGCTTGTAAAGATTCATTTATTACAACTTGAACACCTTGTAACCTGTGTTGCTTTAAATAGGACTCTGTGGCATCAGTTGGACCCTCCTATACTTATCAGCTGTTCAGGTTATCAGACGAGTACATTCTCTGATCATTTCATATCCTGCTTAGAATTATATTCCTGCTTTAGATTACCTTACTTGATGCTGTCACGACATTATCACGGATTAGTACTATATGGATATCTTCATGCGATGTTATCCCCCTCGGGAGCATCAGGTATATTGTGTTATGTGCGTTTCACTTTCATCATGTACTCCTGTGCTTTCACCATATATGTATACTCCTGTGAATCATGTACTCTCATATTTACGGAGCCCCATGTATACTATCATGTACACCCTTTCATGGGCCCCATGTGATATCCTGTACAATAACATAACCTGCTTAGATCCTTGTGTATTGATTGGGGAAAACGGAAGAGTGCTAGTAGTCATGTGAACAATTCCATAGTAGTGTAGATCATGTGAAACTCTTTAGTGTAGATCATGTACTAATCTGTTCCGTTCACATGTGCTATCCTGTACTCTACATCACTAGCCACTTTTAGTTCTCTATTTATAGTAGATATTTCTATTACAGTTCTCTCTCTGTTTACATACTGTATTTTTTTCAGATCCTGTATCTTACTCTACTGCATGTTTATATTTTCTAACCTGCTATGAACTGTTGAGATGTATTGTGCTCGCTCCTGTCCTGACTGGACCTGTTGATAAATTTTACAGATAGCCTGGAGGTTGCCTGCTAGCCTAGAGGAGACACAGTAGAGGTTGTATAGATAGCTAGGATTTTGCTTGTAGCTTGTTTTCAGTTGTCTTGAGTTGTATTTATAGATTACTGTATTTGAGCTTTGAGTTGTATTTCTGGGTTGTGTATTTTAGACACTTAGACTTCTATCTGCTGTATCTCTTTTGGATTTCATGTTTTATCTATCTTCCATTATGCTCTACCTTAGATGTGATTGAGTTTACATTCTGCTATGTCACCTACATTCGGGGAGTATAAACTGCTTAGCCTTATACTGTTAGATGCATGAGACCTAGGACAGCGTTCTACCACCGACAATGAGGCGTAGGCTGGGCATTGTTACGTAATCGTACCCTCACAGTGGGTGCGGGTCGTGACACATTTTTAGTGGTATCCCATGCAGGTCGAGACAAGAAGTGTAGTGCTATTCGAACTAGAGTACCACTACAGCCTGCAGTAGGATTAGGATATATTTTTGAAGGTACTCAATCACAGTTAGGCCTCCTTGAGAGATTCCTGGGACGACCCTTGAGAATCTTATTTTAACTTCGATTTGAAAACTCTCTTCCCCTGATTTGATTTATCCTTACTTTCTGTTGTTGAATTTGATTTTGATGGATTATTGTTGAATTTGAGTTTGTATTTATTGATTTTGATGGAAGATTGTTGAATTTTGAATCTTGATGTTAGTGGTTGAATTTGTGTCTGTATTTATATGATTTTTGATGGATTATTGTTGAATTTTGAATCTTGATGTTAGTGATTGAATTTGAGTCTGTATTTATATGGTTTTTGATGGATTATTGTTGAATTTTGAATTTTGATGTTAGTGGTTGAATTTGAGTCTGTATTTTTATAATTTTTGATGGATTATTGTTAAATTTTGAATCTTGATGTTAGTTGTTGAATTTGAGTTTGTATTTATATGTATATGTACATTTTTTTGGAATTAAGGTATAACCTGATAACATACTTGATAAGGACAGTGAGAAAGGTAAAAGTCTACTTTATTATGGAATTTAGAATTTATTGCAGTCATATTTGCTAGCATGATAAGGACGTAGAGCCTCATATAGCTATACTTACCTTAGTTATGAAATCTAGATTTTCTTGCAGCCATACCGGGTGGCGTGGTAAGAATTCTAGATAACATGATTATAGGGTGTATGCCTTATTATGGAGTCTATCGTTTATTGCAGCTATGCTTATTGGCGTAGCAGAATTCTGACAATATAATTTCAGGAAGACGCATATGATTATCAGATTGTACCTTAAATATTTTTTTTGAACATATTTTCTCTACTTTTGTTTCAGTCCTTCAAAAAAAAAAGAATTGTTATTTGTTTGTTTTGTTTTGTTTCTCATTATTTAACTTAGGAGTGGCTTTAGCTGTTTTTATAAACTTTGTGTAACTTCTTACTATGAGTTTCTTCTTAATACAATGAATCGATGATTTTACTAGACCTTATCTTGGATTTGATAGTTTAGCTCTGGGTTTCAAAATGGTTTCTTCTTTTAAACGGATAAGCAGAACAGATTTTATCGTTATTTCCTTCTTGCTACTATCCTTGTATTAAATAATAATAATAATAAAACTGTCTTGATTTCACCAATCACCTACTTGCAATCTTGGTAGGAATCTAAATGTTAGTCGTAACGTAGAATTAATTTTTATATTGGGACATGAGAATATATGAATATATATATATATATATATATATATATATATATATATAGCAGACACTTGCCTGATACGTATGCATGCTACACTTTGATTCCCACCTATCTAAATACATATTAATATGTTGTTGATGTTAAATTGTCAAAACCCCAGTATTTCAGGTTCTCTGCTTTTTCCAGCTTAAATTCGTAATTTAAATATAAATTTCATGTTATTAGTTATGTTTACATCACTGCGCATGTATGTTATACGTAGGGTTTCAATTCAAAAAAAAATTTTTAGTTGAGTTTTGTGTTTGAATTTGTCAAATCTAAGACTGTGTGCATATTAACCCTTAATACTGGATTTTAAATGTTAGTTCAATTTGTTGTTTTCAATGTAATATTTCGAGCTATATACATTGATGTATGTAGGAATATAACGTTAGGTTTCACATTCTTACATGTTAGGTTGTGATAAACATTGGGTTGGTTTGATGTTGAATTTCTCCAAAATCCTAAAACTGAATACATGTTAACATTTTTTTTTACATTGATTTCCATGTTTAGTTCAATTTCAGATTTAATATGTAATATTGCACTGTAAGCATAGCTAAATGTATGGATAGTATGTTAGGGTTTCTTCTCTATCATGTTAGGATGTATAGGAAGCATTGAGTTAGTTGTGATGTTTCAAACCCCTAAAATCTGAAACTGTATTATGTTAATATTACACTGGTTTAAATGTTAGCTTATTTTCAGATTTTGTATGTAAATGATGAACTAAAACTGGATTTAACCTTTCAATACTAATCTATAACCATGTACAAGGAGACACACACCCTAACTTAGTATACACTGCCATGTAAACCTAACCTTTCCTCTCTATGTTATGTTCATATACCTATATAGATATATATAGAGTTTAGGCATACATGTTATAATGTATATAGATACATAACTAAGTCTCTACCTCTTTATATATGTATATGGTTAGCCATGCATGTTATGAGTAAACAGGTTGTGTATTGTAGACTGTTTAACCAATATGCCATGAGTAGTGTAACTTGATGGCTATTGTTTTGGAACCCAAACCCTCATATACTTTCATGTATATTTCACATACACACATGCCTACTATCTAACCATATGAACATGTCCACATACACCCATACACACACAAACCACATGACCTTTACATAATGCTAGTTTTTCTCTCTCTAACACACTCTCTATATATATACATATTGTGATTGGATTTTCATGCAAGTGACTTTCATTCTTTAACTTTTGATTTTGATTTTTCTGAACCCTTTATAGATAATTGGTAGTTACCTTCCTTTATTTTTTTGATAAGTACCAGTTTTCACATAGGATGGTAGACTGTCTTACAGTTTTGATGATTTGTTATTCTGTGTCTTTTCCGGTTTAACACCCTAGACTGCTTGTGTGTTTTGATACCCTATGACCGTTTCGGTTAGCATGACTAGTATACCTAGATGAGACTTTCACTACCACCGTATGCCATTACCCTGTATGTTGTTATTTTTTTAATCATATGTTTTATTTAAGTTCTGGGACTTGATTATGGGGGTTTGACCTAGAAGGAGTATGAACATTTTAATTTCGAGGACGAAATTTTTATAAGGTGGGTAGGATGTGAGCACCCTGAATTTCGGGTTGATTTTTTTTTAATTTTTCTGATTGATTTAGTTTCAATAAATAATTATTCTGTTTATTATTTTTAAATGTACATTTCCGTGCCTTTGATATTTGGAGTGTCAGGGATGTTCAACTCTGGAAACCTTCTTCACGAGTTTTGTAGTGGACAAGATTACCTTCATGATGGAATATAATGTCCCATCCAAACTTGTTCCCTTGTACTCTTTCTGCTTCGCACAACTTCGGGTCGATTTAGACCATTTGATTATTAATTAATTTTCCCACTCTTTTCCTTGATCATTATTAGCACGTTACCGTGACTTTTGAATTGGGAGCACCAGACCAGACATTCTATTGAAACCAACTCATCATGCATGATCTACTCGAGACGCTCTTCACCCATGACCTTCGTGTCCCACTCAGACACACCATTTTGTGCTCCATTTGCTTCGTACAACTTTTCTGACACGTGACCCGATTCTATTTCACCCCACGGTGTCACATTCATTTTCCAACTTGATTTGTGGGTACCCTGTCGACCAAAACCTGTCAGCCCCAAATCTGGACATGGCCCACATTGAGCCTACTATTTGCATGACACTTGTGTCCCATTTATTGGAGTCTCCATGTGCTACTTATTTACTCATGATCATCAACACCTATTTTTATTCGATTATTTCGCAATGTCCGGTTTTGATCCAACCCGGTTTGACCGAACCCAGTCCAAGCTCTATGTTACTCTCCATCATGACACCCTCAGCCTCATTATCCTTGAAAAATATCAAGTACCCTTTCTACCTATTTTTTTATATTTAATAGAAAATTCTATTGATATTAAATCCTATAGGAATGACCTATTTTTCCTATGTTTAAATCCTAGCCATAGGTTCCTCCCATTTAATCCTATCCATTAATTCCTACATGTAAACTTTCCCTCCACCCTTACACTCACTGGCCGGCCCTAAAATTTAGGATTGGCTTTTCTCTCTCTCTTCCTCTCTCATTAACTCTCACACAACAATTATTATTCTTCTTTCTTCTCTCTCTCCAACTCTATTTTTCCAACACCCATTCCCTCCTCACTCACTCCTGGCCGAGCCCGACACTCTCCTCCTCCTTCTGGCCGAGCAGGGCGGCCACCACCGAGCTCTTCTCCTCCTTCTTCTTCACACATCATCACCACCACCACCACAATGAATAAACACCACCATCATCATCCTCCATTCCACCATTCTGCCACCTCCGCCGTACGGCGCCTCCACGTCCGCCGCACCCCTGGCTGGACCTCGCCTGACTGCCCCCGACCGCCATGCTCTGCTGGCCGCATCGTCGTGCGCCTCTGGCCGCACCACCAGCTGCGGCAGCACAGCGGCAGCAAGCAACGGCCACAGGCCGCGCGCGATGGCAGCGCTGGCTGCACGCCGCCGCCGGCCGCCGTACCTCCGATGACCCCCACACGGGTGCACCCCACTCTGGCGAGCACTTCCATGGCGGCCACCGTCCTCCGGGACGCGCCGTCGAGGCGATTCGTGCGTTTCGCAAGAAGTTCCGTCGTGACGCGCGCGGGATCGATCCAAATTTTGTGTTCCGTCGTAGCGACTTCGTGCATATTTTCTCGAGAATTCGACCGTTGGATCGGCAATTTCTTTGCTCCATCACAATCTCGGTATATCCACCTTCACTCCTGTCAATTATCGTCCGTTGATTTTATCGTTTGATACATCAAAACCGGCCACCAAGTTGACCGTTTAAATTGTATTAATTTTGGACAGTTTTGCGGAGTCAACTTCGTCAGCTTGTACCTCCTCCACCGCAGCTCCATTTGGCATGCTACCAGTTCCTGTGCGAAGCTGGTATAACCCTCTTGCTACCCCTCCAGTTTTATTTCATTGTGAGCTTGTTTGATTGGTTGAATTCGACGCCAAAGTTGGCCGTCCGAATTCGTAATTTCCAACTTGTAAAATTCTATTTTTGAACACGGGACTCCAGATTTCATTTCTGACACCACCAGTAGACTCGTGGCGTCGTTTTGGCTTGTTTTTATATAAAATTTGTTAGATTTGGAGGACATGGACCCTGGCACATTTTTCGGTGCAAAGTGGGTCCCACAGTCCGGGTCAACGGGACTTTTTGACGTCGGCTCATCGAAATCCAATTCCGGATATACCGCTGAGTTCGTATCGTCATTCTAGACTCGTTGACATGTAGTTTGCTAAGTTTTGAGAACATTGGCTCCAGCACGTATTTTCGTGCAAACCAGAATTCCAAGTTCTGGTCAACGGACCAAATTGAGATCGGGTCAACGGAATCCAATTCCGGAGATACCGTTGGGTTCGTATCGTCATTCTGGTTTCGTGAACATATAATTTGTTATATTTTGTAGACTTATTTTCTTGTACGTTTTTCGGTGCAAAACGGTTCCGACACGGATAACGTTTTTGATCCGAAATTACCTTTTTGCCCTTGTGTCCAAATTGGACCGATGGGTAGGCTATCCTAGCTAATTTGACCATTCTGGACACGTTGGCAATGTTTATTTCATCATCCGACAATATTTGTTGATAATTTCTCTGAGTTTAACCTTTTTATAATTTATTAATAATTAATTCTTATAATGTTCGTATTTCGGGATTAGTGCAACAAAACTGAGATCAGTCAATTCCAGTGATCTCACATCGTTGAAATTGACAAGATGGACACGTGGATCACTATAATAAGATTATCAACTTTACCGTTGATCATCTTATCTCGATTGCGTGTCGTAAGTTTCGACGTACGAATAACGAAGTACACTTTATATCTTTAATAATTAGACTAGAATTGACCCTGTTTGACCAGAGTTGACCAGTTGACCAAAAGTCAACTGTAAGTCAATACTTGACCTAGTTTGACTAGATTATTGACCGGAGTTGACCTAGAGTTATTTTGACTTAGAAGAACCTAGGATAATATAGATTGCTTGTAGAGATTTATTTATTACAACTTGAACTCCTTGTAACCTGTGTTGCTTTAAATGGGACTCTGTAGCTTCAGTTGGACCCTCCTATACTTATCAGCTGTTCAGGTTATCAGGCGAGTACATTCTCTGATCATTTCATATCCTGCTTAGAATTATATTCCTGCTTTAGATTACCTTACTTGATGCTGTCACGACATTATCACGGATTAGTACTATATGGATCTCTTCATGCGATGTTATCCCCCTCGGGAGCATCGGGTACGTTGTGTCATGTACGTTTCACTTTCATCATGTACTCCTGTGCTTTCACCATACATGTATACTCCTGTGAATCATGTACTCTCATGTTTACGGAGCCCCATGTATACTATCATGTGCACCCTTTCATGGGCCCTATGTGATATCCTGTATAATAACATAACCTGCTTAGATCCTTGTGTATTGATTGAGGAAAACGGGAGAGTGCTAGTAGTCATGTGAACAATTCCATAATAGTATAGATCATGTGAAACTCTTTAGTGTAGATCATGTACTAATCTGTTCCGTTCACATGTGCTATCCGGTACTCTACATCACTAGCCACTTTTAGTTCTCTATTTATAGTAGATATTTCTATTACAGTTCTCTCTCTGTTTACATACTGTATTTCTTTCAGATCCTGTATCTTACTCTACTGCATGTTTATATTTTCTAACCTGCTATGAACTGTTGAGATGTATTGTGCTCGCTCCTGTCCTGACTGGACCTGTTGATAAATTTTACAGATAGCCTGGAGGTTGCCTGTTAGCCTAGAGGAGACACAGTAGAGGTTGTATAGATAGCTAGGATTTTGTTTGTAGCTTGTTTTCAGTTGTCTTGAGTTGTATTTATGGATTACTGTATTTGAGCTTTGAGATGTATTTCTGGGTTGTGTATCTTAGACACTTAGACTTCTATCTGCTGTATCTCTTTTGGATTTCATGTTTTATCTATCTTCCATTATGTTCTACCTTAGATGTGATTGAGTTTACATTCTGCTATGTCACCCCCATTCGGGGAGTATAAACTGCTTAGCCTTATACTGTTAGATGCATGAGACCTAGGACATCGTTCTACCGCCGACACTGCGGCGTAGGCTGGGCGTTGTTACGTACTCGTACCCTCACAGTGGGTGCGGGTCGTGACACGGGGATACCGGTATACTGCGACAACCAGACGACTACAGCGGTGGCATCAAATGACCTCTTCAATGGAAAGAAGGGGACTGTGCGGTTGAAGCACAGAGCAGTACACGATCTCATCAAGAGGGGTGTTATTACAGTAATTGATGTTCGGAGTCAGGAGAACCTGGCGGATCCGTTTACCAAGGGCCTCAAGTGCTAGTTGGTCGATGACACAGCTTGTAAAATGGGCTTGAAGGCATTCTGATATTATGTTATTACATTCCTACCATAAAGTTTTATGCTATTAGTTCAAAGAAAAATCTACTAGGCATCTAGCTTTTGGTTCAAGGGAGGACTATTAACCGGAAGAATATCAGGAATGGTGGGTACTTGTCCTCTGTGGCAAGGATAGGTTACGGACCTACAACCACTGTTGTCTACTATTATTTTCTGTGGAAAATGGATCCTGTGGAAAGGTTGGCTTAAATGCCTTAATGAGTTCTCAGACAGAGTGAATGCCTGGAGTGCTTTACAGGAAGCACGGTAGTGCAGTACTACAAGGAGTGTAACTCCATGCTACAGTGAAGTGACTTCACCATGAGGTTCCCAGGTAGGGGTAATGCCTCAACTTTGCAAGCTAAGTCACAGCGGAGTAGCACCGCAAATAGGCAGGTAGCCTAATGCTGTATGATATTCGTAATAAAGAGAGGTAGACAGCACTAAAAAAAGGATGATGTCCTCATGTTACAGTGGTATGACACCACGAAGAGGTACCAGGTAGGGTAAAGCCTCGACTTTGTAAGCCATGTCATAGCGGCATAATACCGCACGGAAGCGCAAGGCTTCATGCTGGGTAGTTTGGCACTATAAAGAGGCCTGTGACCTCATGCTACAGTAGTATGACACTACGATGAGGTACCCAGGTGGGGTAATGCCTCGGCTTTAAGCCATGTCATAGCGGCGTAGCACCGCAAAGAATCGCAATGCTTCATGCCATGACTCTTTATAAAGAACTCACCTATAGTGTATGGACAGAGATATCAGGCTGTCTCTTGAGGATAAATTTGTAGACCCCCAAAATTATATACTGAAACCAGGCTGGCACAAGGCCTTAATTGTGCAGCCAGAAGCACAGTTGATGTCATTATGTGAGTAGGAAGAATTACAGTTATGGTGCAGAATTCAAGGCTTAGTCCATTCTTGTATCATGCTGTTATTTAACCTATGTGGGAAGATTCAAGTCGTAGCGACATCTCTCCTAATGCATAATGGACAGTCACTGTGGGAAATGCTCAACTCATATATTAAGATATGTGGTGGATTGTTGGTGTTTTTTTCTTTGGACTAGGAAAGATAGTCCCACATCGGCTACACCAAATGGTGAGTATCTCAATATAATGCATTATTTGTGTTGAGGTGTGCACATGAGGTGTGGTGGGGCACAAGTGTGTGCTATGTGGGAGTATTTTCCTAGAAGGAAAAAGGATTAATTCCAACAAGGATGCAAGTTAATTTTTGTTATGTGGACTCGGACTCGGATACAGACTCCATGATGTCTCGTGCATGCCCGGGAGTGTTCGGGGGGTAGGCGTGGACAGGCACACGTCTATGCTGATTGTAGGATGATCTAAAATATCAAACTCTATTTTTAAGTATTGGTATTTTAGTCCCACATCGGATTGGTGAAGAGGTGAAGTCTCAACTCTAATATATAAATAGAGCCCCTTGGCCTCCTTTGGAAGATGCACCAAGAAGAGAGTTAAGGGAGTCTGTAAAGTCCAGGAAGCCCGTTCAAGTCTCAAATATTGACTTACGAGCATTCCAGAAGTTCTTCGTGAACTTGCTGGTTCCTGGGAGCAGATCGTGTTGGGACGAATCTTGCTTTGAGCAACGGTAATCTTAATCACCCCAGCAAGAACATTTCTTCTTTCTTCTTTCTTCTCCTTCATCTGAGTTGTAACTCAGTTCTGTCCGTCTGTAACTGCAATTACGAGGAAGAACGTGAGATTTATTTTTCTGATTATTGTTGCTTTTGTAATCAGATTCATATTATAGTATTCCTCTTCTGGATCTCGAGAACTATCAGAAGGTGAACGTATATTGAACCTCTGATCTCGACATAGAGTCTACCATCTTTGGTCAAGCCCCGAGACTAACAATTCTTTCATAATGATAAGCCTACCATTGAACGTACATGGACCACCTTGAAGTATTATCTCCATAACCCCCTACATTCTAAATCGGACAAAATAAAAGCGTTTGTTTCGAGCGAAGAATTCAATGCTCCCTTTAGGTCTCCGAACACAATTAGCATATGTGCATATTTGGCCATAGAACGGTCGATTTTCTAACACATATGAATAACCGTATGCTTCAAATATTCCATCGTTTCAGCAGTTCCTCCTTCGTAAAAGAGGCTCTAAGTCCAGTCCCCACCTTCTTTGGTTACAAAATTCATCTGGCCACTAGTATGAGCATAACATGGGTGACATATGTACATCCAGGATTTACTCCTGTTGTAATCAACCATCGGATCCTTCCCTTTGTCCGATTCAGACGGGATTCGATCGGGACGCCTTATTGCGTGCACCATGTTACTTCGTTATAGGTTGAGATGCCTCCGTCCTTCCCACCGTATTCCGCACCGTCACCAGTTTCTTGGACAAAGAATCGGTTGTCTCTACACTACCAGAATAAGTCATTTTAGCGATGCAATTAGCGACGCTTAGCAAAAACGTCGCTATGTTTTAACAATTTAGCGACGTTATTATATAACGTCGCAAGACGTCACTATTGGCGACGTTAGGCGACGTAGCGCGACTACGTTTTATATTAAAAAATATTTGTTGCGGATATGTCGGTGAACGTCGCTAATATTACTAATATTAGCGACGTTTACCGACATTTTTAGTAAGGCATCGTTAATATCAATAATATTAGCGACGTTTACCAACGTTTAATAAAGACGTCGCTCAATTGAAAATATAGGTTTGAGTTTTCATTCCCTCCATTATTTTGATCCCTTCCCCCATTTTTTCGATTCCTCGGCGACCCCCCCGGCCCCGGACCCTCGGCGACCCTCGGCGACCGCCTACGGCCCTCGGCGGCCTCCTCCTCCCTCGGCTCCCCCTCGGTGACCCCCTCCCCCACTCAATCGGCTCCCCCTCGACGACCCTCGGCGACCTCCTCCTCCCTCGGCTTCCCCTCCGCGACCCTCGGCGACCCCCTCTGGCCCTCTGCTCCCCCTCAACGACCCGCTCCAGCTCCCCTCCGTCTCCAGCTCCCCTTCGACGACCCTCGACCTCCATCTCCAGCTCCCCTCCGTCTCCAGCTCCCCCGTCGACGACCCTCTCCTCCCCGACTAGGTAAACTCTAACCCTATGACTGTGCCCAGCTACCCCGTGTCTATATCTGACACAACACGACACGAGACAGACACTTGTACACGAAGCCCTATGACTGACCTACCTCTGGACACAACACGACACGAGACAGACACTTGTACATGTATGCTGTGTATTTTGGACACTCATGTCCAGTTTTATGGACACGTGGACACCCTCTTGACACGTACACATGTATGTTAACCTCTGTACACACTTTTCTTTCATTTTAAATAAGTATATATAGGTATTTTTGTGTATTATTGTATGTACATATATGTATAGGTATACTCATTGTATCTTACAGTTCATATGAAGAAAACTGAGATTTCACAATGGAACTTGGATTTTGATACATGAAAACTATCATTTGGGATTGAATGAAATATGTATAGGTTTGGGTAATGTATATATATGAACTGAGTTGCATGATATGATAACTGAGAGTAGGTCTCTAAAATGAAAAGTGGGTTTGAAATGTAACCTTTTTATCTGCTTTCGAAAATGTACTCAAACGAGATGATGGTTCCTTTAATTAGCTTGCTTATGTTACAATTATATTCTCTGTGAATATCGATCTTAACAGATGGCACCCATGACCCGAGCAGCGACACGTCGTTTGAGGGAAACACGGATTGTTGAGTTGGCTCCTCCTATTGTTAAGAAGGAAGTGGCACCGATAGCTAGTGAGACCGGGAGTTCCATTCATCCAGCACCTGCAGTGGAATGGCGCTTTCCCGTCGTCGATCCCAATTTTTTGAAGATGTTGCGTGATGGTATCATTGAGCGTATGCGTGAGCTGCGTGGTCGTCATTAGTGTAGTTTCATGGATATATTTTGTGTTGGACTATTAGTACTTATTACCAGCTGTACTTGTTTTATGGAGATGAGTTTATGGACTTAATTATGCACTTATTACCAGCTGTACTTATTTTACGGAGATTAATTATGGAGATTAATTATGGACTTATTACCATTTGTTTTATGGAGATTAATTAGGCTAAGTCTTCTGTGTGGTCAATTCTGATACACTATGGTTATATGGTTATGTCATGTGGCTAATTATGGACTTATTACCATTTGTTTTAGGATATGTCCTGATTAATGCGCCTATTACTTTTACAAGTGTTTCAATGATGTGCATGTATCTATCTTACAGAATTATCCTCAAATGGATATGGATCTGAATTACTATCTGCGGAATCGTTCTTGGATGTACAACCGTCATCCTGATAACATGTGTGGTGTGCGGGATGACTTCATAGAGGGTGTACAGCAGTTCCTGCAGTTTGTCAAGGCGTTCCCTCAGTAAATGGACGGTACCAAAATTAAGTGTCCGTGTGTGAGATGTCGCAACTTGAAATATCATCCAGAAGTGGAAGTCACGTATCATTTATACTCGAAGGGTTTCATGTCGAATTACTATCAGTGGAGCGCGTACGAAGAACTTGTGTCTTTAGCATCGGAGTACGAGCCTTATGTGGATGTCCACAACCACGCTGCTTACGACAATGGGTTGGTGAACATAGTTTTTGAGGCGACGGGGCCTAGTTTCGATCCGGACAATCATGATGCACCTGAGGAGGCACCGAACGCCGATGCTGCAAAGTTCATAGAGTTGCTGGAGAATGCAAGGACTCTATTATATCCTGGTTGTGAGGATCATTTACCGTTGGAGGTGGTTACAAGATTGTTGAGCATCAAGTCCGATTTTAATATATCGCAAGATTGCTACATTCGAGTTATGGAGTTGATTATAGAAATATTGCCTGAGGATGCTAAGTTGCCTAAAGACTTTTACCAGTCTAAGAGGATGGTGAGATCGCTCTGGATGGGATATGAGAAAATTGATGCATTTCGCAACGGGTGCATGTTGTACTACAAAGACGAAAAGGATGAAGACGCCAGTAGATTTTGTGGTGTTGATCGCCACAAGGGCAGTAGTAGAGGAAAGTATATCGATGAAAGGAAGCCTACCGATTCGATGCACAACTTGTCGTTGACACCGCGGTTGCAGCAGTTGTTTATGGTGAAGAAAACTGCAAAAAATATGAGTTGGCATAAGCGAGAACAGACCGAAGGAGTGTTGGATCACCCATCTGATGGAGAAGCATGGAAGCACTTTGATAGAGTATCCAGATTTTGCTTCTGATCCGCGTAATTTCAGATTGGGTCTCCGCTCCGACGGTTTTACCCCATTCGAACTTTCGGGATCCCAGTATTCGTGTTGGCCTGTGATCGTCACTCCGTATAATCTACCGCCTTGGATGTGCATGAAGACTCCGTATATGTTCCTCACCGATATTATCCCAGGTTCGAACAATCCGAAAAGGAACATCGATGTATATTTACAGCCATTGATTGATGAGTTGAATCAGTATGGAAAGTAGGTTCCAACACGTACGATGTATCTAGAAAACATAATTTTCAGATGCAGGCAGCACTTATGTAGACTATCAACGACTTTTCGGCCTATGGTATGTTACCTGGATGGAGCACGCATTGTCGTCTTTTATGTCCGTATTACATGGACCGTACTAAGGCTTTCTGTTTGAAACGCGAAGGCAAACCGTGCTTCTTCGATTATCATCGACAATTCTTGCCATCAACGTATCATTTTGAGATCGGCACATCGGAATTCCATTTTGGACATACCGTTGGGTTCGTATCATCATTCTGGATTCGTGGACATATAATTTGCTAGATTTTGTAGACTTCTATCCTGACACGCTTTTCGGTGCAAAGTGTGTCCAACGGCGGACATCATTTTGACCCGAAATTACCGTTTTGCCCCTGTATCTAAATTGGACTTATGGGTAGGCTATCCTAGCTGATTTGACCGTTCTGGACACGTTGGTGATATTTATTTTATCATCCGACAACATCTGTAGATTTTTGATTATGTATTATCCTTAATTTATAATTAATTATTTTTCTAGATATTGTTAATTTCTGGTTTTGAATTTTTATATATATTTTAATTTCTGTAAAAATCTTAGAAAAATTATATTTAAATATTATGTTAATTTAGCTAATTTATTATAATTTTTCTAGCATTTAATAAGTACTTTTGGTATTTTATAAAAATAGGAAAATAGAACTTATTTTCAGTATATTTATGTTTGCTGATTTTTAATAAATATTTATGAGGGTTTATAAATCCCAGAAAAATTAGTATAAATTTCTATAATTAACAAGGATCATTTTGGTACTTTATTTTATATATATTTGAGCTTTTTGTCTATCTCTAAAATTGTTGGAACTTAGTGTACCGTTTGATTTATTTACTGAGTAGTTACAACTTGCAAGTTTTTGCGTTGATTTGAGTTGTTATAGTATTGGACCTCACCCCGCACTAGTATAAAGATCCTAGGAAGTTAGTTTGTGTATAGTGGCACTCCACATTAGACTTTTATGCTAGGTCCCCACTTGGCTAGTATCCAGTCAGGAGTCGTGTCACACCACTAGTGTATTATTGAACATAGCTTAGAACTGAGTTTGTATATCATTATTGACAGGACACCGGACATCTATATCTTTATACTAGTATTCTTGCTTTGCTCGAGGCAAGTACATCTACACACTCATTTACTGTCTTTTAATGCTAGAACATGTATTAACCCTGTTAAAATACTACTTTCTGAATAACTGCAAGTTAAATCTTCACGTGTTACATTAAATTGGTCCCTACCATGCTTAGGACAGTTATCATATCTTCTCATGTTCCTTACTGGTTCTCAGTACATGTTTTACTATGCTTTTATACTACTCGAAGTATTCACATGTTTCATATTGTTCCCAGTACCGGCTATGCTTACATTACTCCCAGTGTCTCTCACATGTTTTACTGTTCTCGTATCTCTCACATGATAGAATATGGGTTATAGGGAAACTGATAGTAGTGTACGTGATCATGACCCCCCTACAGTAGCGAGCTCGGTCGCATTTTATATGCATACCTTGCCGCAGGCCATTATCCCGCATTTCTGTACGGATGTACACCTATGCCTGTTGACTTGTACGTATGTACATTTTATTTACATGTACCACAGTACATTGTACATCTATTGACCGATCACGTGCCTGCTACAGTTTTAAACATTACATATACATTTATTTTTATGACATATGTATCCTTGCCATGATAGATTATGAGATATACCATGATTCCAGATATGCCATGTTCCCTGTGTTACTATGATATTGTGATCCCAGTTGTACCATGAGACCATGTTTCTAGTATTTCCTGTTTTATAGACTTATCACACCATGTTTCTTGTTGTACATCTCTTTCATTATATGTTCAGTACTTTAGTTGTAGAGGTTGTACTTGCTCCCGTCCTGACAGGATAACGTTGTAGGTTTACTTTTCGAGAAGGAAACGCTTTGTGTTACATGTTATGGTACTGCATTGAGGACCTAGCCTTAGCTCCAGTAGAGGCCCCAGCGGGGAACCTTGCTTAGATATCTTTCTCGTGTTTTGGGACTTAGACTTTGGTATGTACTTATATTTGGATACTGGACTTTGTCTCCAGTTAGATACTTTGGTTATGTATTATTAAGTCTGTACTTGTTACCTTCGCTTATAGATGCTGTGTTGTGATGAACTTTAATTATGATTTTAGAACTGTTAGTAGCTTAGATCATTTATTGTCTATTCTTAGAACAGCTTACTGCGCTTTAACCAAGCGTAGACTGGACATGGCTCGGCCCGGCCCAACTATTTGGGTAACGGGTCATGACAGTAGCTGGCTGAGTCACTCCCCCGCTCTCCAGTATTCTGGTTCTGGGGCGTGACAAGGTTTTAGTGGTGGCCCATGCAGGTCTGATTTCAGACTTGTGGGGTGTTTTGATTTATAGGATGTCTCAATCACATGTGTTCTCCCTTGATCTCATGATTCGTTCCGGTATCCTTTGACTTCATTGATCCTTCATGTCCGGTCGTTTGATTGTTCTCTTGTCCCTTTTCTTAGGGGCACCTCGTCCGTATCTGTTAGAGCTGGACAACAACATGGACAACCTGACCCTGTCGGTCAGCAACAAGAGCCGGTACTAACTCAAGAGGCTACCCAGGAAGAAGTGATCGTGGAAGCAGCAGCTGGATCGCAGTATCCGGATGTTCCACCCCCACCAACAGTTCCACCTACCCAAGTGGACACACCATCCCTTCTGGAGATCATGAGAGGGATGATGGCTACTCAGCAACATCAGATGCTGGCCCAGCAACGCATGCACACTCAGCTGCAAGAGCAGAATGTGCTACTCAACCAAGGATTACAGACGGCATTGGAAAGAGGGGCGAGGACAGATTCAGGAGCGTCAGCCCGGTTTTGCAAGTACAACCCCCGCCGTTTCGAGGGCACGGAGGATGCCACCTCAGCAGATGCATGGCTTAAGGATATTGAGACTATTTTGACAGCAGCTAAGGTGTCGGCAGAAGAACGTGTGGATCTAGTAAAGTTGTTACTTCAGGATCTCGCACGTGATTGGTGGGAATCAGAGGAAGTAGGCATCAGACGTCCTGTTGCTTGGGACGATTTTACTGCAAGGTTCAAGACGAAGTACTATGGAGTTGTAGCACAGTTTGAGTTACAACAGAAGTTTATCAGCCTCAGGCAGGCTGGCAAGACGGTAGATGCTTATGCAGCAGAGTTCTGCAGATTGAGTAGGTTTGCCCCAGAGATGGTAGCAACGGAACGCCAGAGGGCAATGAGGTTCCAGCATGGGTTTCATCTTGAGCTCTTGCAATTGATAGAAGGGCACAATTACCAGACTTTTGATGAGATATTGACGGCGACTCGAAGGCATGAGATCACCATTCAGAGGCTTGCGGCAAGGACTGGGGGTCCGAAGAGATCCCACAGTCAGATAGAAGGAGGAGGGGGAGCAGCGCCCCGAACAACAGCACCATCCCCTGGCATTCGTGTCCACAATGTGGCGATACGAGGGCCAGTACCACCACCCAGGCAGCAGCAACAGCAACAGAGGAAGAACCAGCAACCCCCGACGGGCTGCACTTATTGTGGAAAGATGGGACACACTAGAGATGTGTGTCAGATATTGAATGGACTGTGTCTGATATGTGGAAACCCAGATCATCGGGTTACCACATGTCCCATGAATTTGAGGTCAGGAGGACCAGGGCAGCAGTTTCCTGCTCTGCCAGCACCAGGGGCAGGGCAGTATCGAGGACCAGCATTGGCAGTGAGGCCGTTGGCGCAGCGTCCGTTAGTATCACAGGCTCAGATGTTTCGGCAGCAGGGGCCGCCGATGCAGTAACACCAGTATAGACCACCCCAGCATCATCAAGGCAGGGGCCAGCAGCAGTACCAGGCTAGGCCACAGCATGGGAACCAGCAAGAAGGTCGAGGGCAGGCATTCACACTGTCCTTGGAAGAGGCATTGGCATCGAGAGATGTTGTGGCAGGTAACATTCTCGTCGCCTCATATCCCACAGTAGCATTGTTTAATTCGGGAGCATCCCACTCATTTATATCTGCACAATTTGCGACACGACTAGGAGTGGAGTTCGAGGCATTGCCAGGGAGGTTGAATATACTCACTGGTAGTGGGCTCGTGGGAGTTAGTAGAGTTAGTTTAGCATGTAGTGTTGTAGTGTGCGGGCATCCTTTACCCGCCCGGTTGATAGAATTTTCTGTTGGAAATTTTGACGTTATCTTAGGCATGGACTGGCTGAAAGACAGTCATACGACAATAGATTGTCGTAGTGGAAGTGTATCTTTTGATATTCCAGGCATGGAGAGGTTCACCTTGGTCAGGTCAGAGGCAACTCAGCAAGAGTAGGGAGTAGTAACAGCAATGGAAGAAGTTCAGATTCCGAAGGTAGTTGAAGAATTTCTAGACGTATTTTTCGAAGAACTTCCCGGTCTGCCATCGGTTAGAGATATTGAGTTCAGCATAGAATTGGCGCCTGGAACTAAACCAATATCCGATCGGGTTTACAGAATGGCAGATTCAGAGTAGGCCAAGGTGTATCAGCACATAGAGAAATTGAAGGAGAAGAAGTTTATCCAAGCTTGCATATCGCCATGGGCAGCACCAATGGTACTTGTGGGGAAGAAGGATGGGACGTCCAGATTATGCATTGATTACATGAAGCTTAACGCGACAACAGTAAAGAACAAGTACCCATTACCCAGGATCGACGACTTATTTGATCAGTTGAGCAAGGCTAGAGTTTTCTCCAAGATAGATCTTCGTTCAGGGTACCATCAGGTGAGGGTTAGGAAGAAAGATATTCCCAAGACAGCATTCAGGTCGAAGTATGGGCATTATGAGTTTTTAGTAATACCGTTTGGTTTGACCAATGCTCCAGCTATCTTCATGGATTTGATGAACCGCATCTTTATGCCGTACTTAGATCAGTTTGTCGTTGTCTTTCTTGATGACATACTCGTATATTCTGCTAGTGAAGAGGAGCATGAAGACTACCTCAGGAAAGTATTGCAGGTTTTGAGAGAGAACCAGTTGTATGCCAAGCTCAGCAAGTGTGAGTTCTGGACGGATCACATTTCATTTTTGGGTCATATTGTATCAGGAGCTGGAGTAGCAGTGGATCCCAAGAAGGTAGAAGCGGTAGAGAGTTGGCCAGTACCCAAGACCGTAGCTGATGTACAAAGTTTCTTGGGATTGGCAGGATATTACAGAAGATTTGTGTCAGATTTTGCAAGGCTTTCAGCACCCATGACCCGCTTGACCCGGAAGGATGTACCATTCGTTTGGTCGGCAGAATGTCAGGCATCATTCGAGACTTTGAAGCAGAAGTTGATATCAGCGCCTATTCTTACATTGCCAGTTGGACCCGGAGGTTTTACAGTATATTGTGATGCGTCAGGTAAAGGACTTGGATGTGTCCTCATGCAGCACGGAAAGGTGATAGCATATGCATCTAGGCAGCTTCGGGACCACGAGAAGAATTACCCAACTCATGATTTGGAGTTGGCGGCAGTAGTATTTGCTTTGAAGCTATGGAGGCATTACTTATATGGTGACCGAGTGGACATGTACACAGACCACAAAAGTTTGAAGTACATCTTTACTCAGAAGGAGCTGAACATGAGGCAAAAAAGGTGGCTAGAGTTGATCAAGGATTATGACGTGGAGCTTCAGTATCATCCAGGCAAGGCGAATGTAGTAGCAGACGCCCTTAGCAGAAGAGGCGGCGCATTTATGTTGACAACGCAGAGACATATCTTAGAAGACCTTCAGGAGATGGGTATAGAAGTTATACTTCCTAGTGATGTAGGAGTTCTGGCTAGTCTACAAGTTCAATCCGACTTGGTAGGCAGGATCAAGGCAGCTCAGGCATAAGACCCAAGGATTCAGAAGCTTAGGGCAGAATGTGAGTCAGGACTCAGAAAGGAGATGCAAATTCATGAAGATGGTACGCTTAGGTTTGGATCACGTCTATGTGTACCTAGTGGAGATATCAGACAGGAAGTAATGGCAGAAGCTCACAGTTCCCAGTATTCTATACATCCTGGAGGGACCAAGATGTACCAAGATATCAAGCAGCACTTCTGGTGGAATGGAATGAAGAGAGAGATAGCTAGATTCGTTTCCCGTTGCTTGGTATGTCAGCAAGTGAAGGCAGAACAGCAGAGGCCAGCTGGATTATTGCAACCGCTTCCTATCCCGGAATGGAAGTGGGAGCATATCACGATGGACTTTGTGACCGGTTTACCGAGATCGCCAAGTGGTAAGGATGCCATTTGGGTGATAGTAGATCGGCTTACGAAGGTGGCGTATTTTCTTCCTTTCAGAGTAGGACAATCTACAAAAAAGTTGGCAGAGTTGTACATGCAGCAGATAGTCAGGCAGCATGGAGTCCCTGTCAGTATTGTGTCAGACAGAGATACCCGTTTCACGTCGCATTTTTGGAAGAGCTTACATCATAGTCTGGGTACCAAGTTGAGATTTAGCACGGCTTACCATCCGCAGACGGACGGGCAATCAGAAAGGACAATCCAAACTTTAGAAGATATGTTGCGAGCTTGCACTCTGGATTTTGGAGGATCTTGGGAAAGCCACCTGCACTTAGTTGAGTTCTCATACAACAACAGTTATCAAGCCAGTATCCAGATGGCGCCATTTGAGGCACTATATGGTAAGAAGTGTAGATCGCCACTAGCATGGGATGATATCGGGAAAAGGAAGATGCTAGGCCCAGAAATGATTGTTCAGACGATTGAAGTGATTAAGGGAATTAGAGAGCGACTTCGTATTGCGCAGGATCGGCATCGTCATTGGGCGGACCAGCATCGTAGGCCGCTAGAGTTTTCTGTTGGGGACCACGTGTTCTTGTGGATCTCTCCTACCCGTAGGGTTATTAGATTTGGCGTTCGCGGGAAGTTGAGTCCGCGATACGTAGGCCCATTTGCTATTCTTGATAGGGTAGGCGATGTTGCTTATCGTTTGTCCCTTCCACCTTTGTTACGAGAGGTGCATGACGTGTTTCATGTATCTCAATTGCGAAGGTATGTATCGGACCCAAGCCATGTCCTCGATCACTCTGAGCTGGTTGTTGGTACCAACCTGTCTTACGAGGAACAGCCTGTGTCCAGTTTAGACCGAAGAGAGAAGATACTCAAGAACCGAACAATTAGTCTTGTCCGTGTTGCTTGGGGTCATCACTCCTTGGGAGAGTCAACGTGGGAACGTGAGGATGATATCCGATCACGGTATCCACATCTGTTTGACACACAAGGTATATCTTTTTCTGTGTACCTTGATTGTCATGATTCCTCATGCTTATCACCTTATGGGTAGAATTGCTTAATATCGTAGATTGTTAAGTACAGATATGTTACTTGCTATGGACATTATAAAATGATTACTCGATTGAATTGCTTGTACTTAGATTAGTTTAGCCCCGATGTTTCTATCCTGCTTGGATTTCAAATTCCGAGGACAGAATTTTTCTAAGGTGGGTAGAGATGTCACTTCCCGTTCCCAGAATGCGTAGTCATATTCATGTACAACTCATGTGTATTTATTTTAGTATTTATTATGTATTACCCTGTATTTAAAATTCCTTTAATTTATGTTAATTAAGTTTCTGTTAATTAATCATCTGCATTCTATTATCTGCTCTTTAAATTTTTATATTAATTAATTAGCTGCTCTTTAATTTTTATGCTAATTTATTTCCTGTAATTAATTTTCCGTAATTTATTTCTGTATTTTATTTCCTGCAAGTTACTTCTCTGCTTTAGTTTTATTTTCGATTGGATAAGCCCCTTAAGAACCCGGCCCAACTCCCACCTACCACCCCTTTGCTACTTAAAGCTACCCTCTCCCTTCTCTCTCCTCATTTACTCCTTCTTCACCATTACTTCTTCTTCTTCCTTTCATTACTCTCTCCACCTACCAACTAGGCAAGTACATCTTGCTCTACATGAGGACCATATTTTATGGTTCAATATTCTTCCTCTCATGATTCTAAGAGAGTTTAGTGCTTAGTATTTTTGATTTCATTGGTTCATTTCTTGTAGATCTAAGTTATTGTATTTTCGATTGTCTATGGGTTTTGATCTAGCAAACTCCTTTGTTCTCAAGATTTGATGGTTCTATGTCGTAGAGCAGTTCATCCTACCCAATTTTGACCTTTGGAAAGTTGGATTCGGACTTATTTTGACCAAGTTATGGACTTTTGAAGCTTTGGAGTGCAACCATAGAGTTCTTGCTGTTTGGAGAAGACAGTGAGCAGTGTATGCTAGCTTTTTAGCCGCGTCACTGAGCTGTGCGCGCTCTTTAGCACAGTACAGTATGGAGTCCATACGCTGCCTTTTTAGGAAGCGTGTGTCTTGCATACTCTACCTTTTGGAAGCGTGTATCGTATGGAGTTCATACGCTACCTTTTAGGAGCGTATGACTTGCATACGCTGACTTGAATGGTCAGGAGTCGTATGAAGTCCATACGCTACCTTTTGGGAGCGTATGACTTGCATACGCTGACTTGGATGGTCAGGAGTCGTATGGAGTTCATACGCTACCTTTTTTGAGCGTATGACTTGCATACGCTGACTTGGATGGTCAGGAGTCATATGGAGTTCATACGCTACCTTTTGGGAGCGTATGACTTGCATACGCTCACTTGGATAGTAAGGAGTCGTATGGAGTTCATACGCTGCCTTTTGGAAGCGTATGACTCCCATACGCTAGCTTGGCTTGAGCGTAGCTTGACCTGGGCGTACGCTGGCTTGAGCGTAGCTTGACCTGAGCGTACGCTGGCATAAGCGTAGGCTGACATGAAAGTAGCCTGCTTACCCTGGATCTTCTATAGCCCTGTATATTGATATCTTATTAGATGTTTAACGTCCATTTTATATCCTTACGCCTTTTTGCATAAACTTGATATGATCATGATATGTTAGCATTTCTGTTAAATATAGATTGTTACGTAGGATGTACCATGTGTCATGAATTGACTTATAGATACCCGGATTGACTAGAATTAAATCCTGAGAGTTGTAGACTCGACCCCACTGAACGCTAATTGACTTTCATGCCTTGCCACCATTGATAATGATTGTGATCTTGACTAAATTGATCATGCGTTCCTAATTGGAACTAAGAGACTGGCTAGTCGTCTTATTGAATGAAATGAATGAGACACGTTCATGTTATGAACTATTGTACTCGACTGGCTGATCCCGAATATTGACATACATGCACATGCAGGCTTCAATCTATTTATTTATTTATTTATTTAGTTATTTTCTACAAAAGAAGCATGTGTATTTTATGGTCAAGGCATGATTACCGTGGATAAATTTGATTGTTGCATTACGCTATGTAAGACCTGCAACCTAACAGCACTGGTATCGTTGTAGAGTTGTGTATATCGTACCCCGTACGAAAGTACTCATTTGAATGACCATGATCCACGGCATGGGATTTCACTCAACGTAGAGACTATTAAGTTAAATAAAATAATGAGTGTATGGAGAGAATGGATTCCCGAATTCTTACATGGCAGCCCCCTTGGGACGAGTAGTACCCGACGGGCCGGCTGGTTCCCACAGATACTGTAAATCTGCCACACGGGCAGGGAACAGTATCTGCTTTTATTATTATTGTATATTGTATATTGACGGGCGTCCTGCTAGGACTCGTCTAATTCATGCATGGGCCAATTGATCGACTGGATAGACTGGCCTTGCTTGCACATAGTAAGAACTGAGGAATCCCTAATTGCATTATTCCAGGATAACTTGGGACTCATAATAGCAAGCCGTAGGAGTTGATTGGCCGTTCAAGATGATTTGTTTGTGCACTGTACTCTGTTACCTAACTGGGATGATCAGAATGTCAGGACATGACGGGCCGACTTCTGTCCTTGTTTGGTTGGGAGGTTGGTTCGAAGTATCTTGATGTGATGTGAATTCTAGTAGCAAGCAGAGATCTATTGTTATATTCTCTTACTGGTTTTAGTTCTCATGTCGTGCTCCCTTGTGGTACTTGCTATTAGAGGTCTAACCTCTCTGGTTTTGCATGGCCAGATTTAGAGCCAGTTTCTGAGGACTCAGCGTACTTCTACCTCCAGGATGGTCAATACTAGAGGAATGTTCGCAGGAGGTCTCGAGTGGGTTCCTTAACTTCACCACTCGTTTTGTTATCTACTTTATACCTTGCCGTTTGGCACCGACATGTTAGTCGGATTGTCTTGTACTTACTTTTGCATAATTGTAATTAAGTCAGACTGCAGCTGATAACAATTGTGTATACTTACTACATCATCTGGCTGTATTTTGTAAAGCCAGATCTCAAAAACATTTTGACTGAGCGTTTGGGACGCCTTACTGCTTTACCTTACATGTTCTATATTTCTGTTTCTTGTTTGAATAATTGAGACAATAGATGTGTAATGACCATAGTAAGACTTTTATGTAGTATGCACCCCCTCGTCTGGTTAGACAGCATTGATCGTATTATACGGTTTTCATCTACCCGTAATACGTAGCTGGCTGAGTCACTCCCCCGCTCTCCAGTATTCTGGTTCTGGGGCGTGACAGCTATGAGAAACGACGACGGATATCGAGAATCTAATGATGGAATACTGAAAGTATTCAATGCGTCTGGAAAGCCTTCGGGGAAAATAAAGAAGAGATATTTGACTGACGAAGAGCTAAGGGCTATTCAGTTGTATATATTATTCAATTGCGACGAGGATGAAGTGGAGAAGCTAGACGGGTAAGTAATTAATGATGAGTTTACGTCATCTCAATGTAATAGTATAAGCTAATATTATTATACTAATCGGCGGTTGCTTCGTTATTTTTTAGCACATATAATGATGAGTTGAGGTCGGTTAAATCCTACCTAACAGACGAAGCATTAGAACAAGAAATGAGACGTCATTTTCCTTCTTGGTTGAGCGAATATGTAAGCAACTCGGTAATTACTGGCCTCTTCTAATGTAACTGTGCAATAAATAACTTACTATCTCTTCTTTGGTGTTCAGGTCGATCGTCTAATTTCACCAGAGATTGAATTAATTAGAACTCTTGCCAAGGGACCAATTACTTTTGTTAAAATATGGCCAAGTTACTGTGTCAATGGCTTTAGGTTCAAGTCGACAAATGCTCCGATCAGAGACAGCTTCCTGGATCTTGATTCCACGAAAAATAGTTGTTTGTGTTAGGGTTATATACTAAAAGCGTCACTTTTGTAGTAACCTTATTTCCTTAAATTTTGAATGAGAATCATATGGGCAAATGTTTGCATATTGTATTTGTTGCAAGTGTTAATGCAAATGTCTGATATTCTATATTGTAGATAATATGGTGTGTGGTGTCACACAGAAGATCATATTATCAGTTTCTTATGGAGTATATAAATAGTTCACAACCTAGATGGACTTGGACAATCTATTGGAAAGGTTGTAGTGTAATCTGGTATTAGTCTATCTTGACTATTGGTTTACACTAGTACACTTTGTGCGTATTAAACAGGACCACTTGAGGTTGTTCTCTTTGTACTGACTACATAAGAGAACAAACACCTCTGTTATTATGGATGCTTGTGCTCTTAATCCGGATATAATAACGGACATGTATATGCAGTGTGCATTACTTTGACTCATAAAAGAGTGAGATTCATTATGGATCAACAACCTCTATGAATTAGGTAATAATATTGTATGTATGATGGGCTGTTGATTATAAATAGAATCCATGTCCCGATACATCGGGTTGATGATGTCCTCTTAAGGAGCTCATAAGGATTGTCATGTAAACCCTGCAGGTGGAATATATCCGACATGACAAATAAAGTTGAGCGGTACTACTTAAGGATAAAAGATGTCGAATCAATATAGTTGTCAGTAACTTGATTTGATCGACGGACATACGATATCTTAACATGGGAAGCCAAACGAGCATATAATAAAAGGAGCCCACAAACATAATTTGGGATTAGGGAGGTAGTGCAACAATAGCTCATTAGTGGACCAAGCTATTGTTAATGGGCCTGGATTATGTGTTCGGGCTGAACACGGGATATCCAGATCCGTTAGGAGGCCTAACCCTAATTTCTTCTCATGGTCCCTGCTGTAGCCTATATATATCCTCTATTCTCTGGCCGCCAGATTACTGATCAGAAATCTGAAATTTTTTCTAAATTCGTGATTCACGTAAGGAGAGAAAGAGAGGGCTGCCAAGGAGAAGAAAAGGTTGGGAGATCGTCGCCCACACGACGTCCAACTCGAGGAAGGAATACGTGCAAAAGATATTGGGGTCGTCCGCTCGAGACTGCCAGGAATTACTTGTCTCCTTTCCGCCGCAGGTATAATTCGTGAACCCTAGTTTCCGCCTATGAAAGGTTAGAACACGTATTAGATCTATTTAACTTTCTATCGATCAATACGCACACCAAAGGAAGGGTCCTGGGAATCCCCAGTTCCATCAGTTTGTGTATCAAATCTTCGAACTACAAAGACGTCGATCCAGAAAATAATTTCTTTGGCATCTTGTGAGAGATTGTGGAGTTGACATATAATTATGACAGAGAACCAACAAAGATCGTGATGTTCAAGTGTGAATGGTTCGATCCGATTGAAAATCAAGGTTGGAAAATTGACAAGCATGGTCTTGTGGATATAAACTACAAGCGTAGATATTAAGGCTATGAACCATTTGTCCTATCAACTCAGGCTCAGCTCGTGTACTTCACAGCTTATTCGAGACGGGAAGCAACAAAGTCTGACTGGTAGACAGTATGCAAGACTAAAGCTATAAATACTTTTGATGTTGGCAAAAAAGCTTATCAAGAGGACGAGCTACCTCTTGTATCCAATATTGTTGATGTGGACACCACGAAAGTTGTGCATTACACGACTAAAGTAGAAGATGTAGAATTATCCGAAGAGAAAGACGAAGCCGACGAAGGCGAAGATGAAAGTGAAGATGGGGAGGAGGAGGAAGAGGAAGATGAGGTCGAGAAAGACGAACAAGATGAATATTCTGAAGATGATTGAGAGAGATGTACTTTTATTTTCTTATTATGTAGAGTTGGTTATTATCTAGTTTTGGTTACTATCTGTGTAACACCCAGTTTTTCTAAAAGAGGGTAATTTTAAATTTTGTAATTATAATTATTATATAATGATATTTATTTCATATTATGATTTTTAGTGATTTTTAATTATTTTAAACTATTTAAATTCATGACTTGTGATTTTTGGTGATTTACTAGTGAACAGTAGAGACTGCCTACCCTAGAGCCTAGCCATGTAATTAGGGTATTTTTGACATTTTTAGGGTTATTTGAATTTATTATAATTTATTTGAATTTATGGGAATTTATGGGAATTTTTAGGATTTATTTTGGAATTGTTTGGACTAGGTTGACATTGACTAGTTTTGACCCTTGTAGACCAACCTAGAAGCTAACCCTAGTTAGTATGGACTTGGTTAGGTTATATGACTCTATTCTAACCTAAGCTAACCCTTGGTTTAGTCAATAGACTCTAGTTAGCAAGAGGAATTAGAAAGTCATAAGTCATGGCTTATGATTTAGAACCTTTGATAAATCAATTTAAGAATAGCCTTGTAGATTGGCCCAAAGCCCAAGACAATTACAAAACCCTAGCCCTAGAGTTAAGTGGCCAGCCACCATATCCTCCTTGGGAACACCACCCTATAAATACTCTCTTAGTTTAGGGTTGCCTCTTTCTTAGGAAGGCTCAAGTTTTAGAAAGGTTAGTTTCTATGATATTTTAATTCCAAGAACTCCTTTCCTCTTCCTTTTTCTTTCTAATTCGTTCCATTAGATCCTAATATGACTATTCTTGCTGTTGCTAAGGTCTCATCTCAGTTTGAGGTTGTTTTGATTTGATTGGGACATCAAGAGAGGAGCTCACAAAGAGGGGTTTTCTTGAGAAGTTCAAGCTTAGGTAACTCTCTCAAATCTCCATGAAATTTTGATTTGTCTTCATCATTAGGGATCCCTAGGAGTCCCCTAAGTGTCAATATAAGTTTCGTGTCAGGAATCCTAAGTTTTGTGTCCATTTGGACACGTATCATGACTGTAGCCTAGGTGTTTGTCGAAATGCCACTGAGGGCATTTCGATCTTGTTTGTGCATTATTTTTAAATAGGAAATTTAGTTTTATCATTGATTATTGGTTCTTGATCTCTTGATGTGATTTTTGAGTCGGCTTGTGTCGGATTCGTGGAGTGGACACGCACGTGCACACACTCGCGCGCGCGCTACAGTGTTCCCCTGCCACTCGGAGCCGGTAGCGGACACGACACGCCTCTAGGACACGTGAAACTTGACACGAGCCATGGGGCACTGGCTGACATGCCACATGTCAAGTCCCACGTGTCCCCGTGTCGTGTCGAGGGAGGAATCAACCGTGCACGTGTATTGCACTGTCTGTGCACTGTTAATTAATTGCCACGGATACGGCTTGATAAGTCGGACACGGCGGCATGTGGGTCCGATTCAGGGTGCTAGGCCCCTAGTCCTACCCTAGGCGAACCCACATGTGTGATCACGAGATCTAACTCGTGTCGTGTCGTGTCCTAGACTGTCTGGAACACGTGCACGACACTGTTTGAATGCAGTCTTGTGTTTATGTGTGTTTAGTTGATTGGACACGTCTGTGTCGTGTTATTGGACACATTATTGCTTGTGTGACACGTACACATATCCACTAATGTACTACCAACCTTTAACCTTACTTATTAGCTGTTAATTCATGTTGAAATGGGCAATCCCCCATTTTTCTGATACTGTTAAGTATCAGTGGATATATTCACTGTTTTTCCCATTTTCGAATCACATTGGATGTTATTATCATGCAAATTAAAATAGGTTGGTTGCTGTTATGAATGAGAAGCATGCTAGGATTCAGTTTTGATGATTTAGTTTGATTTTCCTATTCAAATTCTCATTAACCTAAATTAACTGATACTTGATTTTCTGTTTACCTTTCCAGTTTTCGAATTGAGTTTTGTATGATGAGTTAACCTATTAATCACTGATTAATGCATGTTTTTAAGGCTCTAATCTAATCTCCTATATGTTATCTTGCTGTGGTTAAAAATTGGGTTTGAATTGATAGGGTTTTGGGCTCAAACCTGAATTTTCAGTTGGGACTATTAAACTGGTTTTGAGTTCAAATATTTACTAATGATTGATATCCCTTAAAACTGAGTTTTGAACTAAGGATTTAAATCTGGAAATGTGAACTGGTTCTTTGGGTTTTGTTGTGAAGCTATGATGATTCCAATATTGTATTAACTTGAGAAGGTTAGATATGTAGACTGAACTGGTAAAGCATGAACTGTTTTAATTGAATTCATGTGTTCTTCACTGATTTCATTCCCAATTATCTGAGTTTAACCCTCATGTTGTCATGTGCATCATTCCTGATTTCCTCATGTATATAGCCCACTGTCTTCTTGATTGTATTCCTGTGATTTCTGTCAATGCAATGTTGGTTCTTCCTCTTCACAGTTTTATGTTCCAGATTTCAGAATATTATAGTTCAATAAACTGCCTAGTACTACCCACAGCCCCATGTAACACAAGTCCTTGCATTGACACACACAGCCTTCATGATTCACACACACATTGTATGATATACACTACACTATTTTCCTACTTTCTATTACCGGTGATTGATGTCCTATAGACACTTTGCTACACTGATAAGTTAACTCACTGATTTCCAGATTTCACTCCATATTTCCCATGTTCCTACTGTTTCCTAACACTCACTGTACACACACAGGTTCACACACATGTTAGCCATTGAGTTTGGTTCAAATGTAGACTAAGTCATTTATTCTCAGATTTCCTACTCACTGATTTCAGGATTATACACATAATGTATATCAATGTATCACTTCACTGATATTCCTGTACACAGGTTTCCTACACACTCTCTTGTAATCTCCACACACACATGCTCATGTGACACCCTCTTATCTCTCACAACACACACATATATACACACACTCATAGCAATGCAATGAAATGAAGAGAAATGCCATGATTGATTAGAAATGCAATGTAATGTATATAACATATTCATGGTATCTATAGATTTGTATATTGTAGTATGGTATATAGGTATAACTTGTATATGTTAAACTTATGTAATGTGTGTTTTGATAGCTTAGTTGGCATTGTGTTGTGGTTGTGTGCTAGCCTAGGTTTAGTTAGGGTTGGCTAGACTTGGTTGACTGGTTTAGACTAGGGTTAGACCTAGAATGACTTGTTAGTCTAGGTTTAGACTTGGAATGGTTTAGTTGACCTAGTTTGACTAGTCTAGTTGACTAGAGTTGACCGAGTGTTGACTTTAGTCTAGTTTGACCTAGGCAGCATGCAGATGCATAGTAGATTACATTTATCATCTCCTGTATACATCTTGACTTGTGTTGCTCCAACTAGGAGTCAGGTACCTCATCTCGGACAGTACGTTTACTTTAGACATTCAGATACGAGGCAAGTACATTCTCTGACCGTTTCATACTTGTCTGGATTTATATTCTTGCTCTAGATTATTGTACTTGATGCTGACACGATCATTATTACGGATTGGTACTATACGGATCTTCTTCTGAGATGTTATCTCCTTGTATTCACTAAATACATATTGTGATGTGCGTTTCACTTACATATTATATTTATTGAATACCCTTATCATTGTACACTCATTGTGCATATTGTACTCTCATTATCACATTGAGCCATTGTACAAGCCATTGTACAAGCCATTGTACAAGGTAACGTAACTGAATTGGATCGTTGTGTATTGATTGGGGAGGGAGAGTAGAAGTGGTTATGTGATCAATCCTATTGTATAAGAAATTGTATATGTCTATTGTACACTCACGTACAAAGGAGTCCCATTTTATTGTATAACCTAACCCGTTTACATAACCATGTTGTACTCTAAATCACAGTAGGCTTACAGTTCTTACTTATCATATTTAGATATTTCCTGTTATCAAATCTCTACTGTTTTTCATATACTTCTTTCTTTCAGCGTTTCATGTACCATACTCTATTGTATGCTTTATATTTCCTAACATGATATGAACTGTGTGAGATGTTTTGTGCTCGCTCCCGTCCTGACTGGACCTGTTGAAAATTTTATAGAGGATGATGAGGAACCCTGCACCCTTACTTGGAGCTTGCCTAGTTGACACTCGCGACCTGGACCCCTGGGGAGGTTCAGGCAGCTGCTTAGGATGATACCTTGTATAGTGTAGATAGCTTAGACTGTCCTCTTTTTTCATGTTTAAACTGTTGTCTTTATTTTCAGATTTTGTATATTTTTAGAGATGTTGAGACTTTGTTATTTATCTCTGCTGTACCTCAGTTGAGGATTTCTTATCTATTTCCATCGTGCTACATTCTACCTTAGATTGTGATTGAGTTGTACCTCTGTGTTGGCCTCCTTTTGGAGAGTATATTCATGTTATGTAGTTATAGTTCATGACCTAGAACAGCGTTCTACCGCCAACACTGCGGCGTAGGCTGGCGCTGTTACGTACTCGTACCCTCACGGTGGGTACGGGTCGTGACACATTTTTAGTGGTGGCCCGTGCAGGTCGAGTTTATGTAGTTGTATTCGAACTAGAGTATCACTACAGCCTGCAGCAGGATTAGGATTATTTTTGGAGGTACTCAATCACATTAGGAAAAACTCTTAATCAGATTCCTTTTGTCTAAATTGTTGCTTATAGACTTCCCTTTGAATATAAACTGTCCTCCTTTGAATTTTCACTTCATTCTCAAAAATTGCTTCTTGTTTTGATCTGTTTTCATGATGGTTATGAAGACACGATCTCATCACTTCGGTTCGAGGAATACTATCGAGAGGCTGGCCACCTCTCGTCCTGTTCATCAGGGCCTCGAAATCGTAGCTCCTGTTGTGCCGACTCAGGTTGGCATTTCTGCTACATTGGAGGTGCACCTCTATCTGTACAGAGATTTTCTCCTGTCATTTCTGATTTCTCTCAGCTGCGGTGATTCATGCAGCATCAGCAGCAAACCAGGGGAAACTAGCAGGGCGAGCCATCGTCAGGACAGTCAAGGATGCGCAGACCATTGGAGATCTTGCTGCAAGTTCCGTTCTTCTCAATTCCATTTCCGAAATTATCTTTTATAACTACCTTGAAATCCGATTCCATCTGTTCCTTACTGATTTATTAAGTTTGTCATGTTGTTCTTTGTTATGTTGTTTTTCTTCAGAATCATATGGGCTAGGTCACCTAAATCATGGGATCTAGAATCTTCGATAGTCGTGTTAGTTGGCATAGTGAGGACATGTAGTCAGATTTCGGATGTATTTCTTAGGTATGAGAATTTAAGGTTTTCGCCGTCGCATGCGGCAATGCGAAAATTTTAAATACCATGAACCTAGAGGTACGTACCTTAGTCAAGGACTCTGTGATTATCGTAGCCTTGCTCACTAGCATGATGAAGACTCTAGACAATATGATTTTGGGCAGACGCATATGATTAGCAGATGGTATCTTGAGAAGGTTTAAAACACCATACCCTTTTTATTGTTATAGATGACTTAGGAGTAGGGATATTTAGTTTGCAGAGCTTGTTCATAGGTAGTTCCTTCATAGTATATAGATATGGTGACTTGTAGAGTGTCTGTACCCTAGAGGTGATAGTTAGCATTGGTGCTAGAATAGCAACCCATTGCAGAAAATTCTATGTTATTATGATACCAACCAGTTACGTATAGGATGTAGTATGCCATACAACCTCGATGATTATTATAGTTTTCCTTTACCCTTCCAGTAAGGCACCCAGTGACCAGAGCCTGCCCTTGAGCATAGTTGTAGTTTCACCTAGGACTAAGAGGCCTATATATATAGATGATATACTTAGGATATATGTGATGGGTTGTTGTTCTTGAGCATATATATATATGTGGTATTTGGGGTTGGTGTGCTTAGCTTGTGGGTAATTAGTTATGGGTGACTTGACAGGATTTGGAAGTTAAGAGCTAGTCTATTATAGAGTTTTCTTTGCTAATCCCTAGTTGCCAACACTGGGTAGCTAGCATAGATAAATCTTAAGAAGTTGACCAGCTGATGACCAAGTGCTAGGGTGTTGAGAAAATTGACTAGTGAGTGACCCTTGACTATGTTTGACCTAGAAGGGGTGCAATCATCTTAATTTCGAGGACAAAATTTTTATAAGGTGGGTAGGATTGTAACACCCAGTTTTTCCAAAAGAGGGTTATTTTAAATTTTGTAATTATAATTATTATATAATGATATTTATTTCATATTATGATTTTTAGTAATTTTTAATTATTTTAAACTATTTAAATTCATGACTTGTGATTTTTGGTAATTTACTAGTGAACAATAGAGACTGCCTACCCTAGAGCCTAGCCATGTGATTAGGGTATTTTTGACATTTTTAGGGTTATTTGAATTTATGGGAATTTTTAGGATTTATTTTGGAATTGTTTGGACTAGGTTGAATTTGACTAGTTTTGACCCTTGTAGACCAACCTAGAAGCTAACCCTAGTTAGTATGGACTTGGTTAGGTTATATGACTCTAGTCTAACCTAAGCTAACCCTTGGTTTAGTCAATAGACTCTAGTTAGCAATAGGAATTAGAAAATCATAAGTCATGGCTTATGATTTAGAACCTTTGATAAATCAATTTAAGAATAGCCTTGTAGATTGGCCCAAAGCCCAAGACAATTACAAAACCCTAGTCCTAGACTTAAGTGGCCAGCCACCATATCCTCCTTGGG
>JANAVB010022200.1:913765-916265 GCA_029216955.1 Iris pallida
TGGACTTCTTATTTAGCTCTTAATTGTGCTCTGAAGTTGTAATCCATTCAGCAACTATGCGTCTTTCCTTTTCCGCATCAAACTGCATATAACAAACATAACATCAAAAATATTGCTCTAAAAGTTGAAGTTTTTGACGACATATTTTCATACTTACATCGATAGAACGGTAGTCCAGGCTACATCGGTCTTTCATGAATGCAATTAAAAAAATTCCACAATCAAGTAAATTGCCTTGGCGGGGAACATAAGAAGGACGTTTTATTGCAAAAGTAGAAAAGCTGAACCTAGCATCTCTCAGCTTCAAAATCTCTTCTTGGAGAAAGATATCCAAATTTGAAAGCTACAATTACCAGAAAACAAATATGTATTAGTATAATGCGTATTCTTGTACCCAATTCATAAAAATTGATGAATATGAGCTTACTATTTCTTTTATAACTGTTCTGCTTTGAATCGGATCATCTTCAGATGCAAGTGAGTCCCAAATTTCAACAGTCCTGTTTTTAAACACAACTCTTGCAAGAGTATAGTGTTCGCCCCAAATGAATGGGTATGTATATCTGAATCAGGATAATTAGGTTAAACAAATTAGTAAATTTTTAGAAAATTATGATTAATAATTAAACATAAATACATTAATACCTCTTTACAAGTGCTTAAAGATCCCATGTAATCCTGAAAGTATTTATACTTCTTCCATATTTCATAAGGCTTTTTGACGGATGGAGGTAACGTGGCTTTCTACATTCACATCAATTAATACATTAAGAAGGACAAACAAACGAGAAAATTGTTAATGCATATGCATTGAAGAATAAAATGCTCACTCACCGACATCCTTATTGGTAAAAACCATACTTTAGCTTTATTGGAGGTTCTTTTCCGTTCCTCCGCGGTGAGAATAGCAGAGACAATACTTATAATCTGAATAAAACATTAAAAATATCAGCGATGGAATCGAAGTAAACATAGATGGCATCTAAGAAGAAATATACTATCTATACATACCCCATTGGTAATTCTCGTTAAAGGAGCTAAGGTCTTCATCTCCCACCGAGACACATAGGTTTTGTTGCAAGATGATATTATTTCACTAAGAAAAGAAACGAATAAATTAGTAGAAAAAAACTGTTGGAATAAAATCAAAACTCATATTACTTACTCGTCATCTCTATCATCTGCAAAAATATAGTCGTAATATCTCGAAGAAACACTAGTACAATTGCTAGGCTTCGAGGTTGAACCACTTATTAAATTTTTGGATGGTGTGACCGGCTGTAAATTTCGACGCATTCTTTTAGAAGGACTGCTAAAGACAGTTTCTTCTTCTTCTATAGCTTCCAATGCGAGATATCGGTCCAATGCTTTACTACGAGACTGTAGCTCCACGTCCTCCTCTTCGGAAGAAGATTCAACGGAAACCACCTTCACATTATTAAATGCTCTAGATGAAGATGCCTGCTTCAAAGCTGGAGATTCTTCAATCTTATCCAAACGCCGAGATAACTTAATTTGTTCAATTTTTATCTTTGCAACATCAGCTGAAATCGTCGCCAGATGTTCTTCAATCTTGCGCAACAAACGCGGAATGAAGGTTTCATTTGGATTTGGCATCCAATCTTCTACGTCTTCTACATTTCCCCCCGCACGAGTAGACATCTTGAGAACAAGAAAACTATTGTATTTCAAAAAACTATTCTATGTATTTCAGAATGAATAATAGTACTATGAAACAAGAAAACTATTGTATATATAGCAAGAGAGAAGTACAAAAAGTGAGGAAGATGGAAAGACAAATAAATTTCGAGACTAGCAAACAATCTACTAGCCGTTTGATTAAGGAGGGCTCGAGGAAGATTCTACTAGCCGTTTGATTGAGGAGGGCTCGAGGAAGATTCTACTATCCGTTTGAAAATTACAAAAGGTTATCGTGATCAACTCCAATTAAGGAACTCTATAAGAGGTTTAATTCCGCTTGATTGAGGAACTCGACGAAGTCCACCGCGAACCGGAACTTCTACTTCTTTTCTTCTTCATCTCCGTTTCTCCTTCCACCACCACCATGCCCTGTAGATTTATAAAAAAATATTAAATTGTTAGATGAAACAAAAAAACTAAATACGAAAAGATTACTAAATCAAAATCAAACAGAAGACATTCATAGAAACATGAGATTAAAGATAAAAGTGTCACAGAAGCAACATCACAACTTTACAACAACTAAGCAGACTCTGCTAAGCAATAACTAAAATTAGGGATTGTGTCCTCCTTGGATTTAATTTACACAAAGAAGAGATTTGAGAGAACGAGCTTTTGTAGGCTTCCTTAATGTACCATTCTCCGTCCTAAATGTACCATTCTCCGTCCATTCGCCGTATTAAAAGCAAAGAGAGGCCATGTTCCTTCTTGAAAGCAAAAAGAATGGCCATTCTCCGTCCATTCGCCGTATTCACCGTCCATTCGCCGTATTAAAGCAAAGAGAATGGCCATTCGCCGT